>WEKY01005606.1:0-121003 GCA_013390045.1 Picathartes gymnocephalus
ACAGATTTTCCCAGAGGTGCACAATTTTTCCCTTTTTCTGAAAACTAAATATGCAAAAGTAAAAAAATTAAGATTTTCAAGAACCATCTTTGGTGCCCTTCTGAGCATATTCATAATACAATGTTTCCAAGGCTCTTCAGTTTGCCATGTCTGGATTCAGTGCAGAGACAAACTGTCAAGTTGAAAATAACTTTTTCCGTGTCATACATTAACTATTTAAAAAGGCTGCAAGTATCCAGCTCTGCCAAAAAAATTGGACAGCTGATTGTGGCAATGACAGTTAAAACCTATTGATTTGGAAATCACAGAACTGCTACAATATCAGACTGTTTTATAGGAAGAAAACATGATAAATTGTGGACTTAAAGGTCATCATTCTCTAAGCAACTTTCATGTGGTAAGGAAGGGTGCAAAAGGAGCCTATTCTGTCAGGTGTAGGTGGTTAAAATGCAGCTTTGGATTATGAGTCTGTCAGTGTGGGGATCATGGCAACAGCTTTTTCTTTTTTTCTGCTAGAAGATCACAGGCTATCTTAATCTTTGAGATTTGCAAAGATTACAATGCATTTACAAAGAATCACTTTATCTGCTGTCCCCAGCTGGTGCACTTGAAAGGAGCTGGTCCTTTCCCATCCAAGTGTCTGGGCAGGAGACCACTGGTGAAATACTAAAATCCATCTGGGATGTCCTCGATGAAGTCCTTTTACAGGAAGTGCATAAATTTTGCCTTCTGTTGTCTGTCCTTAAAATTTCAGTTCTTAGGTGTCATCTAGTTCTTTTTATATTATATACTAATTTTTCCTAGAATTGGTAGAATCTCACAATTTAAATATATTTTGTTGCTATGTCAAGCAGATGATGGATGAGGCCTAGAATAACGGAAATGTTTTAGAAAAAATTAGGTCCTTTCCCCTGGTAAGAAAAGGCTATTTATGCCTCTTCTATCTTGTTGTATTTTACCTGTTTTTCTTATATATTCTAGTTCAAATTCTATTTCTAAATTCCATTTCTAAAGAAATAGTCAAGATTTTTATCCTACTGCTGTTAATCTGGCAATCCTGTTTTCTTTTTCTTTTTTTTCCCCACTTAGAGACATTGAATGTCCTGAATTTTATCACCTCTGACTTCATATGCCCTGTCCTGATTTTTTTTTTCTTCTAAGGAATCTAGAATGGGATGAAATCTTTCCTGAAAGAGAATGCATTAAGCTTCCTAGATTTTGTGTCTATGGAAGTTCCAACTTTCTTATCTGAATAGCCTCTAACCTGGGGCAAACTTTGTGACTTTGACTGCCCTGTAGGGACTAGGCACTGTAACTTCTTCATATTAGTCTGTTTGTCCTGTTATGCCTCTGTGCTCTTTCTGGAGATGAAAGCAATTCTGTTGATTTCTGGAATCTTCCTTTTATGGTCTTTGTTTCCTAACGTGCTGTAGTAATTGATGAGTTCCCTGAACTCTTGTGATGTTGCAAGTCAGCGTGGAGGACAAGTGGTGGATCATTCCATCAAACCACTGACATATTTTTTCATCTTCTCTTCTCCGTCCTGTGTCCCTGCTCTCAATGCACAGTCTGAATTTCCCTTAGCTGGTTCACTGCATGCAAAACAACTCTAAGCAACTGAAGACTTTCATCTCTTGTACTGGGAGGACCTCTGGTCTACTCTGGTCTTCCTTTCTGCTGCATAATCTCTGGCATGTTTTATGAAAATGTGGAATTCTAGGTTTGTATTTTGAAGAGACAGAGATGTTTCTTTCTGAAACAGTGGGGATGCAAACACATATTTTTTGCTGGCTGTAAGACTACAGGTGTAAATGTTAAAATTTTGTTGTAGGCAGATATGGCAAATCACAGTTTTAAAAATGTTTAAAAAACCAGTTCATAAAGACCTTTTTCATGCAGTGCTTGTAATAGTATTTTGCTTTCACTCTGGTCATATCTCACAAGATGCAGGCTCTGCAGCAGCAGCAGCATGAAACTTGAAATTTAGTCTGTGTGCCCTGAACTCAGTAGACTGACAGAATTAGGTAATGTATTATCAATACAAAATAAAATTCTGAAATAAATAAATAGTAACAAAAATAATAAAAATAATTTTTTTTTCTAAGTAGTTTCCTTATTACCATAAATTAGTAACAGGGAAGTGTAAACCACATTTTGAGAAATGCTGAAAGGGACTCCATTGCAGCTTGTGTAGATGATGCTAATGACTTACAAAAAAGGAAGTTAAACCTTAGTCTTTGTCAAAGTAGACTGGTCTGTGCCATCTAACTCTCCCACTGGTAAGTGTCTCAAGCCATATTTCATTTGAAATATCTGTGATGCAACATCTCTAGCTGTTTGCTTTTCCCTTGTCCCGAACAGAGGATATTTGTTAGGTAAAGGGATATCTAAAGAGCACATGGAGAATCTCGAGCTGTCCTTCAGCTGTCAAAAGCTGGTATGGCCTTGCAAAAGGTGAACAATAATTTGTGCTGTTGGCTTTCCTCCCCCCTCTATAGACAGAGAGCTACCATCTGGCTTGCCTTAGGAAAACAATCCAACAAACCCAGCCCCTTGAGGACAATGTGCTGGGGCTTCAGTGCAGTGCACATGTGGCTGTTTCACTGTCCCCCAAACGGGGCCGGGTTAACTGGCTGGGTCAGTGCTGTGTCTGGATACAAGTGCCGATGCCAAAGGCAGGGAGGAACAGCTTTGCATTCCCCCTTAACCTTCTGGCTCTCTGGGAGCCTGGCAGCAGCAAGCAAGAGTATCATGTCTTGTGCTGAATGTATTTCATTGCTGCCAATTTGTTCCCTTCCCTAAGCAGACCTGCAGCTTCACTTTTCTCTTTTCCACCATGTCTGCAGGGAAACCTGGTCCTCCTGAGGCATAAACACCAAGCAAGCCAGGAGAGGTGGTATTTTCTCCTAGTGCAATTATGGCTAAAAAGCTCCATGCAGCTTTTCCAGGGGTGAGAATTGTTTGTGCTTCCTTTAAAGCTACTTTTTTTCAGTGTTGACTACATTTTTTTTCTATTATGTGACACTGTTAGAAATTGCAGATAAAATTTGTCATTTCGTGAAGTGGTAGGTAAGCTATTACCTACTGAAGTGCCTGTGAAGCGAGGGAAATAGAGTCAGACCTGATCAAATGATCCTAAATGAGACTTACTCAAAGGGTCAATAATAATCTTGTGACTTTCTACCTTTAGGCTGATGTGTGTGCCATGCCTGAGAGGTCATCATTCACCAAATGGGGGCAGGAGGAGCTGGGTGGGTTGGGCAGCTAAAAGTACTTGGCAGCAAAGAATCTGTGCAGCTGAAGGATTCTGCTGTGTTCCTTTAGTCTGGCTGGGGAGTTGTGGCAGGGAGACATGGCCTGGAGAATCCTTGGTAGTAACCCAGGTTCAGGTGATGGGGAGGTTTGGGCTCTGTGAGGGGGTACTAGAGGGAAATGGGCAGATTCCTCTAGCTTCTACCTGGATTCTTGTTTTGGTAAGTTCACCTTTCCCAAGCCCCAACATACTGGTTTTGTTCCTGGTATTGGTCTTTGACAAATTAGAGTGATGCCTTATATCCCTGAAGTATGTAGTCCTTTCTGTTTTGCTTTCAGAGGGCCTCCCCACTGATGACCAAAGGCTAAAACCCCTAATGGTTTTGTTGACTTTTCTGACCTTTAAGAACCTCTGTTTCCAGATCAGTAGTAACTCATCTGTCCATTTAAAGTACCTTTTGGCTGTTGTATTTTGAATACAATAATTGCCATGAAAGGCCCTTACAACGGGGTCTGCATAAAGCTTCTCTAAATGTTTGGGAATTTGCTTCTAATAAACATTACTTTAGCTGAAACACATGCCCTTTTCCTAGCATTTTTGAAAATGAGTATCTGGTGAGTACTAAACGGTGATCAAAGTAAAGGAGAGTGCTTTTTCTCAGCACAACTTTGCAGTAAAGTAGTTAAAACTAAAGGTTGAAACATTATCAAGAACTCCTGTGTAGTAGAATAAGTAACTTAGTGATGCTGCTTAATTAAAGCAGTGCTTGGCAATGCTGTTTAATCATAACTGTTTTAGCCTGGGATGTGTAATAAGCCAAAGAGGTTAAACAAAAGCAATCTAATGTGTTCTGATGCAATTTGTTATGAAAACATCTGGGTTTGTGCCAGGGGAAATAAGCAGACTCTACAGGTGACTTGTTGCATAGCCTCCCTCCCGAGGATGGCATCAGGAGGGAACTGGTTTGTACTAAACAAAAGGGTTTTCATGAGAAGAGCCCAGCTCTTTTAGCAGACACCATGAGCAGTGCAGGGCATTGCTTCGTCACTCTGTTCTCCCTAGACCTCTACGGCAGCTTGAGCAGGGCACCAGTGAGGGACCCGCCGTGTTTAGCTACTCTGGTGCACTGCCCTACTCTAAGAGTGATTCCTGATTTCATCCCTTTTAAAGGCTAATTCAGTGATCTGATTTCCCTGGACAGGTCCTTGCAGAGGCCTCTCTCTCCTGAACTGGAGGATTCATGCTGGAGCAGATGTCTGTGCACGAGGTGATTGTGCAGCAGGGAATGGAGGAGATTTTCACTGGGACATGGGAGGGCTCTGAAGCAAAGTCATTCCCCCACTTCTCCATTAATATTTTGTAGGGCTTAACCACTGTCCCTGAAGGACTGTGAATCCTGGAATTTGAGGAAGCAGAGCATTGTCTTGTGATTATAAGAGAGGTTCATGAAAGATCAGCAAAGGCCTGGCTCGTTGGTTCTGGGTCCCCATTCTCAGAGAACGCAATATCAACTGCCTTTAAGTGTCGATCCTTTCTCCTGTTCTTCCTGTTGGGAGATTGGACTAGAAACCCATTCCTCTGGTCACTTTAAACCTTCCTGCTTCCAGATCCACTGAAACTATGGTAAGGATCACAGAATCACAGGATGGCAGGGGTTGGAAGGGACATCTGAAGACCATCAAGTCCAAGTCCCCTGCTAAAGCAGGTTAATCTCCAGCAGGTTACACAGGAACACATTCAAGTGGGTTTTGAATATCACCAGAGGAGTCTCCACAACTTCTCTGGACAGCTTGCTCCAATGCTGTCCCACTCCAAAAAAAAGAAAATTTTTCCTCACTTTCAGATGAAACTTCCTGCATTTCTCTTTGTGCCCTCATCCTGGGTGTTATAACTTATTCTTGTGGTGGTATTTTCCTACAGCTCCTGAAACTTTGGTGACAGCAGCTCTCCCCCAGACACCTCCCCTAGTAAGTTAGAGAGAAATCACTTAGAAACACTGTTAGCTCTGTTTTTGATGGGTCCTGGTAATATCACAAACTCTGCTTTCCTCCTCGAGCCAGAATGCAAAAATTTAGAGCACCACTGACTTGATGTGTTAGAGGTGTCAGAAAGTCCTGACACAAACCTCACATCCATCTTGGAAAGAACTGGTTTATGAGACATGACTCTATATCTGTTGTCTATAATGGAGCTGATGCCTCCTCTCAAAAGGAAAAATTCTGAAGCGTGAGGACACAGGCAGAACTCATGAGGTGGTGTGTAACTAGAGCCTTCATTACCGCATGGATATACTGTGTTTTTATTGTCTTTGCCAAGTCAAATTCCTGGCTGTCTGGGAAAGGCTGCAGTATTAGATCCACATTTAAAAATGCCTTATTTAAGTTGTTTACTAGCACAACCATTTTTTGTTTGCTTCTGTAGGAGAGCAAAACAGCTTTTGTTAATGTGGTACTTCATCATCATCTTGTGACTGAGTCTGCTGGCTTGCCTTTATTTCACACAAAAAGAAAGAACCATCCTGTAATATGACAATACACTTGAGTACTATTACCTGAATTTGTTTTTTTTTTTTCTCTTGCATCTGAGGAACTCAGTGGTCAAATACATCCATCTTCACTTCCCTTTTAACCATCCAGAATGGTTATAATGACCAGAGTCATTCAGGTATTATTAACTATTGCTTTAGTCCATTCCCATGTCAATGTTGTTTTGAAGATAATAGGGAAGTCACTTGTCTTGTCTCAAAATCCAGTCCCCAAAAGCTGTTTTCCCTCTTTGAGTAGTTTCTTTTTGATCTAAGTGCAAGGATGTTCTGTTCATATTACACAGGTATTCTTGTTTCATCAGTGCCATCACAGTGACCTCATAATTTATTTCGTGCACAGCAAGGTGAAGATATGAGGGAAAGATATGTATCATTAAGTAGCTGTTCACTCAGAGATAACTCTGTGCTGCCTTGTTAATCTGATGGTCCTTGAGGAAAGACTTACTGCCTTTCTTATGCTGACCCATTTCACATCAGTATTGGGGTTCTACCTGTCCTCCCCCATTTGTGTCATTCGTTCTCCTCATCCTTCACTGGCTGATAACCCAAAATATTACCAATGTAACCTAAATCTTGGCTGCTGTGAATGAGCCCATCTGCATTCCTGAGGAATATAACTAGTATGATTCTATAAAAGCTTTTAAAGCTTTGGAAAACCATTGTATGTAAGGGTAATTTTTATATATATATTTTAATACATGTGTATGTATGTTTTCCTGATTTTGTTAACAGAGAGGATGAAGTGTTCCTGCTTTCTCTAGTTCTAGAGCTGAGGAGAGGTTAACTCCTGGTTTTGCTTGCAAGACTTAGAAGTCTTCTAACATGTTTTCCCGAAATGCAGGACTGCTTCTGCATGCATGTAGCTACATAACAAACTCTAAGAGGATTTGCAGTCTTCCTCCTGAGATGATTTGCTTTGAGGTGTTTCTGAATTTTAACAGGGTGATGGTTAACGCAGCAGGATTTTTTCTTATTTTCTTATTTTTAAAAAATTTGTTTAGGTGATGAGCTGTTAGTGACTTGTTTACCTTAAATAAGTCATTTAATAATGGTATTGGTAACTAGTCTGAGCATGTTACCATCTCTCCTGCACATTTACCTTAAAAAGACATAATTATTAGCTGTTGAATTAATAATGCAAATGTAAGGCTCTCCAAGAGAATGAACTGGGGGCTGGAGGGTCCCCAGTCTGAAATCAGTTTTTCTGAATGACTGTAGTTTGTATCCAGCTCCAAGTGGACGGAGTAGCTGATGCTGGGAACAGTCTCTCGATGCATGACACTGTCTCACATTGGAAATTAAATATTGGGGCAGAGAATGGGGCAAAATAGTCTGAGCACTTGCTATAGACACAGAAAACAGGTCAAATCTGAGTCAGTGAATCAGCTACACAGAATGGATCTTCTTCAGAAGCAAAGCAAATGGAGACACTTCCCAAAGAACTCCATGCTGGTGGTAACAACACCCAGCTGGAGACAGCTACCTGGTTTAAAACTGATAGTTCAAATTAGGCAGATGAGATATTTGAATGTGAGTATTTGCAGCCTGAACGAGCAGTCAAACCACTATTTTGAGGCTAGGAGATTTTTTTCATTTAGACTTACATGCATAAATAGCTTAAATGCTTTTCAGACTGGCTGGGAATTCACTCTAAACAGAATGGAAATTAAATCCAGTCAGGCAAACTTGATTTCTTCTTGTATGGCAATATAAGTTAATCCACTTAGCACCTGGATTGGAGATGGCTTTCATGAACACAGAGGAGTTGATATAATATTGTCTCGATTTTTAATGTAGCAGTTTATTATTTCTCTCTAAAATTCATTGTGGAATATCATCCACTTGGATAAAAGCAGTATTGAGTGGATAACTACAGAATCTATTGGATTTATTGAGATGAAGTTTGCTCATAAAATGCCTTATGAGCAGGTTGTGATTCCATCAGTGTGATTTGTTCTTTAATTTATTTCACTTAGTTTTCTGGTTAGAACTGGATTTTGTTATTGTTGCCAGCAGTTATGTGATTAACTGATGCAATTGGTTTGATCTAGATGAGCTGCTGTAATTACATAAGTCAAAATCTATCACTTTCTATATCTTGACTGGAGGGAAACAGCTTTGTTATTAAGAGAAAAAGTGGAGGCCATGGGATAGGGAGAAGGATTTGATGCTTGGGAAACAACAGTAAATGAACAGGATCAGGAAATTTTTCTTGACCTAAAATCTAAAATGCTGATCCCGGACACAATAACGTATTTTTATAACCGTTCTGAGTTCAGGTGTGAAATGAAACTTTCTTTTGCAAATTACGTATATTGCAGCAGTTTCTCCCTGCCCCGATGGGGCTGTTGCCCTTTTTGCTTGGCCTTGATCACACTGATATCATCTCCTGTGTTTGCCTGGAACAGGACCCCTCATCTCTCAGGTGCTGTATTAACTGCAGAGCCTAGGTGTTTAGAAGTTGAGCACTATTATTTATAATTAGAACTTGAGCATGTGCAGTGGGCTGTTTAGCCATAAAAAAAATTGTTATCACATTCAAGACAGCAGTTTACTACTCAGGCTCTTTCTTTAGGTGTGTAGAATTCTGCAGAGAATGAATTACCAGCAGTCATGGACAGTGACAAATGTTAATTTGTTGAATTAGTTTGGTGGGGGACAGATCTCAGCTTTAGGAGGGAAGAAGACTCATTCAGATAATTTTTGTTTACTGCACAATTTTCCCTCTTTGTGGAAAATGCATCACTTCTACATTTGCGGCCATGGGGTTATAATAGTCCATAAGCAGAAATCCTCACTGTGCTTTCTTGCAAATTTGCAAGGTGTTTTACCTTTTTGACTGCAAATCAGCAGTTTCTCCTTTATTTTGTGGTACTTCACTGTGATTTGAGTCCTAACAGAAGGACTTGGGTCCTCAGTTCCCTAGTTTTATTGTGAGCCACATCTAGCTTATCCCATCCTTCTGGAGGTATATCTGCATGATATGATATGATATATGATATAGAAAGGGAGCAAGCTCTGGCTGCCCAAGAAAACGGGCGTCTGCAGCATCCTAAATCCCTATGTTCTCTGAAAGGGTGGTTGCAGCACAGCTCTGGTTTGGCTGCAGAGAGATTAACATCTATGGAAACAGCAGGTGTTTTTCACTGGCTGAGGAACAACTATTTAAAACAAGGCAGGTAACTGCGTGTAAGTGCTAAGGTCAAAAGGAGAACTGAATTCTCTGCACAGCTCTTTAGTGGTGACTACATTTGCATCTGTACTATGAGCTAGATAATCTGCTTTGTACTGGAGGATGATTCCAGTTTTGGTTTGGGATTTTATTTTTATTTTTTTTAATGGCTGAAGTCTTCTTCTCTGTGAATATCTCTTGACATAGAGAAAATCACTAATAGTAAAGGTGAAATGAATGACTTTCCATGGAGTGTCATCAATATAATTCTTATTTAGTGTCCAAAATTCATCCCTGATTTTCTGTTCTAGAAAGGAGAGTTCTGGTTCTTCAGTTTATTCATTTGCCTATTAAAATGAGACATTGGTCATTAAAAAAATTTCAAATTCCAAAGTTCCCTATAGCTCTTCACAGAATTGCGTTTCCTTATGCTCTGTATGATGGGTAGTCCAGTGTTACAGAACAATATTTATTTCAACCTATTTGTTATTTACTGAATTTCCAGTGCTTTTGAAACCAGTTATTTATGTTTTGGGGTTTTTTTGATCACTTGCTATTACAAATGAACACTCTAAATCTTAAACTTTGTTCTCTGAAAGCTGGAAGTGCTCTGGAAATGCTGGCTGGCAGAGGTTTGATGAAACACTACCACTTTCTTACTCATTTTGTAATACAGAGGAAAAACATGCTGGCACATGTATTTTACCTGGTCAGGTCTCAAATACTCTGTTTAGTTGAATAAGAGAATAAGAATAAAATGTAATTAATTTTTTCTTAATTTAATTCAGCTGAAAATGCAGAAAAGTGATTGGCGAACCACCTGAAAATTTAGAATGATAGGTTTATGTAAAGGAGTCAGTTTGGGTTTTTTGTTTCCTGTTAAATGGTAGAAAAAGAAAGGGGAGAAAAAAACCCGAAAGAACTACTCAATGGGAAATGTAACCATATGCTCACCATATACATTTTGAAACATAATTTATGATCTAAATTTCAGACTGAAGTAAGCAAGCATGTATAGACCACCATGGACTTCAAGCTAAAGAATCTTGTTATGTTTGATTGTTATTTGGAAAATAAAAATACTATTTTCTCTTTTTATGCCATACTTTTCCAGCATGATTTGTGGCTTCTTTAACACTAGAGCAAGGGTTATCACTTCTTTGCTAGGTCTTAATTTCTGTCTTCAAACTCTTCTTCAAAATGTAGTTCCCTGAAACAGGTGTCTAATGTTCCCCTAACAGTTGATCTGCTCCAAATACCTGAGAGAAGACATTCTTCACTTTCTAGCTATGACTACTCTGTATGAAAGACTCATGTGTTCTTGATATATACACATAAATATATGTGTGTATATAAATATATATATTCAGATGTAATTTGGTAGTACTACACAAAAGACCGTGGAGACTGAACCGGACTGAAGTAAACAAAATAATTTTGTTTGTATAAAACCAAATAAATGAGACATTAACATAAAGGTTATAACAATGAAGGCATAGTAAAAATCCAGGAATACAAAAGAACTCCAAAAAGGTGGAAACAAGATACTGTAGGAAGCTGCAACCCTTTTATATTGTTGTGGCAGGAATGCCTGGGAGATGCTCTATTTACAGCATGAGCTCTTCCTCTGCAAGTGCAGGGAGCTGTGGCTGGTGGCGTGGCAGGGCTTTAGACCTTGAGCCACGGCCACGGGCGAGCCTGCTGGGAACATGTGGATGTGGCCTGGGGGACTGAACTGACAAATGGAGGTACCAAAAGCACTTGCAGACCACATCCCCACTTGCTTGTGGAACAGCCCTTCGAAGTGGAAGAGGAGGGTGTGGTTCCTCTCCAGGAGGTGGACCTGACACAGCTGCGTGCACAGGGCTGGTGTTAGATGCATAATGTGCATGAGTTTGCAGTGTACCATTTCGTGCCACGTCAACTATTCAGGTCTTTTTGTGCCTCCGCACCTGAGCCCGTGGGTGCTGGAAGCTGTGCTTGTTGCCTGTGTGTTTGAAGGGAGGCTGTGGCAAAGGAGTGCGGGAGGGTGAGTGTTTTCTCCCAGCTGCAGCAGAGCAGATGCAGGAGCCATGCAGCAGCACACGTGTCACAGCTCTGTGCTGCCTGTGCCTGCCTCTGCTGGGGGCCAGTGTCTCTGAGGGCATAAAACAGCTTCCCTTGGCTCTTCTCTGCCTGGAGGCTGAACTCCAGGCTTCCCAGGGCACTGTGAGGAGCAGGAGCAACTGGTATCACAGACAGGATCGCAGTCCAGACCCGTGGTTTTTTCCAACTTACAGAGGCATCATTTCTCATTTCCTTGCTTTACATGGTCTCTAAATTGTGTGGAAATGAGAGACTGAAAAGCGTATTGTCTCTTTCATAAGCTCAGGTTGGACGAAACGTCCATGACATCCGAACAATAGAACTTCAAAGGAGTGGTTTAACAAATGCCTGCTGGGCTGCTCTCCATGGATGCAGGAGGAGAGGGCATAATGAGATTTGTGGGCTTTTTAAATGATGAAAGGTGTGTTTGCAATTGAGCAACGGCCAATTATTTAAAAGATGAAAGTAGGCATATTAATAAAGTTGAAACTTGAAAAAAAAGACAACAGGGGAATTGAGATTTAAAGAGATTTTAGCTTTCTCTGTTCAATAATGTATTGCTGGTTGGTTGGGCTTTGTAAGGTGACATAGGTACAGTAACAACAGGATCACGATTCTTTTGCTTAATAAGTGGACGCAAGCAAAGCATCTTCAGGTCCTTTTTGTGGATAGCAGCACCAAAATTATGTGTATGATGAATTCGACCTAAAAGCATAGCAATATTTTTGGCCAATTTAGTTACATGTGGCTGGGAATAATTTAAAACCCCTATCGCTATGGCACTTACAGCTGATAAGCATTGGTTAAATTTACGTGGACAAATCCTCAGGGATTGTAAACCATCAGATTTAGATAATAGGTTTATAAGCATGCACAGTGCAGAGTGTCTGCCAGGGTACAATGAACAGTGAGTTTGTGAAACTGAATCAGTGAAAACGCTGTTGTTTCAAGGGAAGTTTTCTGATTATCTGTTCATCTTAGACCTGTTTTTAAAATGAGGAAAGAAATACCATCGCTGAGATTTTTTTTTTTTTTTTTTTNTTTTTGAGTCTGGTTTTGTGAAATACAGTGCGTATTTAGGAAACCAGCTCTCATGGTCTCTCATGTCTGGCACAGCACAAAGCTGGAGTTAATAAAATGAATTGTATGGGAAATCATCTGGTTACATTGCTGGATTATACCTCTCCCTGTAATGGTTCTTCTGTCACATAAAAATATGTATCTATACATGCATACATAAACATATTGCTAGAAGAATATTCGCTATAAATATTTAGTTGGGTTATGGTAGGGAGAGTGCTCCATTCTTACTGCTGCTCTGAGGAATAAGCATGTCCATTAGGAAGGCACCAGCCAACCTCTCCATGTTTGTAGCAGGCCAGAGGGTAAAATTAATCCTTGTGCAGAAGGTTGGCATATGGGTCTTGGTGGTGTTAACAGCCATGTGAGAAAGAGAATAGCAATAAACTAGTTTGACAGAAATCCTTTGCTTTCCTGGCAGGACTCAAGAGGGAGATACGTACCTTCATGCTAGATAACAGGCTGAACACTTGAGTCCGTTGGAAATCTAAATCAATAAATATTTTTAACTCACTGGCAAAGCACTGAATCGCTGTGTGGATATTTTGAGCCTGTTCTTCAGACAAATTGCTCTGAGAAGATGACTGTGCTACAAATGACTTGGGACATTATTTATGTCCAGGTCCTGCCAGGGGCTCCTGGCAGGACCTGGAAAATTTTGTTCTGAGAGGTGTCATCTGTTTTTTCTTTTTTCTAGGAAGCAAATCCATTTGTCAGTGAACTTTAATCTGTTGTAGGATCAGCCTGCTTGGAGAAGTTATGGTGTCGTAAGTAAAATGTGACTTTGTGGCTCCTTTAGTGACTTGTTTTATTCCCATCATACTGGGATGCCTTTCCAGTGCATTCCTGGCTGTCTGCAGGAATAGTGCAGAGAGGAAGAGCATGGGACTGTGAGGAAGGCTGCTCTTGATGAGCCTTAAGGTCCATTTGGAAGACCAGGCAATCTCAGAAAGCCAGGGAAGAGGGGAAGGGCAGGATAAACCTGCTAATATCCTGGAGTGCTTTACCAGTACCCAATAAAGTTCAGGAGCTTCTGGAGGGAGTTTATTTCTGTTTGCACCAAAATCTGTCTTTAATAATCTCCAGGTTTAATTGTTTTTGCATGAATTTGTCCAGAGCCCTTTGAACCCAAGTCTTCATAATTACAAAGTTCTGTGATGAAGTCCTGCAGTATAACCACCTCTTGGGTGAAGAAACTCTGTTTTGTTTGCTCCCAGTCTCTGCATGTCCAGACCTCCTGGAGCCATCTCTATGCCAGTGTGTGGGAGAGAAACTGGCAGGTAGCCTCCAAACAGCCCAGCAAAACTTGTCAAGGAGACAGAATTATTCCTGAGAGCAAGAAACTCTGTAGGCGTTGAAACTCATTTGCTAGAGGTCTGTTTTCCCTGCTTTGCCTTCAACCTGTTAGGATCTAGTCAGAAAGCAATTGCACACTTGCTCTTGCTGCCCTTCTGTGAGAATAAGTGCAGCAGCTCAAAGATATTTTTTGTGTCTCTTTTCAGCTGTGAAAGGTCTTGAGGTAAAGTAGTAATTCAAATTCATCCTCAATAAAGGCAGAATTTTGTGTGTTGAAGTCAAGGAAAGCTTTCTTGGACTCTTCAAAAAACAAGGTCTTGAACTCTCTGTCCTCTTAGAGAACAGGATAACGAAGCATTAGTCCACGGATGAGCTGGACTCTTGATGTCATTTTCTTCATACACTGTGTTGTTACTCCTGGATTTTACAAAATATATTTTTGGAAGGGTCTTGAGCTGAATAATGTGATGAATAATTCAATGCATAATTTTCAGTATACTTGCCAATATTTCATTAATATTTTTTTCCTGAAGCTCATTTTTAGCTGCAAATATCTACAAGCATAAAGAGAGTAACATTTACCCCTATAAAAGTGAAATCCAGTACAGTCATGCTAAAATTTACCTCCACACAACTAGTACTTTGCAGGGTTCTTTAAATTGATTTTTAAAATATTTAGCCCAAGTGCCATTATCTATGAGAAGATATTTAAATAATGCAGTAGAGAAAAAGAAAAGCAATGGCCATAAAAAGAGCAGTTGCCCAGTTGGAGGGATTAAACTTGTATTTATGCCACTGAACCCAGGAAAGAGAAACAAGAACCCAGGAAAGAGAAACAAGAAACCAGTTTGGCTGAAGTGAGAGTGATCTGCCTTGTCTGAACAAGTGAACCGGTGTGTGATCCCTAAGCGGGACGGGAGCCCGGGGCTGGTGATGGTGTAACCTTACCTGTATTCTGGTGTCTTCAGATACTCTCCTCATGAGGGACCTGTCCTTCCTACGTAATTTCTGATTCTGCTGTGTGACATTGTTGCAGGAAAATGCCTAATAGAAGTGAGAAGGATTTAATCCAGTGAAATAATCCATTGGTACAGTGGAAGTTTTCCTGGTCAGCTTTGAACCAAGCTGCTTATGAAATGCTGCTCTGAAGCTGGGAGTGCTCAGAAGTCTGTGATGTCAGCCTGTGTATAAGCAAGCTTGATTATTCTACACTAGGAAGGAACCTACAGTTGTTTTTTTTTTTTCCTGTTACAATCTTTCAATACTTTTTTCGTCTACACGAACAGTTTTGTGAACTTTGAGAATGGTCCTCTGTGCATTAAAATATATTTGCTGCTGAAATATTAAATCAAATAGCAGCTTGAATGTTTTTAAAGGTCAGAGTTACTGAAGCAAAATACACACTGCATACACCTTTTAAATTTTTTTTTCTTTTAAAATTTAAATGGAATCTAGCAGTGTATACAGAATGCTGCCTTTAAAATGTGCAAGGAGAAATATAATTTTGTCCTACAGGAATTAACAAGCATGATGATGTTTGCATCTTCCATTTATAGTTCATAGATGATTAAGAACAACTGAAAAATGGTAATGATATTTCCTTAGGAACAGCCCAAGACAATTAGTAATTCACCTTTTCAGTATTTTCTCTGTCTCTCTGAGGTTCCAGGAGCATATCTGGGTCAAGCGCTTCAGTGGCTTAAATGAAATATGAGGTCTGGGACTTGCAATTCTGCAACTGAGGCTGAATGACACAGCAGCTGCTGCAGCTGAGGAATTGCAGCTCCTGAGGCTCAAAAGAAATATTCTGGCTGCTACAGCAATAAAGCATATTAAACATACCATGTTAGACAGGGAGGAATGTTCTGCAGACATGCTTTATTATCTTGGACTCGGGCTGTGATGAGCCATGTGAGTCCTTTCCAACTGAGGATTTTCCATGATATTTATTCTGTGATATTCTATTAGGATGATTCTGGTTTTAGTTATACCTGGTCACTTGGCTATAGTTAATATCTTGAATCCAACCTTAATGATTCCCTTCCGGTTGTAGGTCAAAATGTTTGGAATATTTACCAAAGTCCTAAGTAACAGCAAGCCAGTAGAATTGCATGGAATTTTGCACTGAAGCTTTTGGATATACTGTGTTCTTGTGCATTCAGGATAGAGAATTGCACTCTCAAAAGTAAAAACGGACTCAGGAATAACATCAGAGATGTAAATGTCCTAAGTATTGCTGCTCCAGGTGACAGATACAAAGCCTGAGATAGGACCAGAGAACTTAAAAGCTTGATTTTGGGGTCAGGTCTTGGCTGCTTAGACAGGCATTCAGCCTTTCAGCACAGAGGCACTGATGGCTGCTTCTCCCTGCTGGAGTCCAAGCGCCCTTAGAGTTTTGGTTCATAGGCTGACCATGGTCACATAAGAAACAGGGATGGTTATTTATTCTATTCAATGACTGTTATCTCATACCTCATTAATTTTAAGACTGACTTCCTCCATTCATCCATCTTGTGCACCTTATATCACAAAGGCTTCTTTTTTCTTCTTCTTCTGTGTTATTTGCCAATATAAGTCAGAGGTGATGGTGTAATTATTTCTGTCAAGGTAATTACTTTAAAACCTAATTTCATAAAAAATACTTATTAAATTTTTTGACTGCAGCAGATGAAATTAAAAATCTAATCTTTCCTGCACTCAGGAGGGAGAGCATTATTCTCATTTGCATAAGTTTACATTACAATAACAAAACAAAAAAAGGACAAAAATTGGAATTCATTTTAGATTAATATTTGGAAAGCATTAATTTTTTTCTCAGAAGGATGAACTCAGCTTACTGTGGTATAGGATCATTCACTCTCAAAAGTTACTCCAGTTTAGCAGAAACTGTACAACAGAGTTGAGTCCTGCAAAGCGCTGGATGTCTTCTGGTTCTTCTTCACTCCCATTGCAAGAAGTGCTCAGGACCTGATGGACCTTGATCAAATTGTTTGTACTTAAGGGCTTGGATCTCTGTCTCCTGTCATTTAGTCATTTGCCTCCTTTTATATTGGTTATCTCTACTTGAAGCAGGCACTATGTTTATGCAATATAAAAGAACAAATGCTTAACCCATACCTAAAAGAAGACACGTTTTTATATTAGCCCCTGACTGTGCCATCTCATAAGTCTTTTTCTGAACCAATATTACTTTTTGTGTCTATGTCATTAACACCCTTATGCTCTGGATCAAAATAATAAAAAAAAGCCCCACCTGAAAGCCACACACAGGTGGTACCATAAATGATGGAGTTATAGTTTATTAATTTGACAGAGTACCATCTAGGCAGGACCCAAGCCTGTAATTAGAAGTTCTGCAGTGCAAGCCTCTGTTAACAGCAGGACATCAATATGCACATGGCTGTACATGCAGGGTGTTTCAGTAACTGAGGAAAAAGGATGCAAAAGTCATCTGTGAGGATGCCGGTGGAGGCAGTCAGGAGGAAAAATACCACTTGTTTCTGCAGCTGTGAGGTTGCTCAGTCATCAGCACATTTTCATTCTCTGAAAACACAGAAATGATTTCTTTCAAATCTGAGTGCCTCTCTGACTCTTAAACAAAGTGTTCTGCACAATCTGATGCTGTGGATGATGTATGGATGTATAAAGACTGATGTGATTTGCATGTTTTGGATGTGACTGTGAATGGCAGGACCAGTTATCAGAAATTAACTGCATGTGTTTTTAAATAGAGAGCTGAAACATCGGGAAAGGTTTTGCAAAATATTCATATGCTTTACATGCAAAATTCTTTCTGAAATTTATTGAAATTTTAATGATTTTAAATCATTTCACTGAAAGGAGAATACTGTACAGCAGACTTAGAGACAAAAACCATTTGTCAGCATGCTAAAATTCATTAACTTGATGGAGTGCTACAATCTGGATAACATCAAATTATTGTAATTAGCATTTCTGTGATGTAATCAGACAGGAAAAACTAAGCCTCTGGTTTGCCAATTTTTCTGCATTTTTATCCATTTCTCCTAGTGGCTGAGACCCTCCAGCTCCTGTGAATGTCCACTGTAGCTGAACCACCCCCACCAAATATGATTATGCAATAATTTAGAATTACATAAAGTCAAAAAGGATTGCCCAAAGTGCTACAATTCTGCACCAAAATATGTGAGTGGAGATTCACTCTTGCTGCTGACACCCCTTGTGTTTGATGGGGCAACAAAAGGAGCCATGTGAAATGCCTTTCCCCCCTCCCCTGGGTTCTGCATAATTGCTCTGCTGTTGGCAGTAAAAGGGGGAGGTCATCTGAAAACCAGACCTTGTGGTGCGTGACTGGATTAGCAGCTTTCCTTGGGGTGTTGTAAAGGAACTGAACCCTGCAGTACTGGGCACTTGGGGACCTGGACTCTCCTCATGCCCAGCAGCTCAGTACCCAAACCTTGGGGTAATGAATAGACATTTTAAAACCATTCACTGTGAAAACATATGGGATGAGGTGTCGTATTTTACACAATGCAAAATATTTCAGTTCCAGTTAGCTCCAGATGAAAATTTGTGTGTACTATTTGAATGTTTCTGAGAGCATATAGCTTTTCTTGGTGACAGGGGGACAACTTGCCTTTTGCCATGAACATGTATTAGTTAAATGAGGAAGTTATTTCTTGCTTTCTTTTTCAGAGTAGGTTTTGCTGAGCCAAAGCATCCTGAAAAGCTGAATAGTGCAAACCACAGCTGCCGTGGCTGAAGCCAAAGCCGTTCATTTGGGAAGGAAGCATAGGATGTTTTAGAAAAATGAGGGCTTCATGTAGCATTTTATTCATGATTAAGAGCTAGCTTGGAGAGAAGAGTAAATGGGGTAGTGCTCATGGGGAAAGGGGAATAATGCAATTGCAAAATGTTAGCAGACAATTTGGAGACCTTTATTAAGGCTGTGGCATACCCTCCTTCTCGGGAGATAATGTACGCACACGCCACAGTCTTGATTAGCCTGGATGATATTTTGCCTCCTTGGCGTCGTGCCTGAAGAGGAGCACTGTGAGGGGGCTTGAGATGTGCCTTAATCCCTCATGAGCCATTGCTGTGTGAGCAAGGTGCACGTCCTGCCCCTCAGCACAGCTCAGCTGGGCGTGCTCTGCCCATGCCCATCTGCAAGTCTCTGCACCTCAGCAAGCTGCCAGGGTGTGGGCTGGGCACTCAGCCTGGTGCCTGCCTCCCCAGACACCCCAGGGCAGAGGCAGAGAGAAATAGAGGTTAAGCCTTCACTGGAGAGTGTGATGTTCACCTCTTTAACACCCGCTCTCCAATGTCAAAGTTGTGACACAGAGAAGTCCTCACCTGACATGCACCCAGAACCCACAGACCACATCCCTCAAGCCTTCTCTCATGGGGGAGGATAAGTAGATAAACAGAGGGATAAACTGCAGGAAAATGATTTTACTGATCTTTGAAAACATGTCAGTGTTCTTGGAGCTGCGTGTTTTTTCAGACTTGCTAAGATCTTTAGCAGAGGAATGGGTAGACGGTAAGATTAGGGTATTCACAAGGCTCCCAGCAGCTTCTGTCAAAATAAACATTATTTTGTTAACAGAACAAGCTATAATGCCTATGTATTGTATAGAAGCATCACTACACTTTTCTGGCATATTGCAACAGCTTTGGGATTAGAAAAAAGCATAATCATTTAATCACATATGTGTGAGTTACAGTGAATAGGTTTTGTTTTCAAAAAAAGCCCAAGTGATTTTTGGATCTAGATTTACGTCTCTAGTGGCTTAGGTATTAGACTGATAGAATCATTAGGGATGGAAAGGACCTCTAAGATCATCAAGTCCAACCTTTGACCAAACACCACCTTGTCAAACCGTGGCACTAAGTGCCACATCCAATTGTTTCCTGAACACTTCTGGGGATGGTGGCTCCACCACCTCCCTGGGCAGTCCATTCCAATTCTTAACAACCCTTTCTGTGAGTAAATTCTTCCTGGTTTCCAACCTGAACCTCCCCTGGTGCAGCTTGAAGCTGTGTCCTCTCATCCCATTGCTGGTTGCATTCTGGGAGAAGAGGCCAACCCTCACCTTGCTACAGTCTCCTTTCAGGCAGTTTTAGAGAGAGATAAGGTCTCCCCTGAGCCTCCTCTTCTCCAGGCTAAACAACTCCAGCTCCCTCAGCTGCTCCTCACATGAATTACTTTCTAGATCCTAAAAAGAAATGTGACGTTTCTTTGGAAGTCAGTGGTACTTAGGCTCTAAAGCTACTTCCATGCATTTAAAACTATATTCAATGATTTGACAATAAGCAATTTATGGATAAACTATTAATTCTGAGTTAAACAGGATTTCAGGCTAATTTTAAGATTATTCTAAAATGTCCCTAAATCTAATAAGATAGATAAGTTTATCATTGCACCTATAATTTTCTTAATTTTTACATTAATATGCATTTTTAACACTTGTTTTAGGCGGTTTCCAGTGTTCTTAATAAAAAATTAGATATGATCTGTGTACTGTCAGAATGACTTCTCACCATGCACTCCTACATATACATACACACCATTCCACTTCAGTAGCTGCTTTTACCATCTGCAGAAATTACTTGGGGAGCAATGCAGAGCTTCTCTGCAGAGAACTGGGAAGTTTTGTCCTTGCTTTTACAGCGCTGTTACGTTTTTCCTCCCTGTACCTTCACTTCATTAGCGAACATTGCTGAACTCCAAGAGGAGTCTAACAGATGTAGGTGTGATACCAGGGCCAATATTTAGATGCTGCTGTAGCATTTGTGCTGTGACTGCAGATCACAGCTAAGGGGCAGCCAGTGGGATTGTTAAACCAGGTCTGCCTTGCTTGTGGAGCTCAGTCTCACGTAAAAGCAAATGTTCTTTTCCGCTTACAACAGCAGCTCCTAGAATGTAGTTTCTGGGACTGCAAGACTGTATGCACATGTCCTTTAGATCCCCAAATCAGTGCTGCTTGGAGTGAAGGGAAATCTTTCTCCTTTCTGCTTGATTTTGAGGAAGGAGCTGATTTCAGATCCATGTCCTATGGAAATGTGCCAACCACAAAATTCCTGAATACACTGCAATGAGCCTCTCAGCCTCTTCTGCAACAGCCCCACACACTACAACAGGTATGTGGACACAAATCTGCCACTTCCAAGGCGAGTGCTCCAGGCTTTTGAGTAGATAATTTTCATCCTTGAAATGCTTCATGGTAACATGGGAAGAGGTGCTCTAATTTAGAAAAGACAAGGTGCTATTTCATATGAAATACGTTTGTCTTTAATAAATTTAAGGTTGAAATTAGAAGAATTAATATTCAGGCAATACAATATTTGAATATTCCAATAATAGCTCTGTATGTTCTGAACTATTAACAACTTCCATGGAATATTGCAAAGATAATACTTTTATAGACAAAGAAATGGAACTGAAAATGTAATTCTAAACTACATTGTGGGGTTCTAAGTTAAAGGAGATCAAACTCAATGGCTTTTCAGACTTTTATTTCCTTATTAAGCAGAAAAAGCTTCTAAATGTTTTTCATACCAACTGAAGCATTCAGAGTTCAGCAAGTCCAATGACCACAGGGAGTTACGCTTGTGAGCATCTCTTGCATATGAGTGAATGGCTGGTGAGGAAATTTGACAGTTGTTAATATTTCAGTGGTGTTTATATATTTTTTTTTTTTTTGGTTAGCATTCTGAGAGGAATTAGAAATACAATTAATTTTTCTGTTCTGCTGAAGGGTTAGTTCATCAAAATTAAATGATGGAGCTACCCAGCTCTCTGAAGCCATGCAGCCATTCTCATTGAGGTTTCTTTCTCCCCTCCATCAAGGTGGTTCTGCCTGATGTCTGGCTGTCATTTCAGGTGCCTATCTGGAAAGCTGACTTGCAAACATTTTATTTTGACAGCATGTCAACCATTCTTAGGAAGATTTCTCAAAAAACCTGCTACCACAGAATGTTAAATAGGTTTAAACTGCTGGATAGACATTCAAGGCTGGGGAAGAGTGGGAAAGTATAGCTTTAAAAATGATTGACAACTGGCAGCCCCAGAGTGATCAAGTCTGGCTTTGCTGTACAACAGCTTAGGTCTATCTTGTGTACTAATTAGTAATTTTAATGGTATTTATGATGTAAATGAAGATAAGTTCAGAGATAAAGTCTTGTCATAAAGTGTGTGCGCTTTTATAGTGGTAGAATTCAGGAACTAGAAACTCTGATAGTTACAGAGACAGAAACTTTCAAAACCCTTACTGCAAATGGTAAACTTGAATATAACTATTAGATGATAATGCAGATAAACTTATCTTTATATGAGGAAACACAGGAAATCAAATATATGCATTCTGAGCTATATTGTTAGAGAAGGACCATTGAGGGAAATATAAGCTTGAGTTTGAGATTACTGAATCACAGTACTGCAGTCCCTGAACAAAATGAGGTAACAGGAAGGAGAAACAAATGTTTAGAACTATGAGTAAATAGCCTGCTCTAGTAGGAAGAGGCTATGTGATCTCAGCAAATATCTTGCTGAAAGTGGTGATGCCAACCCATTGAAATCTAGGCTTGCGTCTTGTTGAAACTCAAAGAGGAGAGAAAAGGGGAAAAAAATTGAAGTGTATAAGCCTGGAGATGAACAAATATAACCAGATGTACATTTTGTAGTGAATGGCCTGCAAAAAGCCTGCTGGAAAACGGTACCACCATTGGAGTAAGTGCCATCAGTCATGTGAGATGATTTCTTCACATCAGATTTTTTTTTACCAAAGAGGTTGATGACGTCTATTCTGAAAGCTGCTGGCATGGACTAAGGTCTGCTGGTAGAACAGAGGCCATAAGGCAAGTGTATATACATATATATATATTTTATTTTATTTTTATTGTTTTGCCCCTCCATCAAGACCACATGCTGGATTTTCTATACTGATAGTGCCTTTTCCTCATGTGAGTGACAGCTTTATCTTCTAGTGTAAAGTGAAAGTGTTTTGAATTTTCGCATTATGCTGGATATGAATCAACAAATTTTGTGTTTCAAGAAAACCTTTCTTGGTGTTGACTGCAGATGTTTTAGTACCCAGGTTGTGTATTCAGTCTCTTCTGCTTTCTAAGCCTGGGAAAATCCTATATGCCTGTGTTTCCTTGCCATCTGGAAAGCACATAAACTTTCCTCACAAGTCTGTTTCTTACTCATGCCAGCAGGTTCATTGTATGGTGGAATGACATCTGTAAGGAAGTTATTGAATTTTGCTCTGGCTCTTGCAAGCTGCACTCATATAAGACAAAAGAGTTGAGAGAATATGTAGATTTGACAATTTCCTTTGTCTTGTAGCTGTGGGACTGCCATAGGTTGTGCCTGTATGTGCTTCCCACCCCATCATTTATCCACAATGTTCAACTCCACTCTGAACTCCAGGACCTCCTTTGTTTGGGTGTTCTTATATGAGAACTAGAGCTTCTGTATGTGAAGGACACCTTGGATATCTAAAATCATAACCCTAAGGCATCCAAAAGGACAGAGAAAATGGGATTTTTAATGCAGGAGGTGGAATGAAGAATACTCAATACCTCTCTGTATATTTTTCATACGGGAGATCCCATAAAGAAGGTGATGCCATATGACGGTTTCACTACTCTGAATCTCCTTTTTGCCAGAAAAACTAATTTTGTTAGAAATTTAACTGGAAAGAGTGTTTATGACTTCTCCTTGATATCTTAATTTCCTTGCAGTGATTGGAAGCTGCTATATGGAATTGTGTTGATGTATTTGGGGTCTTTATTGCCGATGCCCTATGCTTATCTTGCGTGAGGAGTGGGCAATTTCTCTTGTACTTCTTCTCAATTCTTTTAGTGAAAATACTAGAAATTTCGATTTCTATTTTTTCAAATACTAGAAAGTATTTGGGGCCTGGAATAAATTCCATAAAATTCAGCTCTTTAGTTTTATATTACTGCAGAGTTTTTAGGTTCTGTAGTTTTTCAGAAAACTTGAAAAGGGCCTGCCCTTCCCACCCCGAAAACCTCCAACCCCAGCTCCTACTAATTTATTATCCATGAGTAAATGGCTTCTGATTTCAGTGTCATGAGGGAACAAACTCCAGCAGGCTCAAGAGAAATGGTACAGTGAACTTGCATCTAGCTGTGATCAGTGATTTTCTCTTGTAGCTGATGACCCTTTCTTTTTCCCTCTGTGAAAAGACTAAATCAGAAGAGGGTAACAGGGAATTCAGAGGCTATTTGCAATACTTCTTTCCACCTTTTTCTTCTTCTTGTTCACGACTTCTACATCCTAAATAGTTTTTTAAAGGTACCCTCAGCTGTTTGGCCTCTGACTCATGCAGGCATCAGTGGAAGAATGCAAGAATCTGTTACATACTCTAAGGTATGATGTGGGAAAAGACTGCAACTATTTAAATGATTGCTGTTTCAGAGTAATTAGGGAAATATAATTTCTTAGATATTATATAGATTCATAAATCTTCTTGAAATCAATCCCTAAAATTTAGTTATCCATGATACATTTTTGTCACAGCTGAATACTTTAGGTAGATAAATATAATACAAAGTCATCTGTGTTAAAATGCTGTACCACATGCTTCATGTATTTATAATGCTTTTAAATACACAATAAATACTGCTACATAAAATGGGGTTGTTTTATCAAGGCTTAATGTTTTGGCTGTGTTTTCCTTTGGCCTGGGGTTTGCTCTGGGCAGCCATTTCAAGCAGAAGAGCCATGAGTGACTTTTCAGGTTATATTCTATTGAGTTTGCAATAAACTGGAGCCTGCTGCAGAGTCCTCTGGGGAAGAGTGGCACGGCCTCATTAAGTCTTCTCTCTATTTTATCATCTAATATTCACCTACTATAATGCTTTCTGTCCTACTGGCTGAGAGCAAAGGCACTAAGTTAATGTTATTGCAACTTTTGGGGCTTGCTGGGCGCCAGATGGATTGGCTGTGTGGGGAGAAAAAATTGCAGAGACATTTTCCATGGCTTCACAAAGGACATGCAGGCTTAGCCTGCAATCCTAAAGGTGCAAGTGGCAGGCATTTGCCTTGCTCAGTTTTCCAAGCCTGTTTAGAGCTAGGATGCTGCCTCAGAGCATCTGCCTTGAGGTTTTCACCACAAGGTGATACCATGCTGGAATTAGGTGTTTTTCTTTTTGAACCTTCTCTAGCTTTTCCAGAATGAGAAATATGCAGCCTGCCAATCAGGCTTTGATGGTATTGAAGAGGGCTTTGTGGAAAACTTGGTTACTTGCTCTGTATTGTCCACCCTCATCGTTTTCCTCAGAATTTTCTATTTTTAGTGGAATAATACCTTTTATTTGATATCATATGCAGTGTTTTGTTTTGCTGGCCTTGTTCTGTGTGCTGGTTCTTGAATTCCACTTCTGTGGTACTGAATTCTTCTTCAAGCAGACATTCCAAAAAGTAAAATTTTTTTTCTCAGAGTGTGCAATTGCATTCTGAGATGTCCAGAGCTTGGTGAAATATTCAATGTTGTGTGTGAACTGTTTTTTGCACTGTTAAAACCTTTACTGAAGGGATTGTGCTTGAGAAGTGTGTCATGGCCAAGGAAAACTCACAAGTGTGAATGATCCAGGTGGTGGGAGCCAAGTACCAGAGTATAAGTGTTTAAGAAGCTTTCAGAGTATTCTTGTTTCTGAAAAACAAAGATAGTATTGGTACTAACATGACTTGATCCCACTTCTAGCTTGAAACCTCTAAGTTTTCTTTATTATGAAATCAAAAATATTTTCTTAGAGCATCACGAATTAACATCCCCCTGCATTTCTCAGTTTATTCCTCCCTCAGAAAGTTGATCAAACATTAATTTGACTACATAAGTAAAGAAATCACTATGGTATTGAAAATAAACTTTTCAGTTGCCCTTAAGTTTGAAACTGGAAAATAAACGAGCATAGAATAAGGTTATCTTTTGCAAAGCTAAAACACTGGTAACTTTCCAAAGAAGTAAAAAATTATAAAGATTTTTTGACAGGAGAAGAAATCTTATTTCTTCATTTCAGTGGGTAACTCCTCCATTCATCCTTGGTTTGTTCAGTTTCATCTATTTCTCCCATGCTGTTTCCTGCTAAAAGCATTCTTTTGTCTGTGGAATAACCCTTAAGCAGCTTGTGGACCTACTAGCGAGCATTAAAAGCATGCTGGGAGAATTCTCATTTTTCAAGAGTGTTCAAGGTGTTTTTCTGTGACTTGTAGTCTGTTAAGCTTTTCAGGCTTAAGAACGAGGGTCAGCAATCTTCTGCCAAAATTCTTGCAATCTATTTCAGTCTCAATTGCATCAGGAGTTGGCAGTTAAGCATGGTTTTCTGCTCTGGCCCTTTTAGCCATAGTGAATTTTAGAATAGTGATATTCTTATAGTGTGAGGGTATTTCCAGTCCAGACAACTTCAAAAATTCCTCTGAAAAGACTACAAAACTTTAAAAAAACCAACCCCAACCTAAAAAGCCAAGACATCCTGATAGTCTCATGTAGGTGTGCCTGAATGGGGTAAGCAGAAAGAAAATAATGATATAAGGTTAATCCTAATGAAGGTTCAAAATTCATCCTTGTTTTCTTTTACTGTAAATGAAAATCATTATGGTATCAGAGCATGGGACAACAGCTGGGTTATCTCTCAGAGAAATCAGATAGCTCTTCGGTTTCAAGAAAACAGAAATAGTGGTTTTGGGCACTCTTTTTCCATGTCCTTCTTCATGACAGTTGGAAAGCAGAAACTTTGCCAGATGTGCTAGGCCATGCATGACTACAGGATTTCCTTCTACAAGTCCGTGTCTGGTTGTTATGGAAGGATGCGACTGCATGGCAATGGCCTGCAATAGCTCTGGTCAATAACTTTTGATAAGTTGATTTCCTTCAATGAACTCGAACAAAGGGGCCATGAGTGTTTCAGAGTGGTGAGGCAGCATGGGCAGGGCGGGTCGGTACTGATTGCTTAAAGCACTTCCATTTCATGCCTGAGGGGTTTGTCTTCCCGTGCAACAATGGCTTTCCTGGGTAGGCAAGCCCTCATGCCCTGCCACAGAGGTGGCTGAGCTGAGCATCTTTAGGAGGTCTGGACTCATCTCACTGATGACAACTGGGAATGGAAATAGAAAGGAGCTGCTTCTGTGTGCATGCTAAATTTTTTGAGTCTTTCAGCTGTCTCTGAAAAGTGTTTTCTGTACTGAGTACCTCAGTCTATGACTGCAAACTTTAGCCCTTCCCAGTCTTCCTGCAACTTCTCTTCCAGCAACTTCCCCTGCTTCCCAAGACTCTGATCTAACGCTGAAAACACCCAACAATTCCTCTCTCCTGGGCCTGCTGTGGGAACTCTTCCATGCATTCATCTTATCGGATTTTTTAAATTATTTTTTGAGGCTGAAAAATGCTTGTGCTTAACTCAAGTAGGCGAGACTTTGTACTTTCTGTCAGTTCATTGTCAGAAGTACTATTGCCTTACCTTGTGACTGCTGTATCTTATCCTAATGGACATCGTGGTGCTGTGTATTGCCTGAAACTCTTCTATCCTGGCCATCATTAACATAATTACAGTCCCTTTCTTTTGTAGCTATTTTATTGTTGCTGAAAAACGGAGATGTGGGACAGTGGCTGAAAAGCCAGTTGCATTCAAATCTCCTGATGAGTGTCTGACTTCAATTTTGTGGCTTAAAAAGAAAGTCATTGCAATCTTGTAGCATACTGAGCTTCCCTGAATTGCACTGTGATCATCTTAACACAAAAGCATAGTCCAGGCTCTCGATACAGTCACAAACTCCTTTACAAGAGCCAGAAGATATGTTGTGTTTAAAGTCTTTGAGCCATATCAGACAACAAGGCAACTGATGAATAATGCTCTGGATTTTCCCTATCAGATCCTCTGTCCTCACAACAACAACAAAAGCCCTTACTTGTTTCTCTAAAATGAATCTGGAATAAAAGATGGAAATGATATTTCATCTCAAAATTGTGAAGGGGCTTTGAAAGCTTGCATTAAATTCCCTCTTGTGTCTCTGACCTGACAGGCTGTAAAGGCAGCTCTCCAGTCCTCTATATCAAAATCTAAAAAGAGTAAATCATAAAGCCTTCCTTCCCTGCTCTAAAAAAGTGTTCAAACACACTGAGGGAGTCAGTCCTAAATTTTCATCCGTACGCCATTGATCCTGACATGACTGACTGTTTAATGTTAACAAAAGGTTACTAAGGTTTTAAGTTTTAGAGGAAACCGAACTTGTCAAGATCTTTTTGAGCGTTTTTTCTTCCTTTTGGTCAGAAAATATCTTTCAAAGTGTTATAAATGAACCCTGTAAATTCGTGCTAAAATATGAATAGAAATAAAGTTATAAAGATTAAAGGATGCAGCCCCCCTCCTAAAACCAGAAGTTTCAAAAAAACCCCTAAAACCAGTTTGACCAAGGAGGGGTTTTCACAACACCAGAGCAGCCAGAGAATCAATAGGTGGGAATTCTATCCCAGGTGTAGTCAAATTTGTATCACAGGAACATTCACATCACGACCGGACAATGATTGCCTGATAACTATCTACACCCCGGCCATCAAGGAATGATGTTTCTGGGAACCCTATTGTGAAGACAGAGGAGCCAGCTGCACCAGGAGATGGACAATTCATCGGACGATGGACCACACATCACACCCAGAAACCTCTTTTTGTCCAGCCCTGTAACCTATCCAGTGCTGAGAAGAATGGACTAGATGTCATCATCCCACCCAGAACTGTATAAAAATCACCCTGGCTGAGGCAGTCGGGGTGAACCAGGGGAGATCTGATGCGATAGAGGTCAGATCTATACGTATTCGCCCAGTACCGACCCCGGGCTCGGTGCTGCTCCTCAATATTGTGGCTTGTTGTGACCGATCTTTCGGCTGTATAATAAATTTCATTTCTTTATAAATTTGATTGGCAAATTTATTTATCACAAAAGGGCTTGTGCCCATGTCTCCATAGAATAGAATAGTATTTATTACACTTGCCTCTAAAGGCCTCTGAAATTCTACGTGGAAATCATGGTCAGATTCAGAAGAAAATGTATTTACCCCAGAATAACAAATAAGACACTTAGTTTGTGCATTTGCTGTGCTGCCAGCCAGTGCCTTGGGCTTTTGGGGCAGAAGAGAGGGCTGGATGTGGGTATTATTTTGACCTGGATATTTTGTTTGCAACTTGCTATGCTGATGGAGGCAATGCTGGTTAGATCCTGTTTCAGATTGGACTGTCCTCTTGGGCCGATGATACCTGTTTGCTCTGAAAGGCAGTGCATGGACCCAACCTGCTCTGATCTGGGGTAACATTTTCAGCACTTCCTAACATGGGTAAATGACTCTTAGTCACTTTTGATTTCCTGCCTGGATGTCTGCTGTGGGCCTGTTCTCATACAGCAGTGTGCTGCTTCCCCTTTTCACCTGTTACTTTAGTCCCACTCTAAACAAAATCTCATTTATATAAAATCTTCTTTTAACAATATTTTCCTAAGTCACACTGAGTTTCATCCCTCCATAAAAGGGATGTAAAGTTGAGAGTTTCTCTAGGTTTTAGATATATTGCTATCATGGTTTCAGGTGGGATAGAGTTCATTTTCTTCCTAGCAGCTGGTACAGTTTTGTGTTTTGGGTTTAGTATGCAAGTGATGTTGATAACACACTGATGGTTCAGTTGTTGCTAAGCAGGGATTGCCCCAAGTCAATGCCTTCCCAGTTTCCCATGCTCTGCTGGTGAGCAGGTGCACAGGAGGCCAGGAGGGAGAATGGCTGGGACAGCTGACCTGAGCTGGTCACAGGGATATTCCGTGTCATACAGCGTCATGTTCACTGTATGAACGGGGGGGAGTTGACCAGGAGGGCACAATCCCTGCTCAGGATGTTGAGTGATTGTATCAGGGATCACTTGTCTCTATCTCTCTCTCTCTTTGTAGTCCCCCTTTCCATTATTCTCCTTCTCCTCCTTCTCCTTCCCCTTGCCCTTCTTCTTTCCTCTCATTCTTCCTTCTTCTTCTCATTTATTTCAGTCACTAAACCACTCTTATCTTGGTCTGTGGTTTCTACCTCTTTCCAATTCTCCCCCTCATCCCATCAGGGCAGGGCTGGAGAGTGAATGAGCGGCTGCATGGTATTTAGCTGCCAGCTGGGGATAAACCATAACAATTACATTCAGAGAGATGATGCTGGCTCCATGACAACACCAGCTTTTACAGTCTCAGAGGAAATGAGTGCATCAACCTGAGAAGGCAGCTGTGGCACTGCAGGAGGAGAATATCCCCAGGCAGGTGGCCTGTCCATCCCCACAGCTGTGAGGTGACACGTGCCAGCAGCCTGCGCACCTTGCAGAGGTCAGGCCTTGCCACAGGTGCATTTTGGCTGTTCGTGTGTCAGTTGCAAGCTCAGAAATAAGACTCCCAGATCTCACAGGGCTGTCCCAAGTCATTCAGTTCCCTGGTGTGAATGAAACTGTCTCCATTTTGGCAAAATTCTCTCTGCTTATTTCCTCAGTCAACAGCTCCACATTCAAGTGTCTTAGATGTTTCACTTAATCTACTTTCTCTTCTCCCCAGTGGTAAGCCATTGTCAGGCTGATGCTGGGACGGTACGGGTTGCTTGCACACACTGATGGGCGGTCACAGGGTAGAAACTTTTCCCATTGGGGGTGAACCATGCCTGTGGCTGCATTCTCATGGAAGAAAGGCTGGAGGGGAGTGCAGCAAGAATGCAGCTCAGAAATGAACAATTGAAGCCTCCCCTAACACTGAGCAGGCACTCTATATTCTAGGGTTATTTTCTTTGCTGAACTGAGAGCAGGCAATATATAGCTCAAAGTGTTGAAACATCGTGCTGGATTGTCACAAAAGGTGTCTTTTACTTCTGCTTCCTTGTTCCTTTCAGTTTGTCTTGAATGCCATGAGTGTAAAGACTTGCTGATTAAGACTATCATGTACAATATTTTTAAACCGGTTTGCTGTTTTTGTTTCTTTGAAGAAAGATGACAGAAAACTCATGTAAAAATGAGGTTTTCATAAAGCCAGAATTGAACACTGTTACACTTTTTGGAAGCTTGGCATACACAAAATGCCATACTTGAAATACAAGGGACGATGGTTCCTGACTGTAAGAGAATGGGTTTAGATAAGATATGGAACACTATGAGTGTGGTAAGACACTGAAACAGGTTACCCAGTGAAACTGTGGATGCCCCATTCCTGGAAATGTTCAAGGCCAGGTTGGTTGGGGTTTTGAGCTATCTGGTCTAATGGAAGGAGTCCCAGCTCATGGCAGGTGGGGTGGAATTAGAGGATCATTATGTTTTCTTCCAACCCAGACAATTCCGTGGTTCTTTGAAATGCTGCAAGCCCATCTAAAATTTACTGTTGACCCTCTACCCCTCTCTTATGACACACAGGCCCAACTTCATAGAACAAATATCACTAAAACTGTGTCCTTAGAAAATGTTGCTGTTTACATAAGCACATTTTAAAAGACATGCCTCAGACAGTAATGAGAGGTTGCAGTGTGTCTCAGAACACAGAATAATTCTGTTTTAATTATAAGTGGCAGTTCTTAATTACTGAGTGCTCAAAGAGAAGGATAAAAGAAATTTCATGCTGTTATAATTAAAGGGAATATAAAATTAAAAAACACCTACATAATCAGAAGTTTGATTTAATAGCAAGGGAAACATTTTGTTAATTAAAAAATTGAAATACTGAAGTGCCAGAAATGAGACAACAGCGTTTTGTAAAAAATCAACATGTGAGGAGGCAATATGAATGGATATCCCTGTGTTTTTGATGTTCCTATTAATCGTGCTTTGCCCTTTCCTTCTGCTTTTTCTTTCACTATATTATTTGCACTTTGTGGTCAAAAGGATCTGGGGTTGAATTACTTCAACAGCCAAGTCTTAAGTTACACTTAAGCTCCTGTGCAGTAGGGTACAACTCACAGAAATGATGTCAAGTTTCTCTTCATTGCCTTTAGAATGTGACAGGAACAGTTTATGCAAAGAGTGCTTTTAGTCAGTTGAAATATTGCTTTTACTAATGTCTTTTCCTGTTTATGCAGATAAAGCATTGGCTGTTCGTGTGCAAAGTGCACCACTCTGTCTGAATGTCCAACTTTTATAAAAAAGACTATTAGTCCTTCAGACTGCAAAGTACAAATGGCTCTTAAAATATTTCTTAAACTGGATTATTTTTTACTGTTTTGATTAGGTTTTATTCTTCATATTCTAGTAAAAGTTTCCCCATCACCTTTAAGAATAACACTGACCTAGATGTGGTTCTGAACTTTGCTTGGTATCATTGCATGCAGGTGTACAGGGATACTGAAAGACCAAATAATTTTTTTTTTTAACTTATAGCAAGTGAGCAGAACTTCTGGCAAGAAAAATGATACTGCTCTGTCTTCCAAGTTGTTTTTTACTATTCCTTTTTCTAAAGACATTTATGGGAAGTTACAAACAATTGCAGAGTTGGGGGTTTGGTTTGTCTGGTCTTGATTAGATTGTTTCAGAAGAAATTTATCTCTCTGTCTGGAAGTTAAATTAGACTGTTTATAGAGCACTTGTGTCTGGCTTCGCTTATTTTAAAGATATATAAAACCTTTCCTACACAAACTTTGCACAACAGACCTTGTGGTAAAAATATTACCTATGTGAAAATATATCTGCACCTTAGTTTTGGCCAGCCAAACTTGTGTAGCATGCTTCCTGCCCTCAAAACGATTTTGTCCTCCTGTTCACCAAATAAAGCAGGCATCCTGAGGAGAACTCTATCATTTTATCTGAACACATAATTATGGTACCCAGAAGACCTGCCTGGAGACTATGTAGGTCATCTCAGTTTTGGCATTTCTGATGTTGAATTATTTGATCTGAAAATCAGAATATTTTTGTCTGAATTACTTTGTGTGGAGTTATTGTTACTGTTCCTTTTATTATCTTTAATTTTCATTCAATCTTCCCAAGGTTGGCTTGTCCCTCTGTTCTATCAAATAACTCTGGCCCTCAGGTAAGTGTCAAAATGTGTTGGGGATGATGGAGGGACTACTCATACTTGACATTTTTCAGGACTTTCCAGTAGGGGCAGGCTGACAAAATTTCTTCTCCATCTGATATCCTCAGCTGAGGACACTGGATACTGGAGTGTATCCACTGAAGTATTGGATTTCTATCCCTCTTCTCCGTCAGGCTGAGCATGATATACACAGAAAATGACTCCTGGCTTGGGTATGTCACAGCTGTAGCTGTGCAGGTGCTTGGCATTCTGGAAAACCTTGTTTATAGTTCAAGTTGCCTGAAATCAAGAAAGCTGTGCATTTTATCCTACTGTTCCTTACACGACTATGGAAATAAAATAGACAAAAATCCTATCTTTTCCCTGCACTTATTTTGTGGGGATAAGCTTTTTTTCAAAATATTTGGGATACCTTGGGCACTTTAGCTATAGACAAACCAACCCAAAGCAAAAGCAATTATTAGTTTAATCTTGTGTTCTTCATACAACTGGTGGAGAACATGCATCCCAGCTGAGGAATTCAGACTGGCTCAATTATGCTTTCCTACCAAATTGGCCTTTCTCCTGCTGGTAGAAAAAACCAAGGAATTTGAATGAATCCAGGCCAAAATCAGTGTTTAAATTCTTCCAGGATAACTGTTTTAATTCAAAAAGTTGAAAGAGGTTTTGAAAAAAGGTATCAGACTTGATGTGTTTGTGTGACACATGTAACCTTATTGACCAAAATTCTCTAATTTGGAATCATAGAATAGTTTAAGTTGGAAGGGACCTTAAAGATAAAGATCATCTGTTCCCAAACACCCTGACATGTGCAAGGGCGCCTTTCACCACACCAATTCTCTTGTTCAGAAGTCCATCCAGCCTGGCCCTGGATGCCTCCAGAGACAGAAGGCAGAATAATTTTTGACTTTCTTCTAGAAAGATATTGGAAGTTAGGATGACATGAACGTTTTTCCCTTCCTCTAAATACAAACTGTGTGAATTATTAGTAATGCGAAAGATCAGTCTGCATGTCTGGTACCTCTAAGAGTGTTCGTGCATAGCAATTATTTTATTAATTGATTAACAAAGGCTTTGCATTTTGGGACCTGTATTTTGAGTGGCAGAGAAAATCAGTCTGTTGGCAGCACACTGTCAAGTTGATCTCTTTTGCTACATTGACCTAAAGGGCTACTTTAAATGAGCTGCCTGATACTGCAGGCAGGTATCCAAAAAGAGCTAGGTACTTTTTGTGCACAAAAGAAGGAGACCCTGCAGGCTGTGAAGGACTCCAGGTTCTGTCCTTAGCCCCTGTGGTGAGTGGGTGTTGCTGATTTCAGTAGCTCTAGAGCCTCCAAGGTAAAGCTTGCTTGAGAGTGGAGCTGTTTGCACCAGGGAACACCTGAGCAGGGAACCATCAAGTCAATATGGCCCAAGGATAAAATAAACTTCATTGTTAAGTGGTTTCATAATGGAAAAAGTCTCTGCCCTTTGTGTGTTATGAAGCTTATTCCAAGAAAATGTTCTTGAATTTAAATAAGCAGCAAAGGATTTACCTGCATATGCCTTCCCTCCCTCTTACACAGCAATAGTGTGCTACAGGGCCACATTCTCTGGTGGCTTGGGCCCTCTTCAAACAAAATGTGTGTGAAACCATCAGGCTGCATTACAGCACTTTGCATTTTGAGAATTTGTTCTATCAGCTGAACTTTGCTTGATGTTTAGACCAAAAAATCTGAAATTAGAGATGGGTTAATGATTTCATCTTTTTTTCTCTAATTCTGTTGCGCACCAGAATTCTCTCCCAGTGTTGATTTTAAATTGGGTCAAAGTACCTACAAGTGCAGGGTAACATTGTGGTGTCTATGCAATAGGCAGTGATAGTGTCTCAGTACACCCCAAGCTGCTGGCTTGGTACAGAATGGTGTACAAAATTAGGTTTGCATCATACAGGAAATTTTCCTAGGACTTAGTTTTCCTGGATTATTGCTCATCTTCATGTAAGAAATCAATATAAACTAATGTAGCATGAGCTGGATCTGACAAACCCTGTCTTGAACAAAGTAACAAGCAATTAAGAATCAGAGCAGGAGTCTTCTGGATTTCAGCTCCACTATTTGCTATCACTATCCCATCCTTTATATCTGGTTTTCTATAAGTAATGGCATTGATATCTGGTGGTCCGGGTTTTAGGTACCAAAATCCCTTTGAATACTCTGAAGATGGCTGATAGGATTTCATCTAGACTTGTTTTTTGGATCCTAAATTTTGCCATGGCTTTGAATGTCAACAGTAGACTCTGTCCTCTGTTACACATAATTCTATAGCAAGAGATTTCATGCATTGCTTTGGTTTTCATTTTTTCTTGATAAGTTTACCATCTCATCAGTTACTGGGATTTGGCAATGATTTGCATTGATGAGATGACAGCAGTCAGAAGATAGATATGATATGTGCAATAATTTTGGCAAACAGACAGTGTAGGGCTCTGATTAAAGGCTTAAGACAGATGGATGTGATGTACCAAGAATCTAGAAACATCTTACTCTAAATGTGGTGTTATTAACATTTTTTATTTTTATTTGAAAGACATGGAGATAATTGCATCTTGATGAAAAATTAGACTTGTTCATATTTTATCTTTCTGTCAAATTTTCTGTATTGTCTTTGAACACACACAGGGTTTTTTCCCTGTACAAATCGAGCCCCTGTAAATTTTAATAATGATCATATGAATAAAGGAGTTACTTTACTGTTAACTTGGAGAAAAAATTATGTGGCCTTCATCTTAAGATTACAAGAGAGTTGAGTGTATGAAGGAAAATGACATAATACCACATTAATAAAGGAAGTTCTTAAAAGCCCAGAACTGTCCAGTGCTGAACAGGCGTGCAGTTAAGAGAAGAAATTACACATGGAAAGGAACTGCAAAGCTTATAATCAGCAACTAACTAGTGACTTTCCTACACAGGGTATTTTTGGGTGGAGAGAAAACTGTAAATTAAGATATGAATGTTAAATTCTGTTGAATATTCTGTCAAATATTCCATCGAATATTCCCCTCAAGAGGAGACGGTGGAGATAGGGACATAAAAACTGGAAATAAGATTTTATACTTGTAAGAAGGGGTATTAAAACTCATCAAAAAGAAATACAAAAAAGTGCAGGGTGTTTCAAATCCTGCTTCTCTCTATAACCTATATCTGGAAGACATCCTGCTTTTTGTTTTCCTGTGGAAAGGTTACCACCGCTAGACCATTCCCACCATCTTTCTGCCTAGCATTCAAGCAGAAGGAACTCAGCCTGGGAAATGGTGGGAGCCTGACATAGTGCTGTGAAGGCTGTTTTGGAGTGGCATGTCTCACATTTTGGTGCTGCCGTGTTCAAAATCCTGGCTGCCGGCAAAGAAGAATGACATCTATGTAAAAGTAAGCCAAGAATTTATTTATTTTACACACACACAGAGTCTTGTTTTTCATCCCTTTTTCTGGGGTTATGCTCACCCTTCACCGACAAAAGGTTGGTGGCTTCACCCAGGGGTTCAGTGTGTGAAGGAGTGTTACAACAGATCATATTTTCCTGGAGGAATATGATGTTTGTGTTGCTGGTTTCCTCTCCCACAGCCAAACTCCACCTTGGGGAATGGCCTCCTTGTCATCCTGGAAGCAATCAAAGAAAGCAGAAATCTCACTGAGATATTCAAAATTATTGCCTATTTTGCATATTTGTTTCCAACTCTTGATCTGACAGGAAGGTCAGATTTCTCCCCCAGTCTGTCTGCTCTGTGAGAGGCTATTGTGCCCGCCAGACCCATAAATAGGTGTGAGAGAGGGGTGGGTCTTGTATCAGTCAGGCATTTGCCATATTTCACATCTGGCTTTTTAACACCAGCTTCAGCTGATGGGGCTTGAATTTGACAGACAGGGCAACACCCTGCAGCTGTGCACTCTCTGCAGAGCCACTCTGCTCGCTGTGCTGCGGCTCCACAGGGCTGATGAGGATCTAATTAAGGACCTGAGCTCCCGGACTGCTGGGCCTTATCTGGCCGTACCCTCATTCCCAGTCCCTCTCAACTTGAACAAAGGAGGGCTGACAGAACTGCCTTGGAGTTGCAGCTTTTTATCTAGGTGTTATTTTCCTTATTGTCAGAGTGACTCTCGATTACAGACATTTATATAGATATAAATTTGTGTGTTCACAAACACACACACACACCTATCTATAAAATCTGTCTTATTTTCTTTATGTTAAACTGACACCAAGATTGAAAACAGAGACTTTGACAAAAAGTTATACTTGAGATGACTAAATTTTCAAAGACATTCAGAGTGCCTAAGACTAAAACTGGAAAGCACCCAAACATGGTTATTGCTTTCTTCCTACAGACGTTGGTAAGGATTGAATATCTTTTCCATGAATGTGCCTATTAAAGAATATGACCAACCATGTGAGTTTCTGAATCTGTACTGTAGCTGGATAATTCCCACTGGCCACTCTGGGTCATGCAGATTTTAGCTATACTTTCCTGCCTGTCTTTATGGACAGTGATTGCAGCCTGAGGGATTTTGTCACTGACATGATTCAAATTAATTTTCTCTTGTATATGCTAAGGATAACTGATGCATTGGGAGATCTTGGTGTTATCTAAAATCCCAAGAAAGTTATTTGTAAGGGTTGCAGCACACACTGTGAGGAAACTCCTGTGTAGGGGCTCTAAAAGTGGTATTAGAAACAGTTAAAATGCAAAATTTTTCATAAAGTTTTTATTGAGTGATATTTCAAGGGGTTTATGATCATAGTTCTGGCAGCTGTTGCTGAGATTAGCAGTAATCTTTCCTTCCTCTTTTGCGTATGACATACCAGTACAATCCTCATAAAGTCTGTAAGGCATTTGTTAAATTTCCAGGTGAGGTGGCAGAGTATAAGTAATTAACCCAGGGAGATAAAAATGTTTAATAATGTTTCTTTCCCTATTTACAAAACTGCATTTTCTCTGTATAATACAACTTCATTGGCAAGAGGCACACCAGATACTGAATCCACTTGTGAAGCCAGTCCCTGTCCTCCAGGTTCAATTGTGGTGGATGTTTAAGAAGGAGTAATTAATTTTGGCTAGCTGCTGAAGCACTTGTATTCAGAATCTTTAGCTTGCTCATATCTTCTACATATCAAGAATTGATCAAAAAATTCTTTTACCATCAATATGTCTTTGTTGTCCTATATTTAAACACATTTCTGTGAGGTCTTAAATTTCTTAACTCTGTCTGCAGTCCTATGAAACAGGTAATTGAAATCTATTTTTTAAGTCTATGATGATACCTCTCCAACAGTGTTATGACAAGGGAGCAACTCTCCACAACCAGGTATGTTTTCTCACAGCTTTTGTTTACTGGAGAAAGTTATTTTGCAGTTAGCAAGAGTGTAATAATTTATAGTAAGCTGGTTGCTCTGATCCAATTTCTCTGATGATGCACAAGGCAGTTTTCCCTATTTTCATAGGAGAGCAAAGTCCCCCACAGTGTGAATTCTCTCAGAGTTCAGGTGCACAGTGAGATAATCTGTTTTAACATACTTTTTCATCATTGAAACTAGAGTCTAATGAAAGTTACATGCTCAGCCTCTCTTGGTATCTAAGTGAAAGTTCCTCCAGCTGTTGTTTTAGAGGGGCATAATTATTGAATACTTAAAACTTAGATGCTATTTTGACATTGTAAGATACTCAAGACACCTGTCTGTTATTTAAGGGGGACATAATTGTCGAATCATTAAAGCCTAAGGAAATAATGTGATATTTTAAGGGAAAAGTTATAGTTGTCCTCCTGAAAAAATGCAGAGAATGGAAGCACATCCATACATGTGTGAATATGAAAGCAATATCTAATTTAATTTCAGATACCAACAGCACAAACATCTTGCTCCTAAATACAGCTTTTCTGTATTAAGACCTTATGGTAGTATATGCTATTCATACACTTTTTAAATACAGAATAGTCTGTTGGGAAAGTCTCTGTCTTTGGGATGTGTAATGTGTTCAAGCCATACAAGAACATTCAGTCCTTGCAATGACCATATGAAATTATTGTTATAAACATCATTGTTATAATTGTTGTTATCATCATTTTCGTAATTATTATTATCACACAGTAATTGTATGAGGACTCCTGTTCCAAACAAGTGTAAGGGAAGTGAATAGTGCACGGCCACTAGGATGGTAATTAAAATGAGAATTCCTACCAACAATTGCTGCATCATATGATTGCCTTGAGTCCTGTTCTGATGCACAGAGCTATTCAGGGTGGTGCTGAATGGCTGCGAATAGGAGCTGCCAGCCCGTATCTGGGTAGTGCAGTGAGAGGCCCTATTGTCTCCTCTTCCAAGGACCTCATCAAACTGGCAGGTGTGGAATTGCAGAAATGTGTTTGAACACACACTCTTTCTGAAGTTTATCAGTAAATTAGAAAGGATCAGCAAAAGATATCTAAAATAAGAGAGTAGCTCAAACACGATCCTGAGGATGCTTTGCCAGTTGCTCTTCCTCTGACCTGTCTTTGCTCAGCTGCCTGCTCAGCCTCTCTTAAATAGGCAGGACCCTATCAGTTCAAGGGTTACTCACCACAGAAAAAATGAATGATGTCTATGAGAACATGACAATATATTTTCCTTTAATCATAAAAAACCCCAAAATTTTTCTGATGAAATTCAAGGTTCTTCAGTATGGAGTATGTTTCTCCAGTTTTTCTTTTCTTTGTTGTCATTGTTTTTACAAAGTATATAATGTTCGCTTTTCTTATGGGGCAGAAAAAAGAGTAGACTATCAATTGTTTCAAAATAAAATGTAAAATTTCCACTGTAATATAGGTTTTGTAGCAGTCTTCCATGAACATTTGTGTTTACAGAGATATAGACGGTAACCCCAGTAAAGGTGGCACATCTCTTTGGAAATGGGTGATATTCAGCACTCTTCCTTTCACACCAATAATCTAGAGTCATATAAATGGTATCAAAGAGTCCATACTTTTCAGCTGAAGAAATATGTGACATAGAAACTGTCAGCTTCTATGTTGGTAGCATCAGAGAGGTAGCTGTAAGGAACAGTTTTATATTCTGTTTTTTACATATTTATTGGAAAGAAATATTCCATATACTGGAAAAAGAAATAAGATGCATTGAACAAGTTATTTGCTTGATTATGCTTAATATGTCATTAATGTGCTTTCTTGGACAAGGCTTTAGCCAGATCTTCTGTATGTCTCTATTTCAGTCATTAAAATCTGCATCCACCAATAATTACATCTCCCAGCATTTGCATTCAAAGCACAGTCTGGACAAAACTGATGCATGCAACCAGAAGGGTCACAGGAGGTCACTTGTCTGCCATTAGTATTCAAATATTAGCATTTTCAAGATGGAAAACTTCTCCTGCACAGCGGTAACAGACACATAATCTAGTCTTTGTACTTCATCTTGTATATTTATGACTGCTTTTATTATTGGCCCAAGTTTATAAGAAGAAGCTCTACAAAGGGAAATGTGCAGTGCTTGTTCTACGCAAAGCAGTGACCAGGTGACAGGAAGGTAACATGCTATTTTTGAAACAAAGAAGCAGCAGAACTATCTAAAGGATTTTAATATTGAATAGGTAGACCATCAAATCCTTCTTAATAGTCATAGAATCCTTCCTGGTAAGAGGAGGCTTCAGGAAGATCTTAGTGCAAACAGTCTCACTGGAGCATAATCTTTCAACAGGTCAAAGGAGAGTAAAGCAGATGCTGAATATAAAAATGAAAATAATCTCCCTTCCTCAGTGCAACATCTGCTCGTTTTTATTTGCCAGAGGTTACTACACTGCTGCTTCCCACAGCTAATAAAATGAGCTAAATAGATTGAAAAAGTTCACTACTATTTTTTCAAATATATGTATTTTATACAATTGAAACTGTATGGGAGTGACACGCTGAGAATGAATTTCTGAGGGCATATTTATATAGGACATCAAATTTAAAAATTCCTGTGTAAAACCTTGTTTGCAAAGATGAACGGGAATGGTCAGCAGAAATGCAGGTGGATAAGGAGGAGAAGAACAGATAACATACAACAGTTTAAAAGAAAACTTCTTGATGAACTAAGCCCTTTGAGTTAACTGTTTGCAGTAAGGAGTCCATAAAATGGTGGTTTCTAAGGAATTTGTTCTTTGTCTGGCCAGGAAATCTTCACCAGTTCCAGACAACAAGACCTGGAGGGAGCTTGTATAGTCATAACACAAAAGAGTGAGCATTTGTACTGTGCTACGACATTGGAGACCTCTAGAAAACTTTAGATGGGAGGTTGCTATAGTTTTCCTTATTCACGGCATTGGAAATGAAGGAAAATGAAGGAGTCAGTTGAATTGGGAAAACAGGGAATTCAGTAACAAGTTACTGGATTACAGTGAAACTCTGAGATATGCAGCAACTCTAAATGCTGATCCCACGCATCTTTCTACAAAAAAAAGGGTAGGAGATGTACCTATATACTTATACATAAACCTCCTAAATATATAATAAACTTAATTATTAATATATTATTTACACATATTACTTATATCAAAATTATCTCACACTCTGTGTGTCTGTGTATACATGTGTTTTTCTATATAAAAGCATGAAAATGTAATCGAGGAATAATCCCCCCAATTTGTACAGCTTGAATAAATTTGGGAGGTAAAGCAGGAAAGCTAATGATATTATTTCTGGCAAAGAAACATGAGACTCGATAAAAGCAAGGACACAAGCTAATAACAAACATACTTTTGTTTATTGCTCACTAACCTCCTGGGTTTATTGCACCCACAGATACAATATTTCTAGGGAAGTAGCAGCATTTAGCAGCATTTTCCAGCCCCACCTGGTCTGTGCTATAGTGTGTCAGGACAGAAAGTTTTGCCTTCCCCTTCCTCTCTTCCCCTTCTTCTTCCCCTTCTCCCTCTCCCAAACAATGGTAACAGTATTAAAACAAAATTAAACAGAACTATTGCTCTCTTTAGCTATAGTACCTTAAAATATCAGTTGTATTTATAGGAAATGTGTATCTTCCTCCAGAAATGTTCCTCTGGAAACCACAAATCCCATCTGGGCTGAAGTATTGAGTCACTATATTTGATCCTACTAGAGAAAAACTCTGTTTGGGGAAAATGACAGTCCCTCTTCATGAAATCATGCTATACAATTCCTTCTTTTATTGCTTTCAATTTTTCTCCCAGAAGTTTCCAGTTCTTACTGAGAGAGGATAATAGAATGGCCAGACACTGGACACTGATTCTTTACACATTTTTTCCCCAGTTGCATCTGATCGTGGAATGTCTTACTGTTTTTTGTTATTAACCTGAAGTCTGAAAGGTGCATGTACAGCTGACCAGACTGGGAATTAATCCATGGTTAGCAACAATCTCAGTGCCACTTTCCATTTTACGTGGCCTTTATGTAGTCTCGTTTAAGATGGGAAGGAACAGATTTATGCTAAAATATGGAAGAAAATGCAAATATTGAGCTTCTTCCAGAAAAGGATTGCTGTTTAAAAAGCTGGCCAGTCTGGAGGAGACTACACAGCCTTCCCTTGAAACCTGGGGCCTGCCAGACAGACAGCTACAAGACTAACTGGTGAGTTGTAAGGAATCAAAACAATTCAAAAGGGAATGGTTGACCTTAAATGACTTTTTTACAACTAACATTAGATAGATACAAGGTCTGCTGGAGACCAGTAATAATGACTAGATAAAACCATGACAAGATGGTTGAGGAAATAGCCAACCAGATGCCAGTGATCATCCAGAAAAGCCCAAGTCATGGTGGGTCAAGGCTGGGAAGGTTCCTTCAGTCACCCTCCACAACATGCCCAAGGGCAAGAAGCAGCAGACACTGACCCTGAAAAGCAAAGTTTTCCTGCGTCAGAGTTAGCCATCCACCACCACTGGCATGGGTACATTCTGCAGCCAGCACCCAGGTGTCAGCCCAATCAGGACTTGCCAGGCGCTGCCCCATGGAGATGGCGATGGCAGCAAAGGTGGTGGCTGTGTGCCAGCTGGCAGGCTGGTGAGTGCATGTGGTATTTGGATAGCTGCATGTGCCATTTTTGCATTAGGTCAGAATTGCTGGTGTGGCAAAAGACCTCCCTTTCATCTGCTCCAAACTCCCCTGTGAAGTCTGCCCCTTCATAAGCAGGAATCTGAAAAACATGCACGTGGGATGAATAATGCATTTATGAAAGGAAATTTAGGTGGCATTTTGTGCTTTCCCACAGTTTACAATGGAGTAATCGTCACCAGCAGTAAAAGGGGACAAACTCACTGATATCCTCTAGTGGCACACCAGATTTCTGTGTTTGACCAGGGCAGCTGCTGCCCGGCATGGCCGAGAGCTGGGCCCCACCGTGTGACAAATGGGACTGTGACCCCCATGCTCCTTCAGTGTTGCCCTAGTGCTCCTTAGAGAAACCCACTGCAGTGCAGAACGGCTTGGAGCCGGGCAAGGGACAGGAGATGGAGCTGGGCAGGGACACGAGGACACTTCCACGCCAAGTGGAGGCTGAGCAAGAAGTCCATTGTATGGGGTGAAGACTGCAGTGGATCCTCTAATATTCAGAATTCAATGCTTTGCTCAGTGCAGAATAGGTATTTCTGTAAAAAAGCATTTGGAAATCAGTTTGTCCTAAAGCAAGTGCATTTTATTTAATGAGCAGGTTCTATACAAGCTGACGTTTTTACAGTAACACTGATTTTTCCAGATTCCAGCTTAGATTCTCAGATGGAATAACTGTCACTTCTAGGGAGATACTTGTGCTAAAGATTCACTTGCTTTTAAATGAGCAACTTCAATTTACACTGGTTCTTAACTTGTCCTAAGAAGTTACATTTCTCAGCAATATTAATATAAATTTAGTTGAATGTTGTGCATGTTCTTATGAGTGAGGAGTGTGATCTTAATCACCTTATTTCCTCCCTTTCATCACTTTTCTGCCTAGAAGCAAGCAGAAATAGTTCTGCAGAAGTGATAGACCTGTGTCTCAAATAGAACGTGTTCTTCAGTAATAATAAAGGTGAAAGCAATGAATTATAATTAATTCTGCTCTGTGTGAGTGGGTGTGGAGTTTTAGAAAGAAACCCTGAGAAACAGATAAAATGCATTTTAGCAAGAGGAATCTGCCTCTTGGGAATTTACAGACCAATATATTTAATGTTTGGAAGGTTATTCATTATCACTTCTTTCTTATCACCTGGGTTAGAAAAGAAAAGTACTTCAGCTGAAACTACTATGTGATAAGGGTAACTTAAACTTGGTACTTATGTTTGCAGCTCTAGTCCAGTTTTGAGATATCAAGATCTCTCAAGGACTACTAGTGTCAAACACAGTTTTTAGCTTTTCAGACAAAGTCCTTTTTTGTGGAGGGTTTCTACTGCACTTCTGTCTGGGAGGCTCTTCACCTATTAGTTTAAAGGCACCTCTGAAATTCTACAGAAATGTAGGCTTTACAAAGAAGGTGGGTGAAAGAGTTTGAAACATTTTGCTGTCAAGAACCCCTTCTATGTGTCCTCCTTATCACTCAAAGGACTTTGCTGTTACATAAATCTGGCTCTTTGGCCTAAGAGCATGGACTGAACTCAACTGTGTTTATATGTGTGTTAGTATATTTTGGTTATGTAACTGCTTGAAGCTGTATCTGTGGGTGAGAAATAAACAACCAACTTACCACAAATTAACAACACCTTATCAAATATTCATAATGAATTCTAAGTGACACACTGTGCCTATCAGAATGAGAACGTTTCATTTACATTGACAGAGCTAAAATAATGGAGACATCCAACAGGGAATTAACTCAACTTTCTTCATCTTCCAGAAGCCCATTTGAACAGTCACAGCCCAAAAAGGTACCCCAATACCCCGTGACCAGGATGTTCAGGGGAGCATTGGCTGCGAACTGGAGCCCCTGAAGGTGTTAAGGGCTGGCGCTGCACAAATTTCTGCTCGGCCCGGAGCAGATGGACTCACTACGGATTCAGGAGCCTGGATTGACACTGTGGTTGCCTGCAGCCTGCTTTACCTGCTGTGAACTTCTGTGCAGGATGGTGGACCCTGTCACAAGCCCCTGTGCAGGACATGGGGAAAATCTATTTTCTGTGGTCAACTAAAAGCACTAACTTTATCTAATTTCTGAGGAGATGGCAGCAAGATGCAGCAGAAATTCAAAATAAATTCACACTGACACAAGGTCTAAGAACCTGCTCTATGTAACAGTGAGCTGAGGTGACACAGCTGCAGTAATACCTGTAGTTTATATGGCAGTTCCATAGGCTCCAAACAGAGTTGGTTAATTTAAAACCCCTTTGCTATCTGAACTGATGCAGTACATGTGTTATGGGGGTCCTTTATATTCAAGGCTTGTGGAAGATGACAGAATGATAGTCCTAGACTGTGGAATCTGCTAACTTAAAAAGGGTGCGGGAAGAAGCCAGCCAAACTTCCTTTTTTATTTTTATCTATATTTATATATCTATGCCTATATAAAATTGTCAGAGCTGGAACATACAGATCTTTGGGAAATACTCTGCTAGCGAAATAATGTCCACAGAAGTGACAATATGCAAAAGGCATTTAAATCAAAACAATAACTCAGTGCTGCCTAGACAGATTAGAGTTGGAGACAAAACACTCTAAAATCACATTTAAATTAAAAAAATGCAAATGGGAGGGGAAGGGAGGTTGGAAAGTTCCATACGAAGCACACACCTTGAAAAACATAATGTCAAAAAACCTCAGTGTGAGAGTGAGCAGCAATTTCACTATAGAAAGTTATATTCTTAACCCTTTGTAATCCTGTGGTACTTGATTATGACAAACAATACAAATACAGAGGAAAACCAGACAGGTTTCTGCTGGTCTAAAGGTTCAGCAAAATACTCTCAGAGGACACAGGTGTTTTTTCTGCCTAACAGATCTGGAAATGCAGTACACTTGACAGTTTAAAAATAATGCTTTTAGGAAACTGGAAGGAAGAAAGAACTAATTTGCAAGTACAAACCATCTTCATTATTACATGTTCAGGTAGACCAGAAGTTGGACTTGATGATCCTGAGGGATCCCTTCCAACGCAGCAAATTCTCTAATTCTATGATTCTAAAACTTTAAGGTAGTAGCTTTATTTCAGTTAAAATTGGATTGGTCCTTCTGAAGGTAAAATGTAAATGCCATCTGTAGTTTGGCTGCTTATGCACTGCATTATCTGTAATAGCATTTGATGATTATTTTAATTTAGGCTACAGCATGTTTTTAGCTTTCCCTGAGTCTCAGATGCTTGTGATGGCAGCACAGATGTACAATTGGAGATATGAGATGCCTGCTTAAGAATGAATGTCTCCTCTCTTTATTGACATTTTCTCCTGAGTCTTAGCAACCTGGGGTGCCTGGGCAAAGGGCAGTTAATTGATATTTTGGCTCCAGGGAAGCACCATTTCCAAGGAACAGGAATTAGGCCAGAGATATTGTGCTCATTAATTTGGCCCTTGGGATGTCTTGAGTCTGTGGGAGGAAACTTCCCAGGGCACCAAGGAAAGCCGCAGAACAGTTCCAGACCCAAACCCATTGGTTTAATTTTCATATGTGGGTGTAAATCAGAGTGGTAGGCTGTTCACTGCTAAAAGAAAAAATGTATGTTTAATCTCAAAAGAGCTGCATATGGTGGAAATTGCACTGTTCAGGCTTCTAAAATCAGAGTGGTGAAATATTACAGAGAATTATCCTGCCTGAAGGATTTTGTTGGGTAGATGGATTACTGGTTGATCAATTTTGCAACTAAGGGCAATTGTTCAGATTAAATCCAGGTCCTATACTGAAAAGGAAAAACTTGAGTGGTACTGAAATAAACCAATCCAAATCAGGAGCTGCAGAATTTTATTATAATACCAACAGAGCAGGTCATTTGAGATGCTTGTATATACAAAGTACGTAGCAGGAGCGATGCTGTATTCCAGGGAAATCATCATGCTTATAGCACCATGATACCAATTTTCTCTTTTAGCTGAGACAAGAAAAGCCTTGTGACTGAGCATTTGGAATGAGAACTCTGCTTGACATGAAATTTTGACATGTACAGCCAGGGCTACTGGTTTATAAAGCCCCAAATTTTGGCATAATTATTTTAAGAGGAATTGAAGCTATGTGTGGGCATGGATGTTCCTTTCTCTGCTTTAGTCCAGTATACAGGTATCAATTTTGTCAGGTTTCTTTTCCCCAGACTGACAAGGACCTTTAAAGGGGGATGTTGGTGTGGTGCACTCTGTTCTGAAGCTTGGGTACTGGTAAGGTCACGGAACTAAAGGCTTTTTTTGAAGGAAAGGTCTGGACATGAGCAGCAGTATTCTCTAGAGCTGTGGTAGGCGTAATTTTGGAGGACTGGAATACCTGATGATACCTAATCACCACTGACACAGGGAAACTTACATTACCCAAGGCATGTTTACAGAGTTTGCACAAATTTATAGAATATATAAACCACGTGTATGCACTATCATGGGAGCAGGCCTATCAGGATATAGTCCTTTCAAAACTTATGGGGAGCAGAAAGTAGGTACCGCTCTGTTGTGAAATTAGGAGGTGGCCATGTGTGTCAACAGCAACTGACTGAAACAGTCACTGACCTCTTTAACCAGTGATATGATGTTTCCTGTGATGAATTTCTTTTGGCCAAACATAACTGTTATTTGTGTAGTGCTGTTGTTTATTGTGCTGTCGTACTTCACAGACAGCTGCAGATGCAGCCAAAGCTATTTTCTTTTTCCTTTAATTTGCTGTGGAAAGGGTAATTTAGAGACTAAAACACCAGCAGTCAAAATAGCCCAACTACTCCATAGGGTTCAGACTGGTATTCCTTTCTATTCTATTTCTCAGTAGTCTTTTATGATTGCTGATTGATTCGTAATACTGATCTCCCAAGGATTATTGGCCACCTGTCTCTCTTTTTTTGTCTGAATGTGTATTTTATCATTTTAGAGCCATGAACACTTATATGGCCTGGCACAATCTAAATAGTCTCATGTGAAAAAACAAGCCTGTATAGTTTGATTTTTCTATTTCATGACATTTGGAAGGTGCAGCTACTCAGGCAAGAAAACTCAGTTAGGAAAAATCTTTCCACCAGAAAAGGTCTAGCATGGACAACAGTGCTGTGCTAATTTGTTTTATCAGACAGTTTCCCTGGCACTGCCAAACCCTAGAGACTGGTGGCATGGTTGGGCCCAGAGGTTGGTGGTTAATGGGGTGTGTTCTGCCTGGAGGCTGGTGAGAAGCAGAGCACCACAGGGGTCTGTCCTGGGACCTTTGTATCTTGGTCAATCACCTGGAGGATGCAACACTGCTCACTCATCAGATGAGCTGATGGCACCAAACTGAGGGGACCAGCCAAAGTTCTGCTTCCTGGACAGGCTGGAGGAACAGGCCAACAGGAAGCTTAGGAAATTCAGTGAGGACAAATTACTGACTGTCAAAGTCCATCCCCTAGGAAGGAAATATGGTTGTCAGCAAGGCGTGATGGGGGTGCACTGGTTGGGCAGCAGCTCTGCTGCAGAGACTCTGGGGGCTGTGGCAGACAGGGAGGGGCACATGAGCCCAGTGTTCTCTGTTGGAAAGAAGGGCCATGGCATCCTGGGTGGCATCAACATCAGCACACCCATATAACCAGAGCCCCTTTCACTCGGCTATCTTGAGGTCTCATCAAAAGTCTTCATTCAGTTTCAGGTCAGTCAATCAAAAAAAAAAAAAAGAAGAGAAAAAGACATCAGTCAACTGGAGCAAGCTCAACAAAAGGCTGATGAGGTGGTCAGGGACTGGAGCACTCACCTCATGAGGAAAAGCTGTGGGATGGGGTCTTTTTTGGCCTGGATTGGAGCCAGCTTTGGGGGCACCTAAGAGCAGACCTCAGGTATCTGTGGAGAGGTCATCAAGAAGGGGGAGCCAGGCTCTTCACAACAGGCCATGGCGGGACAACAACATACAACAAGCACACACTGAAATAAGGGAGGTTTAGACTGCGTGCAAGGAAAAACATTTTCTCCAAGTGACAGTCAGACAGCGTCACAAGCACCGTTGTACTGTTCACATCCTTGGGGCTTTTCAAGATCTGACTGGATTAAGCCCTGAGCAGTCTGGGTTGACCTCAAAGCTCAGCCTAGTTCAAGCAGGTGGCTGGATCCCTGCAGATTCTTCTAATCTGAATTTTCCTGCAGTTTTCTGGAGAGGCAGTGTCTGTCACACAGCAACCTGCAAACTAACTGGAGACCAAAGATAACTGCAGGGAAACACAAGAAATGCCAAAATAAACTATAAAACATTCTTGATCAGTAGTATCCAACAGCTTTGGCATCCAGTGGTTCTACTGTTTCGTAAATTTAGATATGTAAATAAATGTGAAGTGTGTCAAAAATTGTGGTGACTGTGACTGTGGCCCATAAAGACTGTGAATGGCCTTTTCTTAAGAAAACACTCTCAAGCCAGTCCTGTCTGAAAGAGTGTTGACTATAAATACTGGTGCCTCCATAAATAGGGATGACTTCCCATCTGAAAGAGGTCAGTGAGAAAAATGAGTCACACCTACTTTCATGGGAACTTGCTGCTTTTGGAGACCAGGAGAAAAACCCAACACAGAATATTTTTATATATTTCAATTCACCTTTGCCTTGATTTATTTTATTTTATTTTATTTTATTTTATTTTAAATGCAGATTAAACTGGATTCCTTAGCATAATGATTAGAAATTTGCATTACTCCCTACATCTGAATTCTTTTCCCAGTGTCTGGGTTTTCTCATCTAATGGACTCTGATTGATGCGCTATGTTCAGAATTATGCTTCCTAGATTAGCAAAGACTGCATACAGCCTACAAAGTGAATCTGACTTCTGTAAACTCTTTATAGGATGCTTTAATAATCAAAAATTATTTATTTATATATATGGTATCCACATATGTAAAAGTTTGACCATCTATTTAGTCAGGTTTGGTTTTTTTTATTTTTTTATTTAAGAGGATTAACATTTTTGCTCTTTTTATTACAACTCTCAGTCAACATTTCCCTTTAAAATGATGAGAAAAAATTCATATTCTTATTACCTCATTGCTTGTCATCTGCCTCTCTCCAAATATATTTTGCACTTCCTCAAGCAGCAAGTCCAAAAGATGTGTCCAAATTTGTTAACAGGAAACATACAAGTCTCTTTTGCCTATGTGAAATGTATTCAATGTCATGAAGATCAACTGAAATGTTTAATTCATACTGCAAGGTTTTAATCTGCTCATTTGACCTTTTGATATACTGTCACTAGCACTGGTGCTTGAATAATGAATTTCATGTGTTCTAAGCACTAAACTGATTTACAGACTTCACAGCGGGTTTTAAAAAGTATCATGTCATTCAAGTGGTACTGAAAGAGAACGATGAAGTGTTATGGAGGAAAATGATAAATATTGTCTTTAGCAAATCTCAAAGATACTGAGACAAATATTTTGCAAGAAGATTGATGAAATGTTTCTTTCTTTTCTATAAAGTATAAAAAGAATTCTTCAGTACATTTTTATGAATCTTCATCTTCTTTTCTCATATTTCTCATGTACGCACTGGAGTCTAATGTGTCCCAAAATTTGAAAAAATTTCTGAAACTGAAATTCAAATAGAGTGGGAAAGATGTACAGATAAAGTCTGTGGAACTATGTTTATGTGGCAGGATTTTGGTGTTGGTGGGGGCAGCAGGGAAAGCCTCTCTGAGAAGAGCTTAGGAGCTGCTCCCATGTCAGAAAAAGCCAGTTCCTGTGAGATGTATCACCTAGAGGGATCCATGCCTAGAGCTGCACCCATCAGGTGTTGTTGCTTCTGAAAAAGATATTGAAGTAGTAAAGTATTGAAGGGTAAAATGTTGTGCAGCAGCTCTGAGAGAGAAGTGAAAATAAGTGAGAGAGACAGTTCTGCAGACACCGAGGTCAGTGTAGAAGGGGAATAGGAGGTGCTCCAGGTGCTGGAGCAGAGGTTCCCCTGCAGCCTGTGGTGAAGAGCACGGTGAGGCAGGATGTCCCCCTGCAGCCCGCGGAGGAGCACAGCAGAGCAGATATCCCCACTGCAGTCTGTGGAGGATCCTGTGCTGCAGCCGGTGGATGTGGCCCCTGCAGACCATGCAGGAGCAGGCTCCTTGTAGGAGCTGCAGCATGTGGAGAGGAGCCCATACAGGAGCAGGTTTTCTGTCAGGAACTGCAGTCATTCATAAGTGATCTCCTTGTTCCTAACTCAATCCACTAGCTTCTCCATCTCATTTTCTCCCCCTGTGCTGTTGGGGGTGGGGAGTGAGAGAGCAGCTGGGTGAGCACCCGGCGCTCAGCAAAGATGAACCACCACAGAGATGCATGGCATAAAGATGCTGTTTAAGAATCAGTTGTGGTAAAGAATAGACAAAAATTTAGAAAATAAACCTAATTTCAACAGGATTCTGAAATGAGGAATTCCTGATCTGAACAAGGTTAGAAGTGAGTGGATGTTGTATAGATGATGAACACATATATGATTTGTTCACCTTTCTTTCTTACTGTGGAGATAGGTAGTTGTGATAGTTGGTAAATTAAAGAGCCTCCAATGAATGAGAGGCCACAGGATTTGTAGAGTTATATGTATCCGAAGATCAGAGTGAAGAGAGGTGTTGCCACACAGCCCATGCAACTTTTCACCCAACAATGAATTAAGACTTGAATTTATTTTACAATTGTCCAGTTGTGAGCAAATGCATGTTTGTAGCAAGGCATTATTTAATTCAACCTTCAACTGTCATTGTGAGGTTGAGGAATATTGCTGCCTTTCCCTTAGCAAATGTGGTGCCTGGCAGGGCTTGTTTAACATTACAAAGAAATTTGTCGCTGAGATTAAACAGGAACCTGAACTCCTGCAAGATCCCACAGCTGCAATGATGGTGTTGGGCTGCTCTTGGCACCAGCTGACATCAACCATAATGAATAAAGCTATACTGATATTTTCACTACATCTCTCTGCTGAATGTGTTCCCTGCATGAAGCAGAAATTCTGAAGGTAATAACAAAACAGTTCATCTCCTTCAAAATCTCCATGGTAATGCATATGCACAGGAGGGAGAGTTGCACAGATAAAGCCAAGTCAAAACCAAGCAATCTTCCCTTTGCCTTTTTTGGCTCTTCTGTGCCCAGCCTGGAGATCTTCCCACACTGACAATGATGCATTTAAATAAGTAAATTTCAGCCATGGTAATTAAAGATATATAGTATTTTCTTGGTAACCGAAAAATACTGCTGGAATTAAACAAAGCACAAAATATTTTTAAAAAATTGCTTCAAAAATTTCAAATCAACTGTTATAGTTTTACATTTGCATATTTCTCTTTGAGTTTACATATACATACACATAGACATGCTCATACATATACATAGACGATATTATGTTTTCAGAAGTTATGTGAGACTATGTCAGATGAAAATCCTTTACCAAATGTTTTTCCTTCAATAAATACATTCTAAAAACAGTGTCTGTTTACCAATAACATTTAAAATAGTATTTTGATACCAGAATCAAGATTAAAAATGCTATAAAAAATTTCACAATATTTTGACAAGAATTAAGGATCTTTGAGATGAAAGATATATTTTTGGTGTTCATTAAAAATATGGATGGACATTACAAGATGTATGATGTCCTTCATGCTCTATGATATTTTTTTCTGCTGTTTGGATTGAATGAGTCCTGTAGGGTTCTTTGACAAATGTTAAATCAGGCATTTGTTTCAAACTGAAATTGATTTGTATAGTATACCAATACTGTACAAACTGGAAATTTTTATACATTTTAAAGGACAAGTTAATCTTCAATCTGGGCTTGATTTTTGAAATTTCAAGAATAAACAAAATGTTTGAAAACATCTTGTCAGGCTTTGGAAACATCTGTATAATGATAATAGCAATGACATTAATACATGTTTTCCTGGACCAGCACTGGACCTGTTTTATGTGAAGAAGTTGTGGTTGATAGAGTTCTGGTTTTTAATGTAAACCACAAGATCATAACTGGCATCATTGGTGGTAAGGTGTAAAAGCAAAAATATCCAAACCCTCTTAAAACTCTTGTTCTCACTCTATGGATTTTCTTTTTTGATAGCTGCCAAGTTTTGCAACATGGGTGGTTTCTGTAGCTTGGTCTTTGTGGCATTTGAAAATACATGTCACACTTTTGTTCCCTGAAGTAGCACAGGGCTGAGGCAATGCCTGGTCCTGGGCTGTGCTGGCAGGGGTCTTGCAGTGAGGGAAAACATGCTCCAGCACATGAAAGTTTCAGCACACTGACTGCAGGGGAATGGAAGTTCCTGCTGACATTACACAGTAAAGTGGTTAAGATTTTGCAGCCTTTATGTGTCTGAATAAATCTATCCATTATTTTTCCAATGCAGGTACAAAAGGTTTTTATTTTGAGTCTGGGTTTACAACCAACTCAGGGCTTGTTGTACACATTGTGAGGCTTGTTGGTCCTGCAGAAATGTTATTTACAAGGTTAAAATCATAGCTGGGGAATATCAAAGGGAAAACATTTATGCAGTCTCTCCAAAGAACACTTCCCTGAAGCTCTTGTGGCTGCTTGAGAAACCACAGTCTGGTTTCCTCACACCCTTTCATTCTTAATAGGCTGAAGGAGTGGCAGAAGTGACAGGTTATGACTGACAATTTTGGACACAACCTGACCGGCTTTAATGAGGCCAGGATCTCAACCTGAGACCTTCTTACAAGGAAGAAAACATCAGTTAGATAAAACATTTTATTAAAGAGTGCCTTGCCTTTGCCCTAGATAATGGCACTTGTATGGAAACAAATGAACTGTTTATAATTATCCCTTTTATTTTCCTCAGAAATTCACTGTGCTAGAAAACCCAGGAGCTCGTAGGGTAAACCTTGGCTGATGAAATAACCTTTTGATGATGTTTGAAAGTATGACTGTTCTGATTCAACAAAGCCACAGTTAGTGTCACGTCAAAGAAATACTGGCTAAACTGAAGAAATGATATGTGCCCACTGCTGAAGGAGGTCACGGGCTAATGAATCTCACTGTACAAAGCATAATGGTGTTACACCTGTCTCTAAAAGCAGGTGGTAAAGACTTCAGAATTACTGAAATATAGGCAGGGCTAAGATTTGGTCTAAAAAATGTTTATTTCTAATCAGAATGGAATAAAAAAAAAGCATGAAATCCTCCTATTCTTATAAGTGTTGAGTCTTCAAGGTGCCGGTGGTCAGAAAACTTCCTTTTTATTTCTTAATTGATGTATACTGTATTGAGACACAGTAACCATGAAAATCAATAATGCCACCCTTGCAGTACCCTGTGAACTACATGAATATTCCAAATATAATGAAAGTGAACTACTATGGAGATATTTTATATTTGTTTATCTTCTGGGGACAAAAATAATTTTCATCTAAAATTTTAATTTTTTACACTGAAGTGTATATATGTACTGGCAAAATGGAAAAGTAAAATATTACAAAAATTTCAAAGTAAATTTTGGATATAAAGATGAACTTTTAGGGAAAATAAACAGAAACAAGAAAGAAAACTCTATGCTGTTGAATAAGAGTGGAATTTAACCCAGTAATCCCAGTCATCTTTAGAAGGTCAGGAGACCTTTCTTCATTCTCTCTGGACAGAATATAATCCAACTAGAACAGGATAAAAAATAGCTTTCTGTGAAAGTCCAATAAATTTTTTATCTCCCTGTAGGACTATAATCTCCTTAGAGCAGTGAAAATGTTCTGAAGCTTTTGTATGTGATACTGGAGTCTAACATATACTGAATTGAGGATGGATTTCTCAGAGGGGAAGATTTTAGGTTTCAATAATATTTCCCTTTGTATTTAAGAATAACTTGAATATCATTCTAGTGAGTGGCATTAGGAGACTCTGCAGGCATGAAGTACTTGTCTAATTTAATGGCACAAACCACTTGAACCATGTGGTTGCTAAAATTGGCTACTAACATTTTAAAGGAAGCAAAGAATAAAGCCTGCTTACATGGCTATAGAATAATTTATTTATCAAGGCCTAATAGCAATCCCAAAAGTTATGAAGTGTTTTATTGACCTCCTAGCTACTGAAGTGTAGCTACTGAAGTGAACATTCTTCAGAGAACACTTTACTGGACATTTGGGTTTAGCAACAATACGTTCTTTTAGATGAGTTAGTGTCATTTACTCTCTTTATAGCCATGAGTGTGATTTGTGCTTTTCTTCAAAGAGATTTAGAGCTTGGATTGAATTAATCTCTGAAGGGAGTCCTCAAGGTGAAGTGCATGATTGGAGATACTCATAGTTTGCTGTTTCAGATTCAATCAAAATTACCCCTGATCTAGTGGCCATTCTCAACACGAAGCCAGCCCAGCCTTGCTGTTGCCCGTATCTGATGTGGTGAGTCTCTCTCACAGACTATAGGGGGAAGTTGGAGAACTAACTTTGAGTTGAGAGCAAGTGCTCAGTGACCTGGAAGAACCCCAGCCCTGCAGATGGGCCGCCTGGTCTCCTTGGAAAATAAGAAATTTGCAGCAGATGTGGCCTACCCCTGTGTGTAGGAAGGCTGTTATAAAGAATCTTAATTTTGGGTTGTGCTAAGCATGCTGCTAACAAGCACTGGTGGATGCTACGGATATGGAATAGGAACCTGGCAATGTTCAGAATGCTCCCATGAGTACAACTGGTCAAGCACTCAGTGCAGTGGCTGTCATGGCTGTGGGTGCTGAAAATGGGAATGAGCTTGAGCTGCTACCTGTCCTGAGCCTCCTATGGCACTCCTGCTTTTTAGGAGAGAGGCATCAGCATTTATACCTCATTTGGAGCTAAAACTTAGGAATTATTTGGTTCCCCTATGTCAGGGAAGCATTATCTCAGTGACTGTGCGACTCTATGCTGTACAGAAACAGAGTGTGCTAAGACAACATAGTGAGTTTCCTTGCTGTATGTATAAGGACAGCATTATGGACTGTCATGAATATTAAATACTTCTCAATGCATTTCTCTTTTAATCAAAAATTTACAGTATGGAAGACAGGTTAGGACAAAGTAATATTGGATGGTTCTGTCACATAAATGTCAGAGAAAAGAACTAAAATATCAGAGAGGCCTTGATTAAAAAAAAAAAAAGCAGTAGGAAGAATTCACAGTAGCTGGAAATGATATTGTGGAAAGGTGGGTTAGGCAGAAGGAATGCTCCTGTCATTTATCTGGTTGGCTCTAATGTGTCCCTTATCACTAAGTGCAGCAAAAGGAGTTTGTGGGTAGAGATGGGTACTCTTCATTTATCTGCTTCTCTTCCAGTAATTAGGGCCATGATGTATCAGGTGCCAAAAGGTCGCATCTGCACATCTCAGTAGCAGGTTTGTTCTACCCGCTTTAAGCCAGCATTATTGCCCATGGCAGAACTGTCTTTAGGCTGCTAGACTGGACTGAACTTTTCTCCTGCCCAACTCATGGGCATCCCATGGGAATCCCTGTTTTGAATCTCCTGAACTGAATTCCTGCTCCACGCGTGGGCAATTGGCAGGATTCTGATGAGTTCTGGTCACAGCAGAGGGTTCTCTCTGGGGTCTCCGGTTTCCTGGGAGCCCCAGGTGACCACATATAGTAGAGCTGTGAGAAATGTCCAGGCTCTCCAACCCAGCCACTTGGATATTTCAATCCGGCTGCTTGGAACCAAGCAGATTTGTTGACTCAGGATCGAATATGTCTGATAATTTACTATTCAGAATATTTTATAAGTTTTATTTCCTCTGTTTTCTTTTGCATGCATCACCCTTTACAAAGAAAAATTTCAGTGCAAGTCAGTCATCATTCTTGGGGATTATTCACTTTCCCCTGTGATTCAAGAATACCCCAAGATTTCTGCCTGCTTTTGAAATGAGTTTTATAAAAAACCTCCAATCTATACTCATTTCCATAACTAGGAAAATTCTCTAGCTAATCTATTATGTTACTAATTACATTTTTATCAGTGCTGGACAAGGAAAAAATGGTAATTTACTTTGCCAAAATTATTTCTCTCTTTCAAATCCTCGCTTCCCGTTTCCAACAGATCTTGAAACAAACATTAATTTCACAAACAAAATAAGTATTTATTATTTTTTAATAAAGAATCTTTAGAAAGCCTTTCAGAGATATGGTAAATATAACGTATGATAAATGTACCTAAAGTAAAAGGTACGATGTAAGCTTAGTCCAAGTACTGCCAATCCTATCAATTGTAGAAATATAAAGATGCAAAACTAATTTAGTAGGAAGGAAAAAACTTCAACTTATATTTTAGAAAATAAACCCATAACATTGATTACTTAGAGTTTAAAAGAGGAGGCAAATATAAAATAATTGTTGAATTGGAAGCCATCAATATCATGCTGGTTTATGAAAGTATGACAAAGGCATGACCTTTCCTTAGGGTGGGTAATGTTTCCAATAGTTTGCTCCTCTTTTTCAATTTTAGCTTCAAATCAAGGTAAAGCCAGTGGTTTGATAATTGCATAGTTTTTAACATAGTCAAAATTGGCATTTGAAATGGGCTGTGACTGACCTACCCATAAAATAGGTGCAAATGCAAATGGTGGCTGAGTGGATATGCTGAGTGGGTGCCAAGGACATGTCATACTTTGCTTTTGATGTTCAGCTGCTTTCATGACAGCAGAATGGCCACCAGCGTTAGCCCTTCCTTGTCAGTCTTAGGATGAAACAGCATTGCACCCTCTGGTGTTCCAGTGCAACAGCACAGTCCTCCAACACTGGTGGCAAAAATCTCTATGAAAAAATGAATTCACACTTCTCTCAGTCATGTCTTCTCATCCCCAAGGCAAGATCATACCAGCAGATTCAGAGTGGGAGCAAAAGGTAATGAAGGTGCAGGAGCCTTTTGCTTTTTTTTTTTGGTCCAGGCATGTGTGTGACAGAACTGCAGAAAATTTGCACTTCCCAAAGCAGTAGGTCTAGGTGAAGAGCAAGAGACACTTCCTGACTTTCCCCAAAACTGGGTCTTGTTGGCTTGTTAGTCAAAACCCACATTTTCTGCTCCATCAGTAAATGGAACAGCATTTCACATTTTGGCTCTCCATGAACTGTTGGGTGTCACAAATGGTGAACATATCCTTGTGTGTGTGCAATGACACCTTTGGCTCATTTCTCCAGGCTTTGTCCATGTGAGTCATTTTAATCTGTAGCCAAAATAAAAATTTTTAACCTATCTCCTTGGTTTCCACATGCAGCTTTTAAGCAAACCACCAACTTTGTAAGTGTTGACCCAGCCAGTAGATAACTAGCAATGCAACACACTTTTCAAAGTACGATAGGCTCAGCAAGTTCAGCTTCTTTCATTAGTAGTTTAAATGTTAGTCCAAATAAGAAACTGGTAGGGAAATGGGTTGATATATGTTTAAGTAGATACACACCCCAGTAGCTTGCTTTTACTTAAATGAAAATTTTGTCCCCAGAATTGTCTGTGTGGTAATCTTCTGTCTTTAAAATGGAGGAAGGTCTCCTCATTCTGCTTTCTCATCTATTTCAAAGCACACAGCTATGTATCATAGACCATAATTTATTCCTGAACCACAGAGACCAAAAGTATTCTCATCATTGTACTTCCTGCTCCCATTAAGCAATCTTCTTCTGGAAGAAAATAATGCATTTATTTCTAGACCCCTGGTATTTTCCATACTTAATGCTTATTTTCTACCTAGTTTTGACCTTTTCACCCTCAGTCACCATCTCTGTTTCTTTATGAAACATGCCTTGGTTGTTCTTCAATGTCCTTACCTTATTTCAATGTAGCTGCAATAGCTGAGGAGTTCTTTTTTTACTAACCACGAATGGGGCTTGGGTACAGAAACTCTTCTCTTCCTGATAAATATTTCACCTTTTATGAATAATACTTGTGGTTTTCTTCCCTTCTTCTGGAAACTGATTTTTCTAAACAAGATGTTTACACTGATCTTTCCTGATTACAGGTAGCAAGTTTTAATCTTCTAAACCTTGGATAATATAATTGATTTGTATTGAACAAGTAGGTTTCATTATTAAACTAGACTTAGACAGGATAAAAATTATAGGATTGTAGAATTATAGAACGGCTTGGGTTGGAAGGCATCTCTAAAGATCACCTAGTCCAAACCTCTTGTGTGTGGCAGGGACAACTTTTGCTCGACTAGGTTGCTCAAAGCCCTGTCCGACCTGGCCTTGAACACTTTCAGCTATGGGGCGTCAACAGCTTCTCTGGGCAACTAGTTCCAGAGTCTTACCACCCCCAACTATAAGAAATTCCTTCTAGTTTAAACCTATTCTCAGTTTAAAACTGTTTGCCTTTGTATCATCTTTACAGGCTCTGGTGGAAAGCCCTTTTCTGTCTTTCTTATAAGCCCCTTTTAAGCATGGAAATGCCACGGTGAAATCTCCCTGGAGCCTTTTCTTCTCCAGACTGAACAACCCCAGCCCTCTCGGACTTTCTTCATAAGACCAGAATTCCAGTCCTCTGATAATTTTCTTGATCCTCCTTTGAACGTGCCCTAACAGGTCTACGTCTTGTAAAAAAATTCTTTATGGACTTGTTGCCACATAGATTTATTTTTTGTTGACATTTTTCCGTGTAAGGATCTCATCCTCACTGTTTTTATTCTGTTAGGTTTTTTTTCTTTTTTTTTTTTCCTTATATATATAAAATAGGTTAGACAGTAATTAATGGAAGATCATTCCTTCCTTCTGTTGTTTTTAAAACCTAGCTCTCCAATACTTTCCAATATTGGGACTCATTATTATGCATCAGATTTATCCTGAAAGAGGAGAAATTTGTATGAATCTTTAACTTCTCTGAGGCTGGTCCCTACTTATAGAAACCTCAGCTTCATTGGACTCAAGGGTGAGACAACAGTGTTTTCAGAATCCTATCTTCTTTTTATCTCCAGCCTCAGGAACCTGGTCAGTTTTGAAGGTACGCCGTGACTGACATGGTGATCTTGTTCTACATACAGAGTGCCTACAGTTCAGTAGGTATCAAACTTCATCACTTGTTTTTAGGTAAAATTAAGAAAACTAGATGTCACCTGTATATTTCTTTCTGTCTCTTTTAATGGCTTTTAACGTTATTGGTGATTTTTACTCCAGTTTTTCACGGGATTAATCAAAAGTACTTAGTTCATGAGATGCATTTAGTGAAGTTGAGTGGCTGGATGGCAAAGAGAGGGCACTTTAGGAGCCCCATATGAGGCAGAGGCTAAAGAAGAAGGTTTAAAAAAGGACAGGAATGTTTCCAGTACCTCTAGGACAGCTGATTTTATTTTTTAAGCATTTATGAGTTTTAAAGGTCTCCATGGTGATCACTGACCTGGCTTGCTTTAGATTAGTTGTCTGGGATACAGTGCACTATTTTATTATTTATATCAGGAAAGTAGAAACCAACAGAATTGATGTACACATAATTCCTTCCAAACCAAGTACATTTAAAAATGTACTATATGATGAAGTGTTTTATAAATTTGTGTTTTCCAAATGCCCCTTTGAGCACCACTTGTCCACTGGGAACAGTGCATTTTTGAGAATCTCTTAGTGTCTCTAGGTCTGGATTGAGTGGTTCTCTGGGAATAGCATGCTGATTAACTTCAGCAACAACGTTCTTCTACCTTTTTATCTAGACTAGAAGCACATTATCTCTGCAAAACATATATAAATAGATAGAATGTATATAAACGACATAGACGGCATATAAACTAGGTAGAAAATTATGTTGGTTTATGGCTTTGCATCCTAGAGTAGCCATGAAGATTGTGTTGATATCATAGCAAAAGCAATATATGTTACTTGTATATTTTTTCTAAAATGAAAAATTCCACTTGATATTCATCCTTGGTCCCCCTTTCATATATTAAATACTTTATTTAATTATGTTCATAATCAAAAAATGGTTGAAAAATTGCTTTCATACTAAATTATTGTTATTTTTCTTAGACATTTATTCATGGTAATTTTATGTAGGTTTAATTAGAAGCACTCAAATAGTGTAGAAAAATTCCATCTTTCATATACCTAAAATTTCCTTTACTATATTTTCTAAAACTCATAAACACTGTAAATGTGAGATACAGTCATAGTGGTGAAGAAATCAATGATTGTTATTCTGTAATTATTCTGGAAAATGCTCAGGATTTTCCCTCTATTTTTAGTTTAGCTTTTATTACCTCAGATTTACAGCTAGTCCTATTGGAAGTACCAAAGTGGCTTGTGAAATAGTGTCTCTTTTTTTTTCTATAAATACATTCTTGGATCAAAGACTACAGGGTTTTGAAGAGAGAAAACTAGAAGGCAAAGGCAGAAAAATGGGGAATAAGCCTTCAACCCAGGGTAGATTTTCTGCTGTTTTGAGCACATCTTTTTTTTCTAATTGCAAAAAAGATGTTAATTTCACAGTGGCGGAGGTGAAGGCAACAAATATTTATCAACAGATGGGCCTGCCTGAGTCTGCTCTCTTGGCTCTAGAAGGTTCTCTGTATCAGACTACAGAACAGCAGACAGTAAAATAGTCTAACAAAAGGAGTAAAAAAAAAAAAATTCACCTCACCAGCTGCAGTGCTGAGTACCTGCAGACATCAAGCAGTGAAATCACAGAACTTCAGAGGATCTGTTTCTTTTCCCAAGTCTAACTTCAATTTATTTGGGTGATTTACTTCAAAGTGTTTTTTAAAAATAAACTTAATATATGTGTTTGTAAAGTAGGTTAATTGTCACATCCACCCTGTAATGAGGTGGAAAATAAGTAATTTTATGGTATTTCCTATGGATTTCTGAAGTAAAAAGGCAACATGGAGGAAAGGATGAACATAATGATTGAATGTTTTTGCTTTGTAGACGTCCTGCTGAACATGACTTGTAGAAGAAAAGGATGAGCAGTAAAATAAACCATAAAATGGCAGTAGTTGTAATTCCCTGTACTAGTAATTCCCCGTAGTCTGACTTGGAGAGCCTTGAGTCTTGTGTTTGCTGCAGGCCAGAAAAATCAAAGCTTCTGAATGTTACTGTTCTGTGACTCTCTTTTGGAAAAATATGGGGAGATATCACTCAAATCCTTGCATGTTCAGCTGCTTTTATTCTATGCCATTCAATGATTTGTGTGCTGATGGGATATGTTATGGAAGAAAATGTTAGAGTGGAACAGGTAGAAAATCTATTCAGGTGCTCAGAATTATGTTTACTGTCTCTGTTCAGAAGCTAAAAAATAATCACAGACTATTTTCTTAGACTGGACTCTCTCTACAGACCTTATAAAAAAGTAATTCTTTTTCCATGTAGTTTCTACAATTATTATGTCTTAGTCTAAGGCAGGAGGCAAACAGCCATTTTCTTTTGTTTGCCTCTGCCTCTTTCTTTGTGCTGTCTCCCCAGCCTTATAATATTCCTCTTTGTCCTTTTCCCCTGTGTATCTTTTTCTTTTCTTCTTTACCAATTTGTCTCAAAATCAATAAACTAAAGGCTGAAAACTAGCATGAAGGAAAAAAAATTACCAGCAGATCCAGTATTAAAAGTTTGCCTAAAATCCGAAAAACAATGTCTCAGAGAGGACAACATTCGAGCAACTCCTCCTACTGCAGCAGTAACTTAAAGGCTGATTTTAAACCCTCTGGGAATAGGCCTCCACTGGGGAATATGGGAAGAGGCAGGGGGGGGACTTTCTTTGCTTCTTATAGGTGGAGGTCACTCATTTTTCTCCAGGAATTGCTGATGATGCTTTTCTGTTGCCTGCTGTGGGGCAAAGCAGTTGGGGTGACAATCTTGTGCTAGTTTTGCTGAACTTGGTGATCTGACAAAATGGTTTAATCCCAACAACTACTTGGAGTAATCTAAGCCATTGGGAACATTTTTCAAAGGAAGCATATTTTCTTAATGTTTATTCAGTTTTTCCAGTTTTCAGTGGAAATATATTTAGGACAGGGTAGGTTAAGCAAGCTTTTCAAATATTATTCATTCTGGAAGTGTTTTCCTTGTTAGTCAGGCATAACCTGTCTTTTTTGAGTTTGATGATTTTTAACTACTGACAATTTGACTTTACATGAAAAGGGGAATGATAGTATTAGTAAAACTATACAACTCTCAGAAGATATTCAATATCATCTACCATTTTCTTTCTTTTCATATAAATGTCTTTATGCTGCTTAAATGAAATACTTGATGGGTGTAGAACAATTTTTTTTAATTGAGGAAGAATCACTAAGCTCATCAAGACAGAACAAATTTGGCACTTCAGAAGATAAAAAAGTCTAAATTTGAACCAGGGAAGGTGTCCTATTTTACCTCACATTACATCTTCTTACCATGTCTATGTCTGTATCTAAAAATGCAAATATGTATGTAGCAGAAATTAAGTTTGGATCTCACAGTGAAGTGATCAGTAGTTGTATGTTCAGAATGAAGTTACAGGAGATTTGACTGAAAGGGAAATATGTCTTTCCTGTTGAGTGAAAAATTATGAAAGACAAAAGAAAAAATTATCGTTAAAAACAATTACGGGAAAAGTTTAATACCTTAATTCCTTTTCTGAGGGAGATGTCCATGTATAGTATTTTAGAAGCAAAAATACATGCATCTTCTATGGTACAAGAATAGCTGTGCAGCCAAGTATTTAATGGAATAAATTAGTTTGGAGCCATTTCTGAAATCTCTTTTAATATTTAATAGAATTTAAAGCCCCCCAAACTGAATCCTCCCGAAGCAGAGAAACTTATAACTTGGCAATATAGCTATGGTGGTTGTACCTATAGATACATTTGTGTCAGAATTAAGTGAATCACTGGAACAGGCTGCCAAGGAAGTAGTAGAATCACCAGCCCAGGAAGTGTTTAAAAAATGTGTAGGTGTGGTTCTTAGGGATGTGGTTTAATGATAGATCTGGCAGTGTTTGGTTAGTGGTTGGATTTAAAGATCTCAGAGATCTTTTCCAGACTTAATGACACTATGTTCTATGACTTTCCATCCTTTCTCATTTTTTCTTTTTCTTATTTATTGGTTGTACTGAGAAGATCATAATGCTACACCACTTTGAAGATCCATGTATTAATTCACACATCCTGAGAGATCTTTTTCAAACCTCAGATATACAAAGGTTACCAAAATGATAAGATCATGTGCAATTCATTTACCTTCTGGATACATAATTATGATTCAAACTGTTTAAGTGGAGTGTACCCCAAAAATCAATTTGTGCATTACTCTAAAGCAGCATGTGGCAATCACAGAGAGAAAGCAGTAGCTGTGAGTATATATGGTACACAGCTTCAAAAATGTTGGACCTAGATCCTTTCTCAGAAGCACTTTTTCTCCAGGAGAAATTATTAACCTGGAAATGGTAAAGTCTTACGTACCCTTTCAAGTGACAGCATCTGTAAAAGAACAATATTCATGAACACAGTCTGCAAAGTAATAAATAAAACCGGTATTCAATTTGTTGAAAGAAATTGCTGCAGAAATGATGTCTGTAGAAAGCTCATAGGATTTAGACAAGGTTACTATTTCACCTGATTATCACCATCTTATTGCCTTAGATATTGCAGAAATTGTTGAGTTGCAACAGTTAATCATTAAATATTTACTCTGTTTCTTCTTTATGATTTTTTCCCTAATAGATATTTGACTGGTAAAATACACTAAGCCACGGAGTAAGCTAGCAGTTATGGAGTAGGAATTGCAGGGAGAACGGGTGACCAGGAAAACCAGCGGTTTGAATGCAGGGCTAGCAAGTCAAGGCAAACCACAGGCACATAATACCAGTGTCAGCTCAAACACACCACGAGTCTCAGATAAATCACAGTGCCAAGGGACTGGAGGCTCTCTGAGCCAAACCACCAGCTGGTAATTGCACAGCAAAGGCTTATCAGAGCCAAGGTACTAAGAAGCTTCCATGGCAACATCCCTGAAGGGGCACCTTCACCTAAAACCTGGCGTGCCTGCATGAAGCACTTCCAGGAGCAAGGGGCTGATTTTTTTCCTGGGGTTTGGCTCAACAGCAGGGATGCCCATGAACTCTGAAGAGACCTCATTACTTTGTTGCCACGGACATTCAAAATAAGAGAAAATCTAATTATAGGAAGAACTTATCTGCTTTTTCCCCCCATGACACCTATAGAAAACACCTATGTAATTCCTTGCAGCAGCCTTAGGATCATTCCATTTTTTCTCTCAGAGAAAACAAAGGTACAAGAGCAGGGGCTCAAATGGTTCATTTTTCTATTGTCTGGGCTACATACAAAATTTAGAGTGTTGCTTCTCTTGTAGAATAGCTCTTGTCTCTTTTATTCTCTTCAGTTCCTAGAAGCTGGTCCTACTTTTCAGTATTCCTCATAATGGAGGAAAAGTTAATTGCCAGAGGTATTTTCATTGTTATGACAAATATAAAGAAGAACACCTCATCATGATCCTTTGCACTCAGTGGACCTGTCTGTATAAGCCAGAGCATCATTTTCTTGGAATGAGGATTCATCCCTGAAAATGTCTAAGGTGATCTCTGAAACTATCTTCTGAGATGACACATACTCTGTGGTTCCGGAAACAATACTGTGTGGGTCACTGATAGGCAGCATGAGAAGGATTCAGCATTTTCAATTATGAAACAAATATTTTGATCCTGTTACACTTACATGACTATTCCAGAACAGTAGGACATAATTTTCCTCAAACAAGTTTTTCTTTACGGCTTTTAGCCTCTTATGTAACAATTTTAACATCATAATTAGTAAACTTATCTTGCTAGAGGACCCATAATTTTGTCTCATTGAATTGAATTTATTGCTGACTAGCTGAAAAAATAAATCTTTTCTGAATAGTTTTTGTCACTTCATTAATTTAAGAGGTGTATCAAGCATTCTATGTGTCATGTGACTATAAAGTATACAATATCCCATAAACACTTAGTAAAAATCAAGGTAAAAAAAAAATCAAAATCAACAGTCAAAAGCTCAGATTTGAATGACCTAAGTAAGATACTCAGATTCACACCTAAAAATGCAGTGAAATGATTTTGTCATTTACATTGAAACATGTAAGTTTTATTGCTAGAATTTACAGGTTAAATTGTTATTGGAAATTTAAGTATGAATATTCTGAAAGAAATGAAAAACATTACAGGTGGAACAGGCTCACTTGGTCAGCATGTGGGAGATCAAGGCAGTTACAGTATCTGGTTGGGAGCAAGGAGGTGAATCTGGGCTTTCCACGTGTCTAGCAAGAGTTTTGGTTAATAGACTAGAGCAGCAATCTGGCTTTCTCTGATTACTTGTTTATCTACAATGGGCTGGCTCCAAGAGAAAAGCTAAAGCCTAGAAGTGCCATTTGCCAGCCTCAGCTGCTGGAGCTCCCCCTCTCTCTCAATCTCCCTGTAAATGCATATGCATCCATTTTCCTTCTTTGGTAGTAAAAATGTGCCATTGAAATAAATGCTTATTTCGTTCAGGAATGGATTATTTGCAGATCTTAGAACCATAGAATACTTTGATTTCAAGAGAGACTTTTAAAGGCCATCTAGTCCAACTCACTGCAATGAACTAGATTCTCACATTCTGAACTAGATCAGGGTGCTCAGAGCCCTGTCCAACCTCACCCTTAAATGTTTTCAGGGATGGGGCATTTATCACCTCTCTGGGCAGCATGTTTTATTCTGGCTTGATGAAAACCTGCTATACGAGAAAGGGTTTTGCTAGCTGATCACAGGACAGTCTCAGCAAATTTGCCTGTTTTTTGTGCAAAATTGCTTAGTGATGCACCTTATAAAAAGTGTTTACATTCTGATAAAATTTAGGCATAACATTGGTTTTAATTATGAAGCAGATTTTCCTAGAAACTATATATCTGCATAAGAAACTGGCAGTTGGGTTCAGTTCTTCCAAGGTGAATATTTTCTAGGAGAATTTCTGTCTGTAGGATGAAAATAAAACCACGGGTTACACACCAGGAACATGATCAGCTATATGCACATCTTGAGTTTTCTAAAGCTAATCAGTTATTTTTTATGGGGTTTTTTTCCCTTTTTTTTTGTCACAGGATTTAAGCATTTTTATGCATATTTAATGCAAAGTCCTTCAATGGTCTCCATGGATGAGCCCCAGATTATTTAATTTTCTTTTACAGCCATCTGTGTAAGATGCCTGACTGGCCAACTCTCCCTACTGGTAGAATGCAGCAGTTTCTGTCACGGTGTGGCAGAGCAAGTATGAGCTCTCAGTAGTAAAGACACACTTGTGTCTTCATTTAAGTCACACTATTGAAACAGTGAAAATAAAGCCATTGGGCAATAAAATACTTTCTATTCAGAGATTTCAAAGGATCTTTGCATTTACTAAAAAAAAAAAAATCCTTTGGTATGTAGAGCAATTACCAACCTAAAGCAATTAGTAATCTTCTTTCACCACAATTGAAAAGTACTTTGGAAAAGTAGCTGGTATGAGAGTCTAATTTATTAAAATAAAAAGAGACTGCCTTGGTGCCATTTACTTTATGAATACGCTGACAATTCGTAATAATAGGCAGTTATACTATCAGTAAAAGAGGTGAAATCAGAAAAAAGGTCAAGACAACCCAGCCATGGGGCATACTTCAGTGTAATGATTAAGTCTTTGATGATTTTCTTTGTTCTCCTTCCAAATTGTTATTTCTCACTTGCTATTTCTTCATGATGCCACTTTGTTGCACTGATGCCTAGTCAACACTTTCTCCTTCTGTAGGTTTTGTTCAGCTTGGGTTGCTCTGGTAATTTTCTCTTATACTTCTATTGATTTTTTTCCCTTCCCCTCCTCCTTGTCTTTTGGAAATTAAAAGTTTAGCCTGGTATTTTTATTCCATGAGCAGTATCACTGAATTTAATCGTGCTACACACAGCAAGTAATGACAATAAAATTTGACTTGGTATTTTATGAGTCCCACTAAGTACCTTTCTAAGTGGAGCCTGAGTTTTCCAGGTTTATACCAAGCTCAGCTTTAAGCAGTCGACAAATTGATCCCAGGCTAATTGCCTTCTCGCATTGCTTATTTAAACAAATGTCTCAAAAGGAGCACTTCCATATGCTGCCAAACATTGGCAAGAGTTTCCGGATTCACTTTCACACTTTGTAATCTATGGTTTAGTAACAGCATCTCTGTGGAATTTTCTTGCGCTTCTCTTGGTCTAAGAGAGAGATGTTGTTGCAAGAGGTGCTTATTGCAGAAAAGCACAGTCAGTCTCACAGGGGTGAGAAATAACAGTCCATGCCATTTGCTAAGATCTCAGCGTCCCAAGCAGAAGCAGCACAGGTAGCAATCTAAGCATTTTCCAGCAGCATTCTTCATTTCTTCTAAGCATTCTGCATTCTACGTGAGCATCTCCTGGCATTGTTTGCTGCATCCTATCCTATAAGCATTTTAACAGCATTACATTTACTTATTATCCAGTCAGCTGCAGACATGGTTCTATAGTGATACTTTTTCACCTTTCCAGGCTTAAAGTGAATGTGTGCACTTCTTACACAAAGCTTACACATATGGTTTATCCTGTTCCATCTTTCTAACTACACTGTGCCATGTTTATATTTTGTCTAAAGGGTGGTCAATGTTATGGAGAACTATGCCACTGAACGTTAAACTGGATGAAAGAACACTGTGCCACTGAGTAATACAGCTATTATATGTTTTAAGGCACTTTAAAGCACTTTCTGCTTGCTAATAACTCAAAGCTGAATCTTTGCATTTTTCTCTGTCCCCGACAACATCAAACAAGACAGGGTAAAATGGCCATTTCTCCTCTTCTTGACATTTATACATGAGCTTAACTGTTGTTTTTTACTTTATCAAATATGCTGAAGAAAATGACTGCAAAAGGCTTAAAACGTGCCTTGCTTTTGCTTGACACTGCTAAGTAGTTGAGAGCATGGCTGCTCACAGCTTGGACGAATTTACTCTTTGCTGAGTAAAATCTGTCTGGATAGCCAGGCCAAGAGAGTGGTGGTGAATGGAGTTACATCCAGATGGTGCCCAGTTACAAGTGGTGTTCCCCAGGGCTTAGTTTTGGGAACATTCCTGTTTAATACCTCTATCAAGGATCTGGAAGAGAGGATTGAGTCCACACTCTGTCAGTTTGCAGCTGACACCAACGAGGACAGCAGTGTTGATCTGCTGGAGGGTGCGAAGGCTCTGCAGAGGCATCTGGGCAAGTTGGATCCATGAGCTGAGGCCAGTTGCCTGAGGTTCAAAAAAGTGAAGGGCTAGATTCTGTGCTTGGGTCACAACAACCTCAGGCAGTGCTAGAGGTTTGTGGACAAGTGTCTGGGAAGCTGCCCAGCAGAAAATGACCTGGGGATGCTGGTTGACAGCCAGCTGAACGTGAGCCAGCCTGTGCCCAGGTGGTCAAGAAGGCCAGTGGCATCCTGGCTTGGATCAGCAATAGCATGGCCAGCAGGACCAGGTCAAGGGTTGTCCCCCTGTACTGAGCACTGGTGAGGCCACACCTGGAATCCTGTGTCCAGTCTTGGGCCCCTCAATGCAAGAAAGACACTCAGGTGCTGGAGAATGTCCAGAGAAGGGCAGTGGAGGTGGTGAAGTGGCTGAAGGAGCTGGGGTTGTTAAGCCTGGAGGAAAGAAGGCTCAGTGGAGATTTTATCACTCCCTGCTACTACTCAAAATGGCGTTGTAGCCAGGTGGGAGTCAGTATCTTCTCCCAGGTAACAAATGCAGAACCTAAGAAAATGGCCTCAAGCTGCACGAGGGGAGGTTTAGATTGGCTATTAGGAAAAATTTCTAAAGGGTTATCAAACACTGAAACAGACTGCACAGAGAAGTGGAGGGGTTGCTATCCCTGGAAGTATTTATAAGACCATGTAGATATGGCACCTGGGGATGTGGTTTAATGTAGGCTTGACCTTACAGGTCTTTCCTATCCTTAATGAAATCTTTTGTGATTCCATGAAATATAACCATGGAGAAAACAGCATGGAGACACGACAGTGCAGGCAGAGTAGGGGGGGAGATGGCTGTGACGGGCCACCTGAGCCCCGCTGCCAGAGCCCCCACTGGGGCTCACCTCTCCTCACATGTGTTCTTTCTGTGTGTGCTCTGGCTAAATGGGCTTTCTGGACAGTTTGACAACTTTTGGGCTTCACCCTGACCCTTGAGTTAGAGTTTGAACTTGCCAGTTTTTAGCCGCTTGTTCAGTGCGACTTAAATAAACACAGGTAATTTCAGGAAATGGAGGGTTTGTTCTGTGAGCTTTACTGGTACATGTTTAAATAAGACCACTACTCCTGCAGTGAGGAAAGCTGTGGCATCTACACCTTGTGTTACTTTACACTCTCCACCCTTAGCATCACTATTACTGCACTGCTCGGCAGCTCCAGGTTCTCTATAGCATTCACTGGGCAACTAATAGGACTTGATTACCTCGGTAAGGGGAAGGGGGAACAACTATGTGGAGCTTAGCCTTCCCCACTCCATCCTGGAGTCAGCAGCCACTCTACCCCAGAGTCAGCAGAGACTGGTTTAGTCAGCTGGAGCAGGCACAACCCTTATTCAGAGAGCTAAATTCACCCCTCTTTCATCACAGTGCTTGTCTTTAAGCCATTAGTTATGTGTGAATGAAGGTGCCAAAAACAGGAGGCAGAGGAGGTGGGAGGGGCAAGGTTTAGAAGTTGTACGAAAAATTTACTTTTCTCTAGCTTCAGCTACATCATTTTTCACTCTTAATTCTGCCAGGCACTAGAATAAGTCAACAAACAATTCTGAGTATGAAGCAAAGAAGATTAAGATTTAGGTATCACTGGCATATAATCAACAGAGTTCTTACCCTTCCTGGAAATGAATCATCCTTTTCTTGTTAAAAAGGTAAAGAGCAGACTCTGCAGGATCTTGAGCTCTTTGGGGAAAAGTCAGTACTTATCCCACACAATCCACTAGGATCATCCTAAAAAGAAACTATCAGACTAATCGTTAAGTGGCTTCTATTTATTCCCATAAAACTTATGAATGGCATGATCATCATCTCCTGTCTCAGGATCAAAGTTGGGTGGAAGTTCAGGTTGTGTTAGCTGATCCCCATTCCCTCCCTGGAACAGTGTAACCACTGACCAGCAGAACTGCGCCTCCACAAGCTGAGAAGACAACTTGCTGTGAAAGATGATTAATTAATAATGCCCACAGGAGAAGTAGTTGTAAATAATCATTAGAGAGACGTAATGGTTTTGTTCTGTCATTGTTTCTTTTTGTTTGTTGGTTTGTGTGGTTTTTTGTTTGTTTTTTTTTTAATAATCTGTATCAGATGAGCTGGTCTGTAGATGAGATATCTCTATCCTTATACAGATATCTGAAGAACACCACAGTTTTCTCTTTTAAAGATAAGTCTTAAAAGTTGTTCTGTATCTCACATTTATCTTCTTTAAGCATCCTTTAGTTTCCTCTGGAGTCAGCTTGCTCCAGAAAAGTGAGAAGTTATAAAACTTCCAACTGAGGATGTTGATGAAATGAAATGCAGGAAGATGGCAAAGTGGTGACCTGCTTAGACAAGTCTGCCTCTGCTCCAGGGTCCTGGCGTGCGTGCCATGGCCAGCCGTGATGGAAGTGCTGCTGGGGGGAGGCAGGGTGACAGCAGAGCAAGAGGGATGGCGTCCTGCTGGGATCTTCTGAACTCCTTAATCCCAGCCACTGACCTCCTCACGGCCATTTAGCTCTTCTTCTACCCTCGCTTTTAAAGTCCTAGGGTCAGAAACCTTTCAACACCTGCACCTGTCCCTCTCTGCAGTTGGAGGGTGGCTGGTCTCTTAATAACCACCCAGGGACTTTTCTGTGGAAGGAGGACATATCTTGGGACAGAAACTCTCCCAGTGCTCAGCACTCTATTGGGTTGGTTTCTGAAGTGGCAATGGAGGCCTGTAGCAGGAATTTTTAAAAAAATGTAACATGAACTTCTTGTATCTGCAAGTAAAAGCAAAGCACAAGACCTATGCTGAATATTTAGACTGCTGTGAGCAAAATATGTGTACAAAAGCTATTTAGGTAGCATTGCATATACTTTCTCATCTCTCTTCCCCGCCGTCCTTTCCCTTGCAGGTCTTTGAAGAGCATAAAACACACCATTTCCCGAGAGCTCTGTTCACACAGAGAGCTAACATTTCTGGATGCAGAGAGACAAGATAACTTTGTTTCCTTGGCAACTAGAGCCGCCAGAAAATGTTTCCAGCATCTCCTACCTTTACACAGGCTCACTATCATCACAGCCTTTGGTCAATCAGGTAGTAAAAACAAATATTAGCTGAAAAAGCATCTTGATAAGTGTGCTACACTTAACTCATGTGGTCTCTTCTCCAGCCTCTAGAATAGAAGGTGATCTCTGCAAATGATCCTGTTCCAAAGTATCCAGTGTTACAGCTCATGGCTGAACCTCAAGGTCTGTCCTATCCTGTACGTTTGACTGAAACCCATAAGGTTTCATGGTTTTCTGGGAAACAATGTCAGGAACTAAACAGCTTTCAGTCAAAGCCTGAGTGTGCTGAGGTGATGGGGCTGGGTCTGTGCTGCAGCACGGTGAGCAGACGGCACGGTGCTGCACAGAGTCGTGCCAGTGATTCAACCTGGTTCATTCTTACCTCTGAGTCAGGGCTGAATTAATGTCCCACCACATCCTTAAGGTTTGAAAATGCTGTGCTGATGGGGGCAGCTCTTTAGCTTTTGGGAAGAAAAAAAACAGGGCTGAAGCCCTTCCTACCTGCTATTGTTAAATATCACATATTTCCCCCTCCCCCCCGCCCCACCTTTCTTATTTATTCAAAAAATTTCACTAGGTTTGCAAAGGAAAACACTTTACAGATACAAATTTCCCAGGTTATGCTTGCCCTTTCACTTATACCTAGCAATATTGTGTAGATGACTTTTGATTGAGGCAGAGAGCCTGGGAAAATAAAAAATTGTGTAAATACACACGTTGTAGTTCCTAGGTATTGGGCAGCTGAATGTGATATTTTTTCACTTTTGAGGGCTTGAATTTACAACTTAAACAATTTTCTATAATTATGGAATTTGATATATAGTTTTGTATTCTTTATTGAGAAAGTCCAAGTGATTTCTGTTGTGTTTCCCAAAGTCCAGTGAGGTGAACACTATAGAGTCTAAAGTATTACAGCAAAAAGTTGGGGGGCATGCAAGCCACATGTTTGTAAGAACATTACTGGAGGAAAATTGCTGCTGGGTAGTGAGACCATGGGTTTTTTTAATGCTGTTTTTCTTCTCTAAAATATTTCCTTGCTTTCCTTTGATTTTCTGTTTGATGTTAGCCCTTAGAGGCAACAGGGATTTCTGGTGCTGGCATGTGGGCAGTCTGGGTTGGGTAACCTGCAAACCCTGCCTTTCTCTGCCCTCGTGACTCCAGGAGACTCCTGCCCTTTTCCACAGGACTGTTGGGAAGGGCACAGGGTCACTGTGCAGTTAGGTGTTGAAGGAGAGGATGATGGTGATGCACACTGATTCTCCCTCTGCCTTTAGTTTTTCTTTTGCTATCATGGTGATTGTTTCTGGTACCTGCAGTGAGACCAGCTGCAGCTGATAATCCTGATATTCAGGTTTTCATTAGCAAAGCCAACACAAGAAAGGAAAAAATGATTTTTTAACAGTGCATATGATTTTGATTTGACTTTCAGAAGACAACCCATTTTCTTAGTCCAGTACTTTCTTTCTACTGCATCATAAGGTCCTACACCAACTAAGAGCCAAAGCTGGGCCTCCAACATGAAAAACACATAAACAAAAAGCATCAGGCGACTTAAACATTGCCTCTGGCTCAATCTGTAATTTGCAGTGTTGTGGACAAACTCCACCTCGTTCCAGTCCCATGTAGTTACATTGCAAACTCCATGAAGGGCCAGTGACTACAACTGCGAGCACACCTTTTTTGTGCTAAGATCCGTGGAGAGTTTCAGCACAGATTTTTAGCTAGAGAATGAGTGGCTTACTGTCCAACCACTGGTGCTTGAAAAAAACAGTGAGTCTGCTATTTTTCTTACTTTTTTTTAATCATCTCTGCTGTAGATTTACTCGGAGCAATAACAGATTTTCTTCCCCATATAGAAGTTTCTGATCCACCAGTAGCAATTGCAGAGTGACAAAATGATTGCTTATAAGAGTTAAATTATCAATGAGTGCTAAAACATTGTTACCTTAAATCTCTCCTGTATGCTTTAATTGCAGAATATGGAGAATTCTGGGGAAGATGCTATCAAGAAATTGAAAATCTCCAGTAAATTTTTTATGAGAAGATACAGCAACAGTGGTTCCCTTCAGTACATGGGCAGGAGACCATGGATCGCAGAGGATGAAAACAGAGCTGGAGTACATTTTATGTTAGGATCTCGCTTCCTCTTAAAAAAACTGATTACTGCTCAGGTTTGTGTCCCTGACTCAGGGACATTTCTGTCACATATTTGTTATTTTTCATTTTTATCCATCATCATTTAATGTGAAACTTTTAGACATCTCTATACACATAATCGTGAGCAGTAACTGAAGTTGTGGAGAAAACAGTGACCACAGTCAAAGCCATTATCACATTTGAACAAGCCTTCTCCTCTGAGAGAGGAGATTCTGTACCTTTTAAGCCTCCTACATGATTTCTTGCTCAGAGATGACATAATTTATTCTCTTGATTATAGGTTTAGAAAAAAAAATTGGTTTAGAATAGAAAACTCAGTCTGATCACAGACACTCAAGAGGAGGAACATGAAGTAAAGTTTCAGGATTAGAAAAGCTTGAAGGAAACCCACAGCCTCTCTCTTCCTCCAGAGACTGGTTTTCCTGCTGCACACTTTGAGATGCAGCCAGTCTGGCTGTTTCCAAGCTCTTCTAAAGGAGTAGGAATAACTCAGGGTCTTGCCTCTTCTCTCGCAAATTGCCATTTAGAGAGAGTTCTGGTGGGGATTTCAAGGTCTGTGTGCAAATTAAAGGACACATGAACACACATATTGGTGTCTTACCAACTCCTGCTTGAGGGAGTATATTAGGGATAAGCTCTGGTGGATGTGATTTCTGTACACATCACCTCCCCATTTCTGGCTGCAGGTGAGAGCATGGAGCTCTGACAGTGCTACAGGGAATTCTGGCCTTCTCACATGGTGGGGAACAGATTGAAAAAACTATATAGCTAGCTGGGTGCCCCTATTTTCTTTGGTAGCCAGCTTGTGATTTTCTTTGAAGCTGCAGGTGCAATGGAACAGGGGCAGAGCTACCCAGTGAGAAACGTTTTGGATGTATACTTGTGGAGTTGAGGTGCGAAAGAGCTGGTGGCAAGGAAAGAGCAGGCAAGGCATCTAAACTTAAAATTCCTCTTTTATTCAGTGTCTACTAGTCTGAAATCCTGTGACATTCAATAAGGCAAAGAGGATTTTTTCTTGAGGCTTGGGAGTGCAGGGGAATTGAGGAAAGAGACCTTGGAAAAGTGTATTAAAATAAGCATTCATTCATAGCAGAACTTATTTCTTGCTTTTCTTTTAATTTATCTGCACCTCAGTGTTTAGAAAGAAGTCATGTGAGCTTCTGAGCTGCAGGGACAGAGACAGTGGAGAACGTGTGCATCAGTGTAGAGTGCTGCTGGAGCCCTGGCAGAGCGAGAGGGAGGCAGAGGGAGCCTGAGAGAGAAAAGGCGAAGTGGTGGGAGCTGGAACAGCAGCAGCTGCCGCTCCTACAGGGTGCAGCTCATGCCTGGGAACCGGCTCTGCTGCCAGCACGCCTCTCGGAGAGCGCAGGTGCCTCACATTCAAAAGTCCTAGGTGGTCAGTGGCACTTCCAGGAGCCAAGCGCAGTGGCTTTATTCTTTTCTTTTCCTGCAAAAGAGCACCTGTTTGAGGACTCCGCTTCTTTTCCTGGACTGAAAGAGGTATTTTTTGTAATTAATATGTCTTTTCTATGAAAGCAGGAATGGGATCAGGAAGAAATAACTCAGGGCAGGATGGTAAAGAAGGTGTGCAGAGAGGTGGTGGGTTTCTCTGTCTCCTTCCCCCTTATAGCAGAGCTTAGGCAATGAGGAGCCCTGTTAGGATAGAGTTTAACTTAAAATATGAAAGATGGGAAAGACAGGGTTAAAGTGTGAGGGTGGATCTGAGCTGTTCCCATCTGGCTTGTTTCACTATGCAACCTCTGAAAGTGGATGAAAACTTTCCTTGTGCGCTTGGAGAAGCAGCATTACATAGCAAGATGTAAAACTTGCAATCATTTAATATTAATGTGATTTGCTTAAATCTCTGCTTGGCAAATTACAGTTCTCATCACAGCAGAGCTCCCCTTAACACATACACGTTTCAGAGGTCTTAACGTTCCGTGGCTGTGAAAATACTTCTGTTTCTTTCTCTATCTTCCCTCTTTCCAGCATAGTTGCCTCCTGCTGTGTGCGCTCTCCTCCTGATCTCCCTCCCGCCTGTGGGGACTGTGCCCCCATGGATGCCCCCATACAGATTTTCCGTGAGGAGCCAGACTCCACTTGCTCCCCAGGGCCCTGCCGACCCCCAAGCACCAGCAGCAGCTGGATCCCCGGCTGGGCAGACTATGACAGCAATGCCACCGGGGTCCTTGGGGACGGCCAGCACAACCACACCAGCATCTCCCCCGCCATTCCCATCATCATCACTGCTGTCTACTCCGTGGTCTTTGTTGTCGGCTTGGTGGGAAACTCCCTGGTCATGTTTGTCATCATAAGGTAAGAGGGTTTGGGTACTGGTTGGAAGAGGTGCAAAAGACCGTCCCTAAGTTTGGCAGGGTGGAGGAGTGGGTGGATTATGGAAGCACTATCGTGAGGAATTGTAAAAAAGCAGCTGAAATGGCCCAAACCTTGTCAGTCACAGTGGTTTTCCCGGACTTGTGTTAGAGACAGAAGGGACAGGCGGTTTAGCTGTGATAAATCCTGCAGCCTGAGGGAAAGAGCTTTGTGCCTGGAGCTGTGTTCATTGGCTGCCCTCTAGGGATGAGACGCTGCTGGCGTCCGAGGAAAAAAAGCTCGCGTGAAAGAAGGAAACTTCTACAAGGCAGCATTTGTTTCCACTGTGAGGAGACCCCGAGGGACAGCTTATGTGTCCAGTCATGTGGACACTGCTACATCGCTGCCTTGGCACCTAAAGTTTTGTTTAACAAGGAGGGAAAGACAGGAAATGATAAAGAATGGCTTAGTGTAAAGCAAGGGATGGTTTTTTTCTGTGTGTAGCAGTGTTTAACTCCAGTTGTTGGGGTCGGATTGAAGAAAGCAGAGAAGGTGCTGAAATACCTTTTCCACTGTTTTTCAGGAAAGAGGAGAAAGCTCTGTGTCTCTGTTAGTGAATATATCAAACTAATCCACTTAGTGAAATGCAGTGATACTTATGCTTGCACTTACACTTGTCTATTGGTATATATTTTAGCTTGCACTGTGCTTCCTCTCTTTTTGTCCTTTTCATTTGCAATCTATAGGCATGCTTGGACAGTGCAGTTCAGCAGGGTGATAATGAGCAATCCAGGGCACTGAAATCATGCAACTTTTTGGACTCTTTCTCCACAGCCTGTTTGAACTTTGATAAAATTTCTGGGGAAAAGAAAATCACAGAACAGTGGAGTATTCATTGCTCCAATAAAATCAGCTTGTACATGGGAAAAATGGAAGTGTTGGAAGGGATTCTCTTTTGTAAAGCGTGCATGATAAGAGTCAAGCAATTGCAGGATGATGAAGTAACAGTCCGACTTGATATAAGGGGAAGTTATGAGAAGCACTGAAGTTGTTGATAGGGTACTTCAAAAAGATGAGTTATAATCAGGTGAATACTCTTGAATAATGAAAATAAAATTACATTTAATAGTCAGTGCAATAAAGAAAGATGCCTGTGGTCAGTTTAGAAAAAGAGGTTGGCTCCAGTTTTGAGATGTTGGGATTTTTATACCCCTGTGTGCCCTTTTGCCCTTCATTCAGGGTAGAGATTTCATTTCTTTTTGTATTTCTCCTTCAAGAAAAAACATTCTGTACTTGACAGTCACACAGCTGCAAAGGCAGAGATTTTCTAAGGTGTCAGTCAGTAACCAAGATAGCTGATTAACTGGTCTGGGCAGTGGAAATAAATCCAAACTTAGCCCGAAAAGTTAGCATGTATGGATTATACTGGTGCATATATATTCGCTTTTTTCTCTCCTTCTGCTACCCTCCTAAGACTATTTTTGTGAGGCTCTAGATAGCTATTGCTCACTTTCCTTCTAGTTCCTACATTACCCTTTCCTTGAATTTTCTCTTGGCCCATCTCTTGATTACGTGGTAGAAAATAAATAAATATGACAAAACACCTATTGGTATTTTTTCTTTTTTTTCATTATCCTTCTCTCCTAGGTTTTCTGTGTGGCAAATGCTTTAACCACTGATAGAATCATTAGCTGAAGTGCAGGTATACACAGGTCTGCAGTTGATTGTGTCCCAGAATGGATTGTAATGACCCATGAACAAGGTAACCTGCAGTGATGTCCCTTTGTGAGGAAAGACAAGGTCTGTGGAAATTTTGTGAGAGAAGATGGTAAGGGAGAGGCACATCCTGTCCCCCAGCCCTCCCACAATACCTCTCCTTCAGCTGCCACAACTCTGAAGTGGGATGGAGATATACCGGGGCTCTTTTCTTACCTTCCAGCTGAATATAGGCATTGTCAGAGGCCTTTTGCTGCCATTTCTCAACTCTGAATTCCAGATCTAATCACCTTCTCCCAACTCCCCCTGGACAGGAAGGCAAAGCAGGCACGACTCCTTCTTCCTCTGCTCATTTAAGCACCTAATATTGTTAGAATGGTTCAGTTGAAATTATTACAATAATCATCTAGCCCAACTGCCTGACAGTCCACATCTTTTGGGTGCCAAAAAAAATAGACCCCATGTGATCTGAGACTTTTAGTCAAAGTCTTGAAGTGTCAATGCTGTGGTAAATTTAGGAGATTGCAGAATCTTGAGATGCTTCAGAAACAGGCTCAAATTCAGCCATAGCCTGTGGTATAGGCAGGCCTTGGCCAGTTCCTTGCTTTAATACCACCACAGGACTGGTTTTGCTACTTCAGCACATGGGCTGCTAAAGAAGCTCATGGAGACCAGTGAGTCAGCATCTCAACAGCTTGTGCATAGAGTGCTGGGTGAATGAAATCTCTTACAGGTCTGGTGGGGTGTTCTTCTACTCAGAGGGAAAACTCAGAGTTTCCTCAGAGGGAAATATATCAGAAGAATGTTACTCCAATCACATGTACAAACTCCTGACAGAAAAGTAGCTGAGTTTGATACAGCTCCCGTAAGGAGAGATTTGTGTTGAAGTCTGATTGGGAATGGTCCTTTAGTACAGTGTCAACAGCATGGCCTCTTAAATCATTTGTCAGGAGATCTGGATTCTTCTCTTGTTTTTACTGTCAGGCTTCAACACTTTCTCCTGTCCTGACAAGGTCACTTCATGGTTTCCACACATGTAAAATGGAGATGCTGGCATTCGCTGTCTTTAAATACACTGCAACAATTAGATTTAAAAGCCAAAGACTAATCACTAACGCTTGTAACAGAGCAAGGCCAGGCCTATTGTAAACACCTCAGACACACATAGAGCGGTCATTTTTAATGTGCAGAAAATCTCTGTGTTGAGCATACAGTGGACTCTGTTAAAACCCATGCCAGTCAGCTCTCCCGGTGTGGGTGGTTTGCAGGAACTGTCCCCGTGTTTGGATCAGCTGTGCAACTCGTGCACCCTCCCAAGGGGCTCTGCTGCCAGCCAGCACACAGCTGGGGGCAAGGACAGGCCATGCTGAGCCATGGCACACGGGATAGATTGCTCTCCTGTGGCTGCTGCTGTTCCTGGGGAGAGAGTAAGAGAGAGAGAGGGCATCACATTGCCTCTTGCGCTCCTGGGAAATGCAGGACCTGTGTGGGAAGCACGGTCCTCCCCTGTGGAGGAAGGGATCTATGAAATGGGTTTGCAGATACCAGGTAAAGTTATCTGACCTCATCTGAGGAAAGTCCTGGAGCTGTGTGGTTCTTGGCATGACCAGAATCTACCTCAAACCCATTAGCTTTTCTTCTGAGGTCTTAGAAGATATTTCTGGAGGTAAAATAGTTGGCTGAAGGGGATAAAACCCCCTAATTGTCCTTGGAAGCAAAAAGGCTTTTTTCTCCATCCCTCTTCCCTCGTGACTTTTTTCTTTAAAATTTAGTGCTGGCTCTAAACAAAATGGTAGTTTCTTGTGACAGCTACAGGGAAGAAAATCTCCTGGCTAAAGTTACTATAAGTAACTTTATAGTTACTTTATAGTTACTATATATAACTATATAGTTAAGTTTTAACTATAGATTTGCACTTATCAAATTTTTAAACATACTCTGATAAAACCCTGGGAGATGCTCTCTCACCCTCCCCAGATGCATTTTTTCTATGTATTTATCTCACCCTCATTGTTCCTGAAGTAATTTACTGAGACCAACTGATATCAACAGGATCCCAAACAACCAAACCCGTATTTATTTTAAAAGTATCTTTCAAGCTTCCAGTTAACTGATTAATTTTCTACATTCAAGAATTTTTAAGTGTGTCACAGATATGTAGATTGATTCCTTACGGTAAAGAGAAACCTTATAATCCTCTGCTTAGTCTAATGTTGAAGAAAACGTTTTACCACTAACACAATTTGTTCTTATATTCATTGAACTGAACGGCATCTTACATAACAGGAAGAGTGTATTAAGAAATGTCATATAAAATTGACTCCTTTCCAGATTGTTTTTAAAATTTCTTCATCATTCATTTCAAACAAGAATGAAAATACTTTTTTTAAAAAGAACACAACAATGAAATTGATTCAATACTTTGGTTTAAATTAATAATAGATTTTGATACCATCAAAAGATTACTTGTTAAATTGCTTTAAATTATTGTCCTAATTTTATTGAATTATATTTGGAAAGAATATTGTTCTGAAATGAAAATTTAAGTTCCAGAAGAGTTGACCTAACTGAATTACCCATTCTCTGTTGCTGGCAGTTTGTATGATTTCATTCTTTCATGAAATCAAAGGTTTGGCTGCTAAAGGCAAAGGGTGAACTGTACTATACTTTCTGAAGTTTAGGACTTCTAACCCTTCTTTTGCTAATCAAAAATCTGACACCTAACTACTACCAGCAGAGAGGCATCAAATGAATTGATAGCAATTCATCACAGATTTCAAAGAGCATTTAGCCTTACCTCACCAAATGGAGGTAATTTTGATCAGTTCTGCAGTGTTAGTTCAAACGTGACATAATTTCCATCACAACTTTGAAGACAGATCATTACCAAAAGATTTTACAGATGGCACAAAGAACAAGGCAACAGGAAACATGAAATAGGACAGGCTTATGAAAGAGTATCGATAGTTTGACAAGCACAGACCATTTAAACAAAATGTTGCTATTTTTAATACTTTTAAAACTCAGCTAGACGGTGACCAAGTGAGACCTGGGATTTATAAGCTGACAAGAAACCCAACTCATGGTCATGCTGTGATATCAGCTTCAGAGCTGATACTGAAAATAGGCAGGGAGAGCAGAGGAAAGGCTTGAAAGGAATATTTACTACAGACAGTATTAAAGAGAGGCTATAGCTTATAGTGAATAATGTGTTTGGCTTCTGAAAAGTAATTTGGTATCCATCCAGACATTTCTGCTGGGCTAACAGCCAGGTAATCATTTAGTTCAGAGAAAGGCATAACTGGAATCAGTGTCTGGAAGCAAGATGAATTACAGAGAACCTTTTTGAACTGGAAGAAAGTCAAAACTTAGAACTTTCCGGTTTGGCTGCTAGCAAGGCAGAAAGGCTGAGATAACTTGCCCGTTGCGGACAGGAGAGTGGTGGGTAGCTCATGACCCTGGATGAAGCATGGAGAGCGTGCACAGTGAGGAGATGGTGTTGGGGAGGGCAGACTGGCTAAGCCCTTCTGGTGAGGAGGACGAAATAAGGGAAAAGAGGGATAACTTAGTTTGGTTTTTTTTGTTTTTTTTTTTTTCCTAAGAGAGGATTTTCAATTTGCTGGAAAGGCGTTATGAAAGGAAATTCTTGACTGGGCGATTTGGATTGACTGGGACAAATTAAGGACAAGGGAAGAGAATCTTCCTGTCTTGCCCACTCTCACTGTGTGTTCAAACTGTGATTAATTTTTCCCTTTAAGTTAAATTCTCTGAAAGAGATGGGCTCCCAAGAAGAGTTTTGATTCCAGTTACATATTTCTTTCTGAAGAAAAGGAATCCAGCTACATTTGACTTCCAGGAAGTATACTTCAGGTCTCCATTTTGGTCCTCCCATCTCTAAATATGAGATAACTCCCGCAAAGTGTGGAATTTGTGCTCTTCTCAGGGAAGACTTTGTGTTATTTTCTTCTGTGAATTTAGAGAGAGATGAAGAGAAGGCAGTAGAAATATCATTTTGTCTACAGACAAGCATGAGTGCAAAAACTGGATTAATTGTGGGGAAAGGGTGTACACAGATGCAACGAGGATACTGGGAGAGGGATTTCTGACCGTGCTGGCATTCCACAAAATGTAAAAAGGATGTAAATAAAGAATTTGTAAAAGTGCACAGCACTTTTAAAAAAAAAGTGGACAAAAATGAATTTTATTTAAGATCTTGGTTGAAATTAATGCTAGATTTTAATAGCATCAAAAGATTATTTGTTAATTTGCTTTAAATTGACATGGTTCTATTGGGAAGTTGGCATGCCAGGCTGTGAATTATCTCTGAAATATTTATTTCTCCCAAAGTGAGAGGGTTCATCTCTCATTTGATTCACCTTCTAATCCCCATAAAAGTGAAAATTAATTTTAGACAGTTTGCTGTTTTCAGTTTTGAGACATTATTTTCAATGAAATCTCTGTGTTCTCTGCATGAGTATGAGAAGACAATTTTCTTCAGTGTACGAATTTTTGCAAATACATGGTAAGAATGTGAACAGAACCTTCCAGTTTTCTCAATTTCTTGTATCAATCCACATTTGTGACATGCAGCTGCTCATCTCTGCTCCAAAAGTCAGCAATGCATTAAGGGTAAATGTCTAGGGTTTCCAAACTTAGCTGTACTGCATGTGGAACACAGAGGATTTTATAATTATTAAATGTACTTCCCACTGCATTGTTGGTAGTCCAGCCACTGTGGCTACCATTGGGCAACTGGCAAAAGCCTTCTTAAATAGTGACAGATGGGAAGTTGCATGGTAAGATTAGTTCAGACAATCTATTCAATGTTTGTTTAGTGTCCACACGCAGAAAAGTTTTTCTTACCATGCTGCTGGATGACGGACTGCATCAGGACTTACTGTTAGACACACCTGTCAGAATGACTGGCTTGTTAAAGTGCACAGGAGAAGAGTATTTTCACCGAGGAATCTACAAGCTGTGCTCTTCTGTTGGCTGTGACAAAGTTTTCTGCATTTCACTGGAGTCATCTCCTTTGGGAACGTGTGTGTTCAGCTGGTCTGTGCTGTGGGCTTCCCTGAGGCAGGTGAGGAAAACCGATAAATGGGTGGAGTCCAGAGAAAGCCTCCCAGCTGCCTCCTAAGAGGGACGAATGCTTTCTCCCTGAGCTGGCTCACTGCTGATATGTGCATTTGTTGTCTTACCACATAATCCTATCCTTGCTATAGAGCGAAGTCCCTTGTCCCCCATTAAACTGGATCATGGGAGTGTTGACCGGAGATTTGGGTCTCCACACATCTGAGTGTGTAGTTGTCCTATAAAACACTCCCAGCTGTGTCAGTTGTTATTCACCCCTGTGGCAAAATGAAGACCAGGTGCATTGTTTTGGGAACAGGAGTGATACCTATAGTGATAGGTATATATAGTGATACCCCAAGATCCCTGAGTGAGTGGTTTCTGAGTTCTTCCCTTTTTTCTGTCTTGCAGAAACATCTAGGGGAAGCAAACATTCAATAACCCTTGTCTGCTTCCAACAAGAAAAGTAAGACCCTGAGAAATCTCTCCCTGGAGCTATTGTCCCTGTTTCCTTGAGCAATGAGATTTGTTCTCCTTGCCAGGCAATCTCTGTCCTACTCGATTCCCTCTCCCATAAACCCATGGGAAGCACTTTGCCGAGGGAGGTCACGTCCTTTATTAAAAAAAAAAGAGGAAAAAAAAGAAGAAGAAAAAAAAGGTTCTTCCAATTAAAAAGAGCAATGGGAAAGGTGGATGTTACCTGAGACAGAGATTCAATATTCACTAGAGCAATGTAATTGTGACAAGTAAAAGGGATTAGGATGGTCTGTGTAACACCCTGGGAATTACCCACAGCATGACTGGTCACTGGGTAGCATCTGCAGCATGAAGTTTTTCAAGAGACAGAATAAGTTGCTTGACAAGGTCAATATTCATCTCTACTTACCAACAGAGGGCAAAAAAATCTAGTACATAGTCTAAGCTAATTGTCCAGGCTATTTAATAATATTATTAGACATAATGGTTTTAGATGAAGTACCAATTTATTGAAATTCTGCATTCTCACTCATTCATTTTAAGCCACAGTTTATCACAGCACCTTGACCTCTGAGGTCTCTTACCAAAGTCATGGAAGCAAAAATTTCACAGTATTTTTTGCTACCATTTTATAGTTTCTTCAACAAGAGGCTCTTGATCTCACATAAAAATATTAAAAGCCTTTATCGTAGAAGGACAAAAACTAGTTCATTTTTGTTAAGTAGTGTGAATTTTCTTCCACATTGATGACAATATATGTAGACTTGAACTATTTCAGAGCCTGGACCTTTAGCTCAGGAAAAAAAGCTTCTACATCCAATCTATATCCACAAGAGCTTGTTCAGGCTCAGTTTATGGCAAGTGCAGAGAAGAAAGAAATGGTAGTGGGAAATTGTGAGGATTTTAATAATACCTTTTTATTCACATAGATTATGCTCTCTGGGGAGAGAATAAAAGACAAAATCATGCTTTTCTTATTTGAGCTGCTTTAAAATTGGTATCTTTAGATGATTATTAGTAAAGAGAATTCCACTTAATGATATAATTTCGTAGACAACAATTTTTTGTCGTGTCCTAAAAGATTTGATGTTTGAGGCAGGCAACCATTAAATATGTGCAGTAACAATGTTTCCCTTTATTTAAAGTGTCATCTGGGGTTTTCTACTGCTAAAATGTGGCAATTTAAAACATGATAATGTCATATAACCCAATACAAACATGAAAACTGCAACACATTAATTTTTATATTCTTTAAATGACTTTAGACTTAATTTCATATTGGCAATAAGATTTTATCTTGGATTACAAATATCCAAGAGAGAGCTGAGCCATCCTTTCGACATGGTATGGGTTTGGAATAGATCCTCCTGGATTGTTTTTTTTGGTTTTCCCTTCCTGTTCTGATGCAGTATTATTCTGAGTGTACTCAGAATATAGCCTTGAGATTTAGAGCTTTCCTGACTAAGCTTTTCAGCTGCTTGATCTCCATATACTTCGTTCAAAGGAACCTAGTGGAACAGAGGCTGCATCCTGCTGATAGGAGTTTTTGGAATTTGCTTTAGATGTGCTTTAACGTTAATTTTCATTCACTTACCCAGCTATCTGTGAAAAATCTGTGTTTGCTATTCCTCATTGTATTTTATGCTTTTGTACTTTCCCTCTGCAACTGGAGAATGTTGTAGTGTATTTATTAGTTTTACTCCCTTCCCCATCCCTCATTTCACACTGCAGGGAACATTTTATTACTTCATCCTATTGCGGTACAGGAAAAAAGGTTGACCAGAGCCTCTTTCTCATCTTTTATCAGCTTTTCTAATGTTACATTGTACTTTAGAATGACACTCCTCTCCTCTGCTTGAGAGAATAACTTTAAGGGGCTCTACTAGCAAATTTTTTCCTGAAAGAACACCAGATCCTTAGTAGTGTGCTTCCCTCTTCTGTTACCACAATTTCATTGATAGCTTAGGCTGGAGGTGTGATTCCTTCTTATTTACTGTCTTAAAAGCTTGTGCAAATTATGTTCTGACCCTGAGAAAAAAGACCAGTAATGATGAGTCGTCTGAGAAATGGGGGAAAATATCTAGGGGTCAGTCTAAAGGCAGTCTCAAAGAACTTTCCATTTTTGGAAAGTGAACGATGCCTAATAGTTTGGAGAATTTTACTTTTGACACATAAGGAGACATAATTTAAAACTTGCCTGGCAAAACTTTCATCATATACCTGTCAGAAAAAAAAAAAAAGCATCCAAATGAAAGTGTTATCCTTCATCTTGACTATTTTTCTGCGGTTTTGATATATCTTCAAGTTATTAGTCTACAGAGGCTTGAGGCCTGCTTATAGCTTTACAAGCAGCCTTGAGATCCACCAACTTAAAGGATGAGAGCTTTTTCTGCCACTTGAAATTAGATTCTAGTAGCTGGTTTAGAAGAGTTTTTCTTTTCCTATGTAGTATTAGAAAAGTTGCTATTCTGTTAAGGAGTCCCAATATTCAACAAACCATTTTCTAGACATAGGATTTCCCATGAGCAGCTTATACAGCCATGGTTTATAAATATAATAATCTTTAAAACTTGTACCTCAGGCACTAAGAAAATGTTTGTCATTAATTGCCACTGTGCCACCTACGCTGTAATTATGTCCAGGTTTACCCTATCTGTCCTGCTAAACTAATTAAAGCAGATAGAAGTATTTTAAATTAAATGAATTCATGTATTTGATCAAGAATATTAATTTTAGAAAGGAAGACAAAATTCCTTTACACAATCACTATTTTGACCTTGTTCAAGTGAATGGAGAGTATGGTGGGAAAACCCCAGACCACAAAAAAATATTTCCTTCTATAATTTGGTGCAATAGAATGAGTTCTAGGAAAGCAGGCAAATCCCTCATTTTGTGGACTTTATCAGGGTCCACTTGAAAGGGTCTGACAGCAACAGCAGTCACTACTCCATTACTTTATCTGGACTTTTGATTAAACCTGCAGGCACATATCTTCAGAGGCATATAGGCATTTAATAATTTTTAGGTGTTTAATTAAAAACATTCAACAGCATTTGGATGATTGAGTCCAGAATCTCAAAGGCATTTCTGAATTTTATAAACTTCTAAATGAATGTGTGACTTAATCTACACTGCCTGATAACTTTAAAGGCCAATATCTCATTCCTACAGAAGCCAATGTGTTCAGCCAAAATAATCAAGATCTTTACTAGCCCTATTTCACAGCACTTCACTATTCTTCCACTGGTAGGCTAGGGAGGAGTTAAAGGGAAAGGGGTACTGGGAAAATACAGTATATACGATTGTGATGGCACACACATAAAATAATTGAATTAAGGTTGCAAGGAATGGGAAATGTGAGATATAAAGTCTTTCAGATATTTGCTTTTGCAAGGCTTAAAAAAATCTTCTTTGGTATTTTCTCCCAGTTTTCTGATTTTCTTAAAGGAAAAAACGTCGTACTAACTTTTCTGTATTTTGAAAGCAAACTTTCCCTATCCAAACCCTTGGTGAAGTTTTTAAGGATCTACAGAAATAATGATTCAGAAGAATGATTACTTGTGTCACCTTTGCATACCAAAGGTCATTGCATTTCCTCTGAATGTTCCCGTGTTGAGTCTAGTAACTTGTATTTGACTGAAGCAAATCCTTTGTAAAGCAGCAGACCTTGATTTGAAGGCATCACTGGATGGAAAAATTACCCCTTTCTTTTTCCCAATAATAATCGCCTTAGTTGTTAGGAAAAAAAGTTGTCGTTGTTTCTAAGCTGACTTTGTCTCTCTTAAGAGTTTTATATATTTGTTCTTGTTATGCTTTTCTGTGTAGTCTGAAAGAGCTCTTCAGTACCTGCTATTTTCTCCCTGTGAGGGTCTTCAGACACTATAATCAAGTCACCTCTTGGTGTTCTTTTTGATAAACTAAATGTGTTCAGCTCTTTAAGTTAGTAAAAGAATTTTCTCCAGTGAGTTCACTTATTTTTAGTGCTTTTTATGCAAGCATTCCAACTTTCCATAGTCCTTTTTTTTCCATATGAACAAGACAGCAATTCCAAATATCATCAGTGATGTCCATAGAAGTAAAATTGTCCTTCTACTATTCTATTTCATTTAATGAAAATTAGTCCATTTTTGCAGAGATTTTTTGAGTGTTTAGCAAATTTTTGTTCTGTCTTACAGATGAGATATACTTGGAGATAAATTTTTTTTTTTTTTTTTACCAGGAGGGAAGCTTTTTGTCTGTTATGATGTCTTATATTCCCTTTTTCTATCCATAAAGACTCATACTTGTGTTTGAACAGTGCCTTAAGGGCCATAGTGCAACCTACAGGACTGAATGCCTCCTCTGCTGGAGGATCTGTTGAGGAGATTGATTAGTGGGGGGCAGAAGCCCCTCTCTAACTGATGGGTGGGCACATGGGTGAGAAGGATGTACTCTCTCTTCCCTTGCAGTTCTTTTCCCTGTTGCTTCAAACAACCATTTGGCTTTATTTCCTTGATAAGTCTTAATTAGAGTGTTTTAGAAAAACCAATGCTATTTTTAACATTTCATATTGGTCATAAAATGAAATTTCTGCCCACATTTTATTTAATAGCTAATTTATATATTGGGCACAATTTGACAGCACTGCTCAATTTCTTTTTAAAATAATTTTTTATTCTTCACATCAAAGTTTTAAAGGCAAATAGACACATTGTCCTATGTGTTCATTAACTGAACCGGTTGAATCTTATATTTTCACTGTAAATTATTAGTGACATACAGCAGAATGTAGGTACATGTGTTTCTATGTATGTGACGTGCACATTGTAGTTTGGACACACACTCAAAATATGGGGCTGAAGAAGTTTTGAGAAAGAAAATCTCACTAAATCAAATGATAAATTAACAGCAATGAGCAAACACAAGTATTTGAGGGGAAGCATTTCAGAAAGTATTGTTAGGTGTATTCCCATGTTAGCAGGCTGTCATCCTTTGTGTCCATCACAGAGGCAGAAGCAGTCCTTCACAGGCTGTCTCCCAAAACTGTCTTTGTGGCCAAACAAAGCAGGATGTCATCTCAAAAAACCAGATCCTACTTTTCTATGTAGGCTGAAGTTCCTACCAGCTGGATGAAACAAGGGCTTACTTTTTAAAGAACGCAGAAAAAAATACTGCTATGACAATTTTTTCCCCACTGTGATATCCTACTTAAAAAATAGTAATCTTTTACATTATTTGTCATAAAAGAGAGGACTGGGAAAAGCTGATGATAAGAAAGGAGAAGAAATTGGCAAGGAAGGAACAAGAAAAGTAAATGACTAAAACTTGTATCAGCTGGCACTGTAGTGAATTCAAGGAAGACAAACTATCATATAAGAAGCAATCTGGCCCAGCAGACATAGCAATTAAATTGTTTTACTGTAGAACGGGATAACAGTTTCTTCCACAAAGCAAACCGAGAAATCTCACAATCTCTGACAGATAGCTATAAGAAAATGAAACAAAAACCATTTTGATCACTTCCAAATTTAACAATGATATTTTCTTTTAGCAGGATTTGAGAAAATAGAATTGAAACCTAATTTTGTCTAATATTGTCTAATTAGATTAAATGTATTTGTATACCTGGTTTGCCTGTGGCAAATAGCTCTAACTGCTAGCATAGGTGCTGTGAGAGTGAATAAAGTGTGTTCACTTTTATCCCAAGGCTCTTGCATTTTTGTGCATTTCTATCACAGATGAGAAGAGACATAAAAAACCCCAACTATGGCAAAGCCTGACTGATAAATTGTTACATATCTGAATGGGCATACTCTTATCTTGTAGGAATAAAGCCTTGCTTTTTTTGTTCTGCAGGTACACTAAGATGAAGACAGCAACCAACATCTACATCTTCAACCTGGCTATGGCAGATGCACTTGTTACCACGACCATGCCTTTCCAAAGCACCGAGTATCTGATGAACTCCTGGCCCTTTGGTGACGTGCTGTGTAAAATAGTGATTTCTATTGACTATTATAACATGTTTACCAGCATTTTCACCCTCACCATGATGAGTGTTGATCGATACATTGCTGTTTGTCACCCTGTGAAGGCTCTGGACTTCCGTACGCCTCTCAAAGCAAAGATAATCAACATCTGCATCTGGCTGCTCTCCTCATCTGTTGGTATATCAGCAATAGTTCTTGGAGGCACCAAAGTCAGGGAAGGTGAGTGTGAGCTTTCAAAATTCAGTCTTTTTATTTCTCAACTGACAATAAAATGGAGGTTCAAATACCGATCAGATCTCATTTATTCCCTCTTCAAAAGTATATCTAAATTCCTGACATTTTGAAATATACTGCAGAACATCACAGTACAATGTGTAAATCATTTAAGCTCAGGTGCCCATGCCAAATAAAAGAACAAAATACACTTTGGAGCACTGTCTGTGCTAGAACAAGACCTTAAAAAAGTACAAGCAGATAGTAGGGGAAAATTGTCAGGAGTTTAATCACAATGGACAAATCCAGGGTCAGTTTAGGTTGAAACTTGAAATGTGGGCTTAAGGTTCTTTTTGTAGGTGTTGTGAGAGCAGTTCCGACAAAATCTCAAGAGCAGAAACTAGAATTCTTGGGAGTTTATTATCACTAGCCAGGACTTGAAGGCATGGTGAAGAAAGGAAAAGTCAGTAGCTGGAGTGAGAAAATAAAGATAAGTTGTATATTACTATATCTCAGGATCTTGTTTAAAAAAGGATGGGAATTTATGTGGAAACCTGGAAAAGCTGAGAATAAGGATTGTCACAGGAAATGGAAATTCATGCTATGGCAGGGAAACAGCTGTAAGAACACAAAATTGATGAAAACTGTATGCAGACCATGTTTTGGCTTTGCCTGAAATTTCTATTCTGTGAGGGACTGTGGATTTAGCCCCTATAGCTCCTGACTCATTACCCTGCTATGGAGTTAATCTGATTTCAAGATCTTCCTTGAGAAGGAGGAGGGAAAAGGATTTCCCCACACATGTACTTCATACCCAGAGGCAGAAGTGCAGTGCAGGGGTATCTCAGTGTCTTTAAAAGGCTGGAGACTTCTAATGGTGTCCTTGGGTTGGGGTCATCCCATTACTTGTTGGCTGGATAAAATACAAGGCATTTATTTGGTAGGAGTCTTGTTTAAGATGTAAACAACCTTTTGAAAAACTATTCATAATTTCCTACACCATCAACCTTTTCTATTTAGAATGCTTTCACTCCTCCTGAGATTAATGTTTACCTAAGGACACTGTTTCATCTGGCAGAGACAATAAATGCTGTATTTTAAGCTGTTTGACATAGACCAATGGGAAAAATCTTTTCAGTAACAGCTGTTCAAGGGCTGATAGATTTAAGATATATAGATTTTGTTCTTGCTGTTGGCCTTCTGTAATGTAGGTGACAGACAAGGCCTTTGGAAAATCTTCTTTCAGTGCCTTGGGGGATCACGTGTCCTGGTCTGCAGTGCTCTAACTCTTCTCCCCAGTAAAGTTTTGACAGGCTCTATAAAACAATATCTAGCTGGGGAAACATTAACTTCAGGCATATTTGGGAAGAATGTCTTGCTACATATGAGATCTTGAAGGCCTTGGGACATTGGCTCAGACAGGTGTTTTGTTGGAGCATGCTCAACTAAGAGAGTATTCCTGTCATTCACTGTCAGCAGCACCTTTAGATCAAGGGGGCCCTCTGAGGCCAGCAGTGATTAAATTCCTTTTCCATGCCATGTAGCAGGCAGCCCTTTTTTTTTTTTTTACTTATGAAACAGAGACTGGTAATACAGAACACAGCTGGGCTAAATGAGGTTGGAAATATTGGCAGCTGCTTGTCAGCTGCTCCTGTTCCTCCCTGCTTGTCTGATCTAAGGTCTCTCTTGAGCATTTAGTGTCAATTACCTTGTCTGGTGTGCTCATGGATTGCGCTGATAAATGCTGAAGTGGAAAGGCGAGGATGCTCCCTTTTCCTGACAGCTGGAGCCCAGGCCTGAAGCTTTATGTTATGTTGGTTAAAACAGTTGTTTATATGCTTCAGGGCCTCTGTTGGATTCACATTTAAACAACAACAGAAGAGCAAATGGAAAGTGATTGTATTTAAGGTTCCCTCACTGTGCTCAGTTAATCCATTTTATTATCACAGTTCAGAATTGCTCCCCGGTGTGTCCTTTTGGTTATATTTTTCCTGCAGAATAAATTTTACATCTGTGTAAATTTTCCTGCTCCTTAATGGAGCTTTTCTTGCTGAAGTACTGTTCAGCTACCAAAAAAATAAAGGTATAAAATTAGCTATTCATATTGCCAATAAGGATATGAAGGGTATGAAAGTGACACAATCAATATGATATATCTAATATGTATGCTTCCTAGGTCAAGACTAAGATTAATCTTAAATGGTAGTTTATCAAGCGCATTATAAAATATATTTACACCAAATACCATATAGAATTCAGTGTTTTTCCTTAAATATATCAATGTATTTGGAATATTTGTCTTTCAAAGTGGAAAATGTCAGTATGAAATCTGATGTTTATGACACTGTACATAGTTCTGCAACTTTTTAGGCAGTAAAAGTAAAATATAAATAGGATTTTATTATGTTCTGCTTCCAAAGTTCCAGAAAATTAGTGTTGTGCATTATGACCAGAATTTCTATAGATGGTTTCCTAGTTACAAACTGGGGAAATGTAAATGGATTCCATAAAGTACTATACTATGGCATTACATATATCAAGAGCAATACGTGAATATTAATGAATTTAGGATAAGATTTTCCAGAGGAAGCAAACTGCAATGAGATGTTAGATAAGAATTAAATTTTTATTTGATAATTTGGAATTCTAAAATAACATTGCCAACCACAAGTTATAGCAAAATATAGTGAGGATTACCTAATAATTGTGATAAATATGTGAAATTAGTTCAGGAGATCTGAAGAGGCCATTTCTTCTGGGAGTGAGTTTCAGTGAGTAGCTGGATGTGGTCTGGAGCAGCTATCCCTGATCACACTCCATTTTCATCCCACACATCTGGAGGGATCTTTACTAATTTAGACAGCACAGCTGCATCCTGATTTTATTGCTGTTGCTAAGCTATGATCTACTACAAATAACAGTAATAACGGACAGGAAAACTTCTTTGAAGATGATTGTTGGCATTTCTAGAATGAAATTAATTAAAAGCAAATATGCTTATGAAAACCTGCATTACAAAGGATTTAGATAAGTTCACCAAAGTCATACTTGTGCTGTCATCTGAGTATCCTGCCTTGAAAACTATGTCTTTTCCATTTTCAGCTTTCAGAATAATTTTCAGAATATTATTTAAAATAAACCCTCAGAATATTTAGCTTTTTTAGTGGTAAAATTTTCTATTAAAATGTTTCAGTATTCAATATTGCCCAGTAATAGCCTTCTGATATCTAACCATGAAAATATCTGTATGGCACTATAATGCTAACTTTTCCCCCTAATTGTTTCTCAAAACAAATTGTCTGCTATATATTTTTGGTTTGGGAAGCATTTTTATAGCAGGGAAATATGGCCTGATTTTTTTTTCTGACTTGTCCTGATGGAGACAGATATGAAAAAGTGATGTGCAGGAGTATACTGAATCATTCCACTCTTAGATCCTAATCAATGAAAAACAATGCATAATAATTTGTAGAGGAATTACCAACTCAGTAGGGAAAATGATAAAAAAATCCAAAGAAAACAGCAATAATTTACAAGATAAAATCTAAGCTACAATTCAGAGTGAAAAATCCCTTTGTTACCCTGACTTATCTTCAGTAGAGTGGAACTACTGATAGTAGTTTTAAATTTACCCCTTCTTTTGCCTTCTCATTTATCTTATTACTTATTTTCCTGTATGTTTTATATGCAGGAAGGCTCCAATGAGGTCAGCAAAAGAAACCTCAAATATTTCATTCCTTAGCTGCCTCCTGTCAGATGCAATATTTCTGTTAAATACATTCAAGTGTCAGCCTGTGACTCTGAATCCTGGCATGGGCAATGGGAAAGGGAATGACTGATCTCTGTCGCCCAGATCCTGCAGGCTCTGCACAGGCTGCATTTTCAATGGCATGATCTGCAAAAGGAGCAGCTTCCATTTGACTCCATGCACACATGTATTTTATTTGCTTCTATTTAATCCAAAAGAAGCTGTTGCCAGGAGTTTTTCTGAATGTAAGCATTCATGTGTACTCTATTTGTGCTGTAAAAGGAACATGGGAAAAGATTATTACACAATTGTCATATATTGGCAAAATTTTCCTGCTATCAAAACCTCCTTCAGCTTCTACCATTCATGTTATCAAAAAATCTTTCTCCACCCACAGACAGAAACATACATAGTTTGATAATAATGATGAAATTTCCACTTCACTGAACATGGTAATCAGTCTGGTTTTAAATCTCAGTGAGATTCAAATAGAAACAACTTTACAGATTTTGTTTTTGTGCTCTGCTTTTTTTAGATTCTCCCATGGGAAAGAAATTTCATATAATATTTGGCATTTAAAAAAGCTCAAAACTCAGTAATTTCTAGAGACAGCTGCACCAATCCAGTTTCAATGGTAACTGAAAGCTTCCCTGGAGTGATTTAATGATAACTCCATTTATTACTATCGCAGTACGTGCTAATCACTTTTCCTATCTTATGCTATAATTACATTGTTTAGAATATCTAATAACAAAGCAATTTTCTTCTTTCTTCCTTCATTCCTAGATAATGCTAGCACTGAATGCTCCTTGCAGTTTCCAGACAGAGATTATGTGTGGTGGGACATCTTCATGAAAATCTGTGTCTTTGTCTTTGCATTTGTAATCCCAGTTCTCATTATAATTGTTTGCTATACTCTGATGATTCTGCGCCTGAAAAGCGTACGGCTTCTCTCTGGGTCGCGGGAAAAAGATCGAAACCTGCGTCGCATCACCAGGCTGGTCCTTGTGGTGGTGGCAGTTTTTATTGTCTGCTGGACTCCCATTCACATTTTCGTGCTGGTTGAGGCCTTAGGGGACGTGTCCCACAGTACTGCTGCCATATCCAGCTATTACTTCTGCATTGCTTTGGGTTACACCAACAGCAGCCTCAATCCAATCCTTTATGCGTTTTTGGATGAAAACTTCAAGAGATGCTTCAAGGACTTCTGCTTCCCCATCAAGATGAGGATGGACAGGCAGAGCACCAGCAGGGTCAGGAACACTGTGCAAGACCCAGCTTATATGAGGGAAGCAGGTGGGGCAAACAAACCTGTATGACTAGTCGTGGAAATGTCATCTTACTGTCCTCAGGAGAGAGAGGAGTCCAACGACCTAGGACTGACGCAGATTACCACTGCAGTTTGAAATCCACTCGCCCAGACAGACATCTCTGGAATGTTTCAGAAATCCCAGCAGTTTGAACTAAAGCAAGTTAATTATTGATAAACAGGAGCCTCCAGAAAATAAGCTCAAATGAAAAGGACCTGGATGATTGTCAGGTTTTGGCACCATACTTCTTGTACTTGAGCCAGCACTAAAACACACTTTTGCAAAGGGGAGATAGTGTTGCACCAGGTGATTCTGGATAAGAATAGTTCTGGGTCTTCACTTTACAATATGTAAGACAGTATTAAACAACATTTGGTCATAAAACTGAGTTATACCAGAAACTTCTGCCCCAACAGTGATTGCTTCTAAAGTATGGAGTTTGACAACTTGATCCTCTTTTACACTGAAGAGTGTTAGGAGTCTGTGAACAATGCCAGAGCTATAATCAATATTGTCCTCAATTAATATACCTTTAACCCTTGTCTGTGCTGTGAAAATCCAATTTAAGCATGATCTTACCTACACACCAAAGTGATTTTATTGTGTCTGTCTCTGGTAAAGCCTTTTGGCATTCAAAAATGGAATTTATGGAGAATTGTTATCACATGTTTAATCACTCGTGTGTAATGTTTTGTGTGTGTGTGATTTTCCAAGGTGATTGTTTTTATTGACTCTGAATAATATATGCATTTTCAAAGTGTATATTAAATAAGAGGCTAGAAAACTTCAAATGCTTCATTTGTTACAAAATTGATGAAAAGCCGTGTTACATTCATTACATGGAGGAAACACTCTCATGTGTAACTTGTTTTCCTGGACAATTTGTAAGCAGACTGAAATAAATATTTCACAAATTAGAAACTAGTGAAGTAGCACATGAACTAACTGGATTGATACAAAGGAAATTAAATGTTACTGGATGCTTTAATGGCATTTGACTGAAAACATTCCTGTTTTATTGATGCAGATATCTTCTTTGATATAGTCCTATGAATGCAATCATTTTCTCTGATGAAGATGAAGGTTTCAAGGAACAGATAAATAAGTTAATAACTCGCTGAAGGTAAGTTTATGGTAAAAGTGAGCCTAACTTCCAGTCTGTAGTCTTTTGTCTTCCTGATGTTATATATTATGACACTCACTACTTCTGTTGCTGAAACTTGGAGGAATGCTCTCATTATCTTCACCCAGAACAGATATACCATATATCTTCTTGTTAATTTTGTTCCTTATACAAAATAAAAATAAGGTTGATCCTTCATTTCATGGCAAATTTTCTCAGAAACACAATCTGATTCGGTTCTATCAGACAAAAAATACTTTAGGCACACCAGTCCAAATAATGAGTTTTTTCTTGGACTAGCTGACAGTCCAGCTCCTGTGGAAGTGCCGTAGAAATTCAGCTGTCTGCAGGACTTCTACATACTTTTTTGTTAATACTGTCATGTATGTCAAATGTTTTTGATATCAGGTTGATAAATGCAGTTGTAGTTGAAATATTCAAGATAACCCTTTCTGGAAAAATCTGTCACTTTCTGATTGTTTCTACATGAAGAATGAATAGCTGACCTCAGGATGCTTGCTCTACCTGGAGAAATAAATGATGCTCACATAACTGATGAGTGAGTCTCACCTCCTATTCTGTCATACATTCATTTTTTTTAACATGTATACAGCTTTCTAAATCAAGTCCTGACTGTTAAATAGCCACAAAAAGAGAATGTTAAATGTAAAAGTTGGAAATCCAAGGTATTTATCAAGTTAGGAGCAAGTGAAATTGGAAAGTACTAGAATATAATGAACTATTTTCATTCAAAATAACCTGTGTTCTTTTTCATGACTTACCATTTGCATATGTATATCTGTGCTTGAATAGAGTTATTGTTCTACATATTATGTGCAATGCTGTGCATTGTAATGAAAAATCAATGTTCTTAATTTGCAAAAAGGAGGTTTCTAATAATATTTTTTGGGTTTATGTGTTTAATAAGGAGATCATCATTTCCATCACAGTGTGAGGGAAGTATAACTTCCTAACAATGAAGCTTGTAAAGTGGTATAAGAATGTGTCCTAAAGGTTTATTTCTATCATGTAACATTAGCAGCCATATTAATCTGAATGCAGTAGAAAGATGTCTCAGAAGTTTTCTTGTCAAATTAAGCAGCTTACCACACTTCACTGAACAACAGCAGAAAAACTGGCCAAGATATATTTAACACATGAGAAAGTACATTAAAAATAATACTATGGTTTTCCTCACAGAGATTGTGCTGCGATTTTCTTTTTCCTTAATTATCAATTCTTAATCAAAAATAATCATTGTGAATCTGGATGTTTTCTTCCCACTGAAGTATTTTCTCCAGAGAAAAATATAGATTCAGCAAAATTGATTGAGTTTGTGATAACTTATGTAATCTGTCAAATAAAAAAATTAAATGTGCCTGGATAATTTTTAACTGTATCTTATAGGTGTGTAGTATGATATAGTACATGTAGCATGTAGTACATTTATTCAATTCCAGAGGGATAGACTGAAAGGTATTTCAACTGACTGGATCAAAGTATTTTGGCTTGGGTTTTTCTTTTCGTTGGACTGCATGTGGCTTGGGAACCGTTGCTGCATAAAGCCCTGACATGCAAGGTGGAATGATCTCAGACTGCAGATTTTGATTACTTTGGGAAAAGTGTTTTGATGCACAGCAGTGGGGCTGCAAGAGAGTGTGCAAGTACTGGGAGCTGCTTGCTGAAGGCAAGCAGCTGAGAGCAGGAGGAGCTGCTTCTCCTGCTGAATTGGGTAAAACTGTCACACACTCTGTGCAAGGACTGCTCAGATTTAAGTTACACCACTGTGATTTAACCCCAGCTGGCAACAAAGAACTACGGAGTCACTTTCTCACTGCCCATTCCTGCCCCTGCAAAAAACTTGTGGGTTGGGATGACAACAGTTTAATAATGGAAACAAAGTAAAATATACTAGTATTAATATTGGCGATAATACTATAAGTAGTAAAAAGGAGACAGAAAAATGAAACCTAAGACAGACACCTGATGGCCAATACAATCGCTCACTACCCACTGACCAATGCCCAGCCCATCTCACACAGCGCCTGGCTCCTCCAGGCCCACTCCCCCCAGTTTATATGCTGAGCATGAAATCCTATGGTAGGGAATATCTCATTTGGCAAGATTGGGTCAGCTATTCTGGCTGTGCTCCATCCTGGCTTCTTGTGCACCTGCCTGCTGGCAGGGCATGGGAAACTGGAAAGTCCTTTACTCCCTGCTTAGCCATATCTAAAACATCAGTGTGTTATCAACATATTCTCTTACTAAATCCAAAACACAGCACTGTACCTGCTGCTAGGAAGAAAATTAACAATAACGCAGCTGAAACCAGGACAACCATTTCTGGAAAATAATCCTGGAAGTTACCAGCCTGTTCAGTCTGCTTTCCTTCCAACATTGATTTTTTGTTGGCAGCAAATACAAGTCCTCTTATTCAGTTTCCAATTCTGTCAATACCAATAGCAACATCTTAGATGGGCTTAGGAATCTACAGAAAGGAAATACCCATCTCCTTCATAAGTAAATAAGGCCTAGGGCAGACTGATGGCTGTAGGAATCTAGGTTGCTGCTTCCTTGCTAAAAGGAATATCAAAAATACCTGCTGCTTTGTACACCACTGCAAAGTTGCAGCAAACCCTGTAGTAAATCTCCTGGAGATGTGTCTATTAGTGATTTAATGGTGTGAAGGCTTGATAGTGGGTGCACTGTATGAGAAACTTCTACTGACAGTGACAACAGTTGCTTAGGAAAAGCGTGTAGAAGTTAGGAGACATGAAAAATAGGGGTTGTGAGCATGTGTGTATCTGTGTATGGGTATATAAGATCTCTTTTTGTTTTAATTTTATATATATATATAAAACCTTGATTTTATATATTTATGCATATATATACTATAAAGCAACCAACCTCTCTTCAATTCAGCTGAAATGTGTTCTAAAACTTTTGAGAACACAAGCAATTTAGAAGGCCTCAATGTACGGAGATAAAGTAGACAAGACGGGTACTGAAGTACAACAGATTTGGCAGAGTGGGAGAAAGGTGCAAGGTAAAAGGAGAGTTTGGAAACTGCTCTGAAATACTGCAGACTTTCTTGGTAGTGGTCATCGTGTCCTGGAAGAAAAGTACTTATTACTGCTGGTGCATTTCCTCCCAAACTGTCTTTCATTAAAGCAAATACTTAGCTGTCTGTCTCCAAAACAGCCACTGTCATTTTAAAAATACTTTTCCTGTACGAGAAGCTTTTCAGAAAGCAACACCTAGAAGCAGTCATGAAGGCAGCCTAATGGTAGACCTGCAACTAAATCTTGCTCTTCAGTAAATGCGTAGCATAGGCAAAAAATCTGTTGACAATATTTATCTTCTATTTCTAAATATCTGAAACACAGCTTTGAAAGTCTGCATCTGTTGGAAAAATATTTGATTGATCAGTGAAAATACCCTTGTACTGTGAAGTTGTAATGTACTTGGCAAAACCACTGTTAATTAGCCCTGAGAATGGCAGGATGCATTTTAGGGATATGTCCCTCCTTCTGTCTTCCCTGAAGAAGAAATTTTTTATGACCAAAACCGCCCTAATTGAAAAATGCCTTTATTCAGCTGAAAACCAGCATTAATATGCTGCCATTTGTAGCAGGTAAGCTGGTAATTTGTGCTCTTAGCACCTTTTTCCTCAGTCTGATGATATTTCTTATCTCTGTTTTGTGTCATGGTGCAAGAAGAAGTGTCTGGAGTGGACAGCTCCTGCCTAGAAATTAAGCTTACCTAGTATATCCTTCCCCTGCTTCTTTCAACTCCTGCTTTAGTTCCAGTCTTCTTCTTTGGTGAAAAAAAACAAAAACCAAAAAAACCCAAACAAAATAAAACAAAGCAAAACCAAAAAACCCTCCAAAAAGAAACAATGACAAAAACCAAACAAAACCAAACCAAAACCCCAAAAACAAAACAAAACAAAAAAAACAACAAACCAAAAATAAAACCATAGAAGCGTAGGCATAAAACTGTTTTCTGTAAATCCATGTTACATTTTTTCTTCTTTTTTTTTAATTTCCATTTTATTAACACCTATATGTGCCTAAAATTCAGAGATTACCTCGAGCTGTATGAATCACTTTAAAATATGGTGCTTTTGCCCCATATGTAAGTATGCACATACAGTTCTCCCTGGTATGGAGTTTGTCTTTTCTTGTCTGACAGGGCAAAATGACATGTAGCCTCTCTACTGCACCTTGTAGTTGGTTCTTAATTGTGTTTGTGCATTTTAAAAGTGTTTTGTTGTGGATTGTGCCATAACCCAGACATACATACAAATTAATTCCTCAGAGTGGCAGCCATAAAAGTGAGAAGTAATTATGATAATAATAGGATCACATAGAATATTATGAAAATAATATCTTTCTTCACAAAATGAGACGTTAGTGTCATTTCATTCACTTAATGAAAATAAAAGCATGTACTGTCTCTGGGATCAGGTGGAGAACAGAAGCCTTCTCATCTCAAGAGAACACTTCAGTTACGGCCATGGGCTTTATTTGGTTTTATACAGTGGAAAACAAAAATGTTTCCAAATAAAACTTCAATTTCCACATTCAACAGACCTTCTGCAACACAGAGGAGTTTTCATGTGCATTTTCAGGGTGCTTTCAGCTGAGCAGTCAATACAAATTTGAACCTTATGTAGTAGGACTCAGATCAGGATACCGGTACGGTGTATGGGTAGTGCTCTGTCCCCAAGTTAACACTTCTACTAAGATGCTATTTTCACTATGGTAGCAGCTGCAACAGCACTTGATGTTGAAGCCCAAGAAGCTTGTGGGAGAGGTTTCCACACCACAACTCTCAGGCAAAAAAATGAGCTAAGCAAGGAGCTGCTTGGGTTTGGCGCAGGCTTGGAACAAAAAAAAAAGCAAAAATTTGGACACGTATAGACCTATAAGTTTCTGTAGTTCTAAATGGCACTTGGGCAAAACACAGAAAGTGTGCTGCTGCTGTAAAAACTTCTGTTAAATTCTACCTATTCTTTAAAGAACAGCAGACCTATCTCTCCACAGGCTTTGTACTAAGAGTAATTGCTCTATGTGTGACAGAAACCACATTTCTGGTGTCAGTGTGATAGATTAATCTTAAACAGGAAATAAAATACAGTTAAGTCACATAGACCTAATGATAACCCCATGAAGATCACAGCTGCAACTCAAATCCCATTATCATCAGATGAGTAATATAGAGCTCTTTTTACCAACTTACTGGTTAACTCTTCATACCAGTTCTGGCCAGAAGTAAACAAATTTGGAATCCTACCTATGATACATATGGAATATACCAGAGTAGGTTCTCTCATACAACCACTGTACAATATGTATAACATTATTTTTTGTTTCTTTATTTGTATAGGAAAAGGTAGAAAGGTTATGTAGAGTGATATTTCTCATTTATGTGGCTTATAAAAATTGGACAAGCATTATGTTGTTCTGTAGCAAGTATTTCTCATTATCTTACTCTGATTTCATTTGCAATATAATTAATTCCCCGAGTCAAGTCTGTGTTGCCCATGCCAATATCTGCTGAGTGATCTCTCCCTGTCCTTATCTTGGCCCACAAGCCTTTTGTTATATTTCATCTGCCCTGCCCAGCAGAGGAGGAGAATGATAGAGCAGCTTTGCTGGGCACCTGGTGTCCAGCCAGGGTCAACCCACCACAGGAGACCGGGCTGTTTGCTCTTGTTTGGGAGCACATGCCATGCCAGAAGATGCTATAGGAAAGTCTGAAACAGGCCACGGACTGTGCATATCTTTTCTGTTGATGCATATCCACTATTTGCTAGACTTCTTTTTTTTTTTAGGAAGAAAACATTAAATATGCTTTATTTTAGCTCTACCACCTACTTTTATTGCTCTTAAAGGCTTGGAAAAAACTCAGGTGGGGCCTAGAATGTCATTTTTTAAAAGTGAATGCTTGGGGAAAGAGGTCTTCATGAGATGAGCATTGTGGAATGAATTTCCTTCCCCCCAAAAAACAGAAACAGGGGTCAAAATCTGTCAGTGAGAAAAATATTTATGGATTACTATGATATTAGCAGCTTTTCATGAATTAATGTGCTGTCTTGTGTCTTGATTTGATATGAACATTTCACACGGCCTGAGTGTTTCAGCCTTGCAAGAACCCTCTGAGTCATTGGTTTAACAAATGGAGGAAAGGAATGGAAATTTGATACTTAGCAGGGAAGGAGTAGGGAGCCGGGGAGAGTTGCCTTGTTTATTAATAGAGCTGATCTGAATATGGATTTCCTTTCAGAAAAACATTATGATGGATGGAGGGACAAAAAGGGGACAGGAAAAAATGGTGGTTCTCCTTATTTTCTGGAGGAAAATGGCATCTTGCTGGTGGCCTGACATATTGGTACCCAGCCTCTGAGAAGAGGAATCCATCCTTGATGCGCCTTTGGAAAACTCAATATTACCTGTCTCTTGAAAGATATATCTGAAAACCATTCAGTCTAGCCTCTGAGGAGTCACAATATCATTTGCAAGGACAGAGAAAAGAACATATATTAACAGGGTGACATAGCCAGTCTTTCCCGTGTTGGTGTTTACATCAAATAGCACCCAAACTGCAAACTGCATGCGCTACTTAGGAAATTTCTGCTTCATGGTGTTAGTCTGGTATGAATTTGCCAGATGGTTCCTTCCTTACCTTCCTACTTGCAGCCTAGAAAGCTGACTATATCCAGGGCTGCATCAGAAGGAGTGGGGTCAGCAGGTTGTGGGAGGTGATCCTCCCCCTCTGGAGAGTGATTCTAACCCCTCTCCCCCACCTGGAGTGCTGCATCCCACTCTGGGCTCCCCAGCATAAGGAGGATGTGGACCTGTTGGAGAGACTCCAGAGGAGGGTCACGACAACGATCAGAGGGCTGGGGCACCTCTCCTATAAGGACAGGCTGAGAGAGTTGGGGCTGTTCAGCCTGGGGAAAAGAAGGCTCTGGGGCAGCCTTCCAGTACGTAAAGTGAGCCTATTAGAGAGCTGAAGAGGGACTTGTGACAAGGACATGGCTACTGGAAGAGAGTAGGTTTATTTTAGGTGTTGGGTAGAGGTTCTCTGTGGGGCTGGTGAGGCACTGGAGCATGTTGTCCACAGAAGCTGTGGATGCCTCATCCCTGGGAGTGCTCAAGGCCAGACTGGATGGGGCTCTGAGCAGCTTGGTCTAGTGGAAGATGTGCCCACCCATGGTAGAAGAGTTGGACCTAGATGATCTTTAAGGTTCCTTCCAACCCAAACCATTCTATGATTCTGTGTTTTATGACATTAAATAAGGATCCATATGTGAATAAAGGAATTTTTCCTTAAGTGGTCTTAGATTCCTTTTATCTGGATTGTTATTTGTAATCTTTGCTTATATTCCTAACATGTCCTGTGCTCTCAGTGTGAAGGCTCTTTATGTCTTTTTTCCTCAGTACATGTTCTTGCTGTAGTTATCAGTTCTAGAAAAGTATTATCTGATATCATGCTTCAAAATGCACCTGGTGTTGAAAGTCAGTGAAAAATTAGGAGGTTAAGTGTGCTGTTTAATATGTATGATGGGTTGAGAAGTGTGGTAATTTTCCCTCTGCAGAGTCACTGCCTCTGTGGTAGAAAGACATTGATCTTGCTAGAGCAACACTCCAATTTGACATGATGAATCCTAGAAACTTCTGTGGTTTTTGATGAAATCTTTTCCAGTTCAACATCCTTCATTGTCCTCAGTGGTGACAAATACACTTGTGTAGCAAATGTAAGGTGAATTTTCTTATAGATATGCAAAAAAAGGCAGATATAAAAGGGCTTCGACCAGTACCTATACCCAGAATTTTCCAACTTAATAAGCAAGTTAAGCTGGATGCTTTAGACCATCCTGCAAACTCCCTCAGCACTTTCCCTCATCTTGCTAATCTTTTCCCTTCCTTCTCTCCTGAGCAGATACACATTTCTGTTGTACACAGATGAGCTGTATGCAGTGAAACCAAGCCTTTCATTAAGCATGTACCTAAATGCTACACTTGTTTTTCACGTCTGATAAATGTTCTCTTTCTGATTTTCAATTTTTTGGTAGATGGATTACCAGAAACTTCACTGTAAACTAGCTTATTGTTAATTTTGATAGCTGACAGAAAAAGTTCCTGCCTGTGCTTTTATTTTTGTGAACAGCAAACAGAGCTCACCACATCCCAGTAGTTAGCATACAGTGATGTCCTAGGATGCAGCCATGACTTCATGACTGGGAAGTATTATTATGTCAAAACTGAAATTCCTTTTCAGGGACTGTGCTCTAATAAAGCTTTTCCAGGGGAGGTTTCTTAGGGTGAATTTTTTAGTGAAAACAAACACAACAACTTCCAGACAGGCTGCAGGTCAGGTTCTTCATGCTTACTGGGGATGAATAAGAGGAGGAGACAGAGTTTAGTATGGCTGAAAAGGGGTGTTCAAGGACTGTAATGTGGATCTCCCATATCCTAGATAGTGTCTTCATCTCTGGTCAAAACAAAACATTTTGGCACTCACTTTTGAGTTGTACGGACCTCATTTCTGGAGAGATGTGAGACCCAGGAATGGCTCACACCATGGTAAAGATGATCTGCACGGAGGGTTTGAGGCAAGTTATGTTATTGCAAGGGAAGGCAGGGCAGCCCCTTAGCTGGGTTCCTCAGAGAGTGGATCCTGCCCAGGCAGTGACAGGCCTGCTGTGCTGGACCCAATGCCCAAGGCCACGAACGGCACGAAGCAGCAGAGAGGTCATGACACAGCACTGCAAGAAAGTGGGCTACAGCTCTGCTGGAGAAGGAACTCGAGCAGGGAACCAGCTGGGTGAGTGTCTCTCCAAGCGTGGGAGCCTTTTCAGGTCTGTGTTTGAAGATTTTTCTGTACCTCCCTGAACATTTTCAAGTGGTCTTGGTTTTTGTTGCTACAAATTGAATTCTTGTTTTTCAGGCAGCCGGAGCAGCTGCTTTCAGCGGAAAAGAGTTAACCTATTTCTACAGTTCTTCATTTCCTTACCCTCCGCTTTCATGTAGGCAATATTTTGATTGATCTGAGGCTTGGTGTAAGAATTCATGTTTCAACGTATCATATGCCAAAGATCAGGGTGTTTGGCATAAGTAAATTTGCAGGTGCTAGCTCTTTCCACATCATATTGTTAATTTGCTTTGAACAAGAGAATATAAATAGTATCCATGGGAAACTTGCATTTGTGGAAACTGGCTGTGAATTCCAAATTTCCTTTTAGCAGAAGCTATTAGTGCACTTGTGGCACTTACAGGGAAAAAAAAAAGAAAGAAAAGCTGGTAATGTTTTCTCCCTTGCAAAGCTTACAGTCTAACTCTACAATTAACTGCTCCAAGAGTGAAAGATGGTCCTGCAGGTACCCTGAACCCGCCTTTGGAAAACTGCAGCTTCCTCCCAGAAACTGTTCCAGGTATTTGTTGTGAGATTAAAGAATTTAGGTAGGCAAAATATGCAAGGTAGTTTCAAGCAAGGTTAATTTGGAAATGCTAAGGCAGCTGACTCCCTGAGGGAGCTGGGTGCCAGTGTGTTTTAAAAGCAGCACTGGAGGCATATCTGCTTTTTCAAATGCCTTTACAAAGATGGTCTATAGGACTTAAGTAATTTCACAGCTGTAATTGTGGCTGAAGAAACTGCCTTAGTGGATGTGTGAGCAGAGCACTCTGCCTGGGGTATATGGTTACTGGTTGGAAGTGTGAACCAAGACCCAATATGCGAGACACGTAGAAAAAAATTGTATAAACTCCCTTTTCTACATATGACAATTGTGTGTGACTTGGGTACTGCAGTAAGATACCCAAGGAGGTAAGTGGGTTTCTAGAACATAGATCTGATGATTTAAATCTGATGGGGTTTTTTGTAAGCTATACAATTAGTACTGGAAGTGAGTGTAAGGATATATCTATCATATGATGGGACAAAATATGATGGATGATGTGTTTGCATAACCTTAATTCTGCTCAGAATACTTATGGGGCATATCTTCTGTGTTTTGGACTGTGGTACAAAAGCTTCTGAAATAAAACTGAAATCCTCCTCTGTAATTCATGTTTGAGACTGAAATGGTACTGGAGAATAATATGGCAATTTATGCAATTTTGGTCATTGAGATAAAAAGATAGGGTTTTGTTAATTTAATAAATGACTGAAATCAAATTGAAGTGTATTTATCATGTAAGTTACGTACCTTGATATTTGTTTAAAATGCAATAAGACACATCTCCTTCAGGGCTCCTTCTGGTGTTTATGCTTCCAAATGCTGATGAGTTATTTACTTTACCATACTCCTTTTTTGTTTTTTTAAAAGAGCTTCAAAACTGCATAATTTTGTTGACATTTTTGTCTCCTCTACAGGCATTTCTGCCATATGTGGTAGGTGCACGCAACAGTTCAGAAGGGGCATACGTGTAAACTTTGACCTTTCTGAGCACTGAGGGGGATGGAGAAATATGTTGGGTAACCCTGAAGTCTTCTGTTGGCATGCTGTGGACTTTCATTTTATAGTTTGATATCACCTCTCACAGGTGGCTTACCCTTCATCCAGTATATGAGAATTCTGAGGTAAGAATTAGAAGGTAGCCATTAGAAATTGGTTTTGGGAAAACTTCCTTAGGAATGCAGGATTTAAAACACATCTTGTACTCCTTACCTCACTGTCAGACAGGCAGATGCAAATGTGGAGACAAGGATATAGGTAAGCTGATGGAAATCATATGGTTTTATTGTAGATAATCGAAAATCACAGAAACACCTGTATTTGCAGCTGAATATCTTATTTTCTTTAAAACAGTATTCTCTATAGGCTCTGTAGGTGCTACTGAACTTTCGCTAAGAATATAGGGATCAATGCTTTTTAAAAATGGTAAATTATTTTGAAATACTGAGACTGTATTGAGAATACTGATATTTATAATGAGCATTTCCAAGTACCTCATACAGAAGCTACTCTGCCACCTTTTATATTGATCTCTATGCTCTCTTGACCAGCAGCAGGGCTCAGGGAAATGGCATGAAGCTGAGTCAGGGGAGGTTTAGGCTGGACATCAGGGAAAGGATTTTCACCCAGAGGGTGGCTGGGCACTGGAAAAGGCTCCCCAGGGAAGTGGTCACAGCGCCAAACCAGACAGAGTTCAAGAAGTGTTTGGAAGATGTTCTCAAGCACTTGGTGTGACTCTTGGGGATGTTCTGGGCAAGGCAGGGAGTTGGACTCAATGATCTGTATGGGTCCCTTCCGACTCAGCATATTCTATGATTCTATGACTATGATTATTTGCTCTTTAAATTTTTACCTGCTTGGGGAACCAAAAGATTATCAAAAAATGATTGGCAAACTCTCAGGAGCTGAACAGAGCAAAGACAAGAGCTAATAAGAAACAGCTGCTGAAAACACCTTAAACACAAACCTGTAGTTCAACACCAGAAGAGAGGTATTGAGACTGAGGATCTTCAATTCTTTCTGTACCCACCTAAACCATCATGATCATGAAACTGATGTTAAAGTAGTATATGAATGCCAATAAACTAATTCAAAACCTCTTTTCACCTGCTTGACTTTTTTTGTGCTGGTTTTTATGGATTTCTGAGATGTACCAAAGTGACAAAGATGTCAAAAGTGACTTCCAGAAGCTGATATTTAGTGATAAAATGACTGTTTATGGTTTCCATTTTGCCACCCAGATTTTATATTTACCAATAACTTATCCAGAACACTAGAAAAAATGTATCATGGTAATTTTTTTTTTCCAGGCTTATGTCTCTCAAATGATATTTCATGCTGAATTATAGGTATTATAACAGCAATGACATTGACTCATTTCTTTATTTAGCTTTTATGCCAGAAAGTTTTTTTTTCAGTTTTATCCATTATGATAATTTCTTTCTCCTGACAAGTATTTTTTCCTCAAACATTCGTTTATACTTTGATGTAGGATTTTTTTCTGCTGAGGCTTGATACTGTTGTCTACAACCTTTTCTGCCTATTCCTTGTTCATTACTTGGGCAATTTCATCCATGATCTACACCATCAATGTTCTTGGGATGCTGGTTTGATGGAGGCAATAGTTAAGTTCCTCTTAACCTTTTCATGCTTTTTAGTTATAAATTTCCTACTCAAGGACAAATGTGAAACCTCACCAAAGCCAAAATAAGGCCTCCAAATAGGCAAAGGAAGTGGAATATGAGAGAGCAATATGATTAGCATATTTCAATGTCCTGGCCTGAAAAAACTAGTTCACAGATTTGTGAGAACATTTCCAATATAATTCAACCTCTAAAGTTTTTCTCCAGGGTTTGAAAATCTTGCTGATTTTTTTTTCTCAATAAAATATGGTATCTAGATGAATCTATGATTTCTCAAGAATAGTTGAATTTAATCTCTGTTCTACTGGGCAGTTCATTTTAGATTGCTGTAATTCAGTACTGTAAGTTGCTAATTTTGATTTATGTTGAATTTATCTTGACTGTGGGCAATGAATGCTAAAGGCAAACATAACTACTTATACTGGAGTTTCTTCTCCTTACTTATCTCTTGCTTTTTTAATATAACACTGAAAATATTGGGATGTTACTTTTTCTTCCGGAAAAAAATCTGAATGCATAAATGTGCTACATTCCTACTGAAAAATGGTTATAACTGTTCAACTAAAAAGGTAAGAGACTTTGTAAGTCAATGATACACTGAAGACCAAGATGTTTTCCAGTTAAAATTTGTACCAGGGTGTGGTGTGTTAGCCACTGCTCAAATCTGCCTCCACCTGACCGCACATGTGTGGTCTTGAATTCTACTCGATTCAGCTTGCTTGGGTGACTATTTGTTTTTGTAACTCTCATGATTATTGAGTGGATTTACTTTTGGAGTAGAATATAAAATTTTATTAAAAATGAGATGAAAAGACATCAGGTTGACTTGTTGATTCTTACATATAGGGCTAAAAATCAGAGGAAAATTACTTGCCAACTCAGGTCATCATTATGAAAAATAATGCATCATGGTGCTCTTAGTTTTCAGCAAGAAATCTGTAATTTAAGGTTATACAAACTTACCAGTTAGTTTTCTTATCAGCAGTTGCCCCCAGAATGGAGCCGGGGAAGGGCTTAATCTGGAAAGGAAAACTTCAGAATAATTCCCCCATACTGAACCAGACATTGAAGAAAGAGGCAGATATGATGGGCTCATCATAATTTGTTTGATGGAAGCTGGGACATTTTCAGTCTGTTTGGGATCACTGGCTCAGGTTTCCTCAGGGGACAACAGAGGCAGAGCCACTCTCATGGAGGTGCATGGGAGGAATGCACCTCCCTCCTTTGCCTGCAAGAGCAATCTAAAGAGGCACAGCTCCTAAGGCCAGCATCAGCTTTGTGCACTGAAGCTGAAGTGAGGGTACCACACAGGTGCAAGGATCTCTGCTGCTCGAGCCTGAAGAAGAAAGTGATTATGAGCAAGCTGTCAGAGCCAGAGGACTCCTCATGTCTCATTCTCTGTAGTTATGCAGGTTGCCTAGGCAATTGGCAATTATTATATATGTAAGAACAACTGGCACTTGGATGAAATAAAATGTTTCGGTTTAAATTATGTGGTTCCTTTTATTAATACCATGAAATCATGGGTAAGAAAACATGTATTTATGAGGGTCTAAGTACAAATATGATGTTATGAAAAAATAAACATGAGAGGGACAAATCTGAGCATACCTTTCTCAGCCAAATGGTTTAGCAATATGTTTTTGTAGGTTTTGTAACGAAGAACTCACAAGAGAGCATAACAAGGCAAAAAGCTTTCCTCTCTTAAGATAAGGGAGACATGAGTACCAGATAATTTTGAAAACTTCCAGCTGCCAGGTTGTTAAAATACCATGGCTTAACTTCTGGGCTGATACATGCTGCTGCAGGTATGTCAGGAGACAGATATGATTAAAAGGCCTTTAATAGAAGTGCTAATGATTTATTGATCCCTCCCATACCAGCAGTAATGATATCGATGTTACTGTGACTGGATTGCTGAAGCACTGCTTCACTCCTCATGATAGCGTACAGTGAAACCTGGAAAATTTGACTTTCACATTAGAAATCTCTTTACCAAAATCCAATAGACATGAACGCAGTGAATTTTGCTGGGAGGAAATATTAGAATTTTCAATTTTACAATTGCCTCCTATGAAGACAGGCTGAGAGAATTGGGGTTGTTCAGCCTGGAGAAGAGAAGGCTTGTGGGAGAACTTAGAAGAGAGAGAGCTGGGAAGGGACTTTTGATGAGGGCAGGTAGCGGCATCATAGCATATAACAGGAAGGAATAGTTTAAAGTGAAAGAGAGTAGGTTTACGTTAGATATTAGGAAAAAATTCTATAGTGTGGGGGTGGTGAGGCACTGGAACAGGTTGCTCAGAGAAGCTGTGGGTGCCTCGTCCCTGGAAGTGTTCAAGGCCAGATTGGATGGGACTTTGAGTAACCTGTATTGGAAGATACTCCTGCCTGTGACGGGGAGGTTGGAATTACATTATGTTGGAGATCCTTTGCAACCCAAACTCTTCTATGATTCCATGATTCTATGACTCTATATCTATCCTTTCTGCTGTATTAGAAAATTTTTTCCTGTGACAGTGAGGATGTAAATAAGCTCATATTTTGCCCACAAAAAAAACCCTGTTACATTTTCAGACCCATTGTAATTTTGTTCATAAAGTATTAAAACATGAAGAGACTTTAAATAAGAAAGAAAGGACACACTTTAAACAGAATTTTTTTGAGCTTGTGTACCAAAATGAAACACTTACATACACAAGCATTTTCTATATACAAGAACACATCATTAATGAAATGTAGACTGGAAAACAACTCCCTAAGCAATTTCTCTGAAGAAAATTCTAGAGTTATAACAAAGCACTCACTGCATTTCACTGAGTGATGTGAGAAAATCCAGGGAATATTTATAAGCAGAAGTTCTGCAAAATAAAAGTATTGAATTAATTTGGCTTCCCCACATTAAAGAAGAAACATTGAGAAATGTAGAAGTCATTATTTGTGTGAGTGCATTTCAAAGAGAAAATGAAAAAATGTATACGAATTTTATAACTCTAAAGGGAGTTTAGAAGCTGCTGTGGGATGCCTGAGGGGGACATGGTGGTGTTTTTAAACTATCTCTCTTCACGTTGAATTTACTGAAAGGCTGCAAGTATCCGTAGCTTTTAAAAATGGATGTACTTTAGAGTTGTAAAGAATTCCATGAGGAAATCACCTAAGGAATTTTGCTCTAAAAATATGAATTACTATTTAATGTAACTATTTTTGATAGGAAATTGATTGAGCAGTGAGAGACTAGACTAGATTGTGAATTTGCAATGTTTGGCAGTGATGGTGTATGCTCTGTTCATTACTTATTCATGACATACAAAGGAAATGTAACTAATGTTAAATTTATTTACAAGCTAAGTTTGAAAGTTTTCTCTCGAGTCCCATTTGAGGGACTCATTTGTGAGTATGTTTATTCATTCAAAGCTTTTGACTTGCAATAGCACCGTTTCTTACTTTGATTACAAGTCAGTCTGATCCTGATCTCACATAAAGTGCTCTGAACAGGCATTTAAGTTGTGCAATAATGTAAGAGAAATAAAAATCAGTCTTCCTTAAAGAGGTCTCTTGGATAGTTTTGTGTATTAGATGAGCCTATTAAAGTGCTCCTATCAAAAGAAGGCAGTAAATAAAAGGAAGCTAAAGTTCTCTAAGGAAAGAAGTTAATCTGTTTTTTTTACAAGGAATTGCAAGGAAAAAATTCATAATTGATACTGAAGTAAAAGATGCATTAATCTCCAAGTATAATATCATAGGGAAAATTCAGATGAAGCATCAGAGTAGAACCTCTCATAATAGAAAAAATGGGTGTGTCCCTCCTGATTTTAACAGATAAAGTATAAAGAGATATTTGACAGAACTGCTGCATAAATCTTCAGCTTCTGTTTCTAACTCAGCAGATTTCTTTGTTAGCTAGTAACCTTTCTTTTATTTGCTAATCTGAGGTGTAATTGTTGCTGATTTATTTTCCTCTGGAAAACAAATATCATAACCCCTTGCGATGTATTAATTTTCTGGGAGTTTTCCCTGTAAAAAGAATTTAGGATCTGACTTGAGATTTTTCATACATTATTAAAATTCTTTCTGGGTTAATTCAAGGAAGCCCAGAGAGTAAGCTACATAACATTAAGAAAGGGACTTGTGAATATGACTGTTTAGATTAGAGTGAACTCGTACAGAGATTTCTTTTTCTTAGGACTAAGACAGCCTTAATTTGGATTTGCTTAATTCACTTTGAAAATTATGTCATACCATATTGATGTCACTTTAATTTTGAAGGAAACTGAACACTTAGAGACTTAATTCTGTTTAACAAATGTATTTAAATTTTTAGCTAATTTATCTGATTCAAACTAAATTTCCTTACTACTAATATGTAGATCAGTCCTTTTTTAAAGCTGATGGTGGATAGTCAGCAGTAGTTTCTGCCTAAATTACTATGCAAGATGCATATTCATGAAAGTTCTTAGATGACTTTGGAAATGCTTTTTTATCTCTGATACATACTGTGATATTTGCAAACTGCAGTTTGTCAGCTTTCATCCTTTTCCCCACTATGAATAAAATTAGCCTCATCACGAATGTGAATTATGAACTTTATTGCCATGTATTATGTTATTATAAAGTGTAAAAAAGTATTTTCCATAGTTTTTAACTTCCTTTGTAGATGCAAAGACTTGTAGTAGAATCAACATGCATCTATTTCTAGAGCCTTTTGGTCTTCTATATACTTATCTCAGTTACCTTCATTGTTATATTCTGTCGACAGCTTTTCCTGATGTTTAGTGTTTTATCTTGAACTAAGCAGAATTTCATGCACTCAGACCTTCACCTTTATTTTGTGCCCTATACTGTCCCAACTCCAGATCCATCTATAGGCCTCGTAACTCCAAAATGCCCTCTGCATAATCTGATTCAGATCAGTGTGATGCCAAAAACCTCCAGCCTGAGTTATTTATATTTACATTGGCATGGATGTAAAGAGGACAGGTTTGTACCAGAAGAGCTCTGTCAGAATTGTTTTTTGTTCATGAGTTCACCTTGGTTTATATTTTCAAATTACAGATAAAATTCAGGGCTTGCAAATGAACTTGACCTAAATATCATTATTATCAATTTCTTTTCCTCTGTGATCCCCAGGATTATTCAATATTTTCAGTACATTTTGGCATCTCTACAAAATTGGCACTTGGATCTCCCTGCCTGCCCTGGGCAGAAAGGTTTTCTTTGGGCTTGCACTCACCATGTCAAGGTGAAGGAAGGGGCTACAGGAAACAGACCTTATATTCTCACTCTGTCACATTTCCCATCAAGTAGAATAGAACAGAGAGGCTCAGTGATACTCCCTCAGTGCTCCATATTTAGCAGAAGAGATGTTACGCTATTTGTGACATTCACTTCTAATCCTATTTAGTACAGACATTTTAAAAAATAATAAAACTAGCCCAGAGAAATAAATTTTTCATGGTAGAAAAAATTATTTGTTGTGAGTACACAAAACGATTATAATGCTAAACTAGAGTCTAGAAGGATTAAAAGTTTCCTTCTGTAGTAGAGCTATTAATTTCTCATGTAATTTACATTTTTGATAATGTTAGGTCTGGCATGACTATAAATTCTTGATTAAGTAAGAGTGAAGTCCAAGATATGTATACACTAAAGCATGAAAATTTAGTTCCAAAATGTTGATTATTTTAATTCAAAACTCTTTATAGTAAAGGATTTTTCTCATTGAAAAAATGACACTTCTATATTGTTGGGTTATGAGATTATTACCATATCTGATCTCAAATTTTAAAAAAATGAAATTGAGTTGGGAATAAAATGGCTTTTTATTATGAAATATACACCTCGGTTCATCTTTCCTGGTAGTATTTATTTAAATATTACCTTTCAAATTCAAATTGTACTTCTAAGATTCTTCAGTAAACAGTGGAGTAGACCTTCAGAGAGGGATCTATTCTACCCTGCAACCAGTGTCTGAGAACTCTGGGATAGGCCAATTGCTCAACCATGAGTTTCTGAAAACAATCAACTTTTATACGGTTAAAAATAAATAATCTAAGACTTAGTTGCTATTTCTAACATATAGAAAAAAACCCAAACTCTCCTACAGAAAAATCCTTAATCAAACCCAACATGAAACATTTTGTTTACGTAATTTCAAATGCAAATAGATTGTGAGTTGATATATTTAAAAATAACGTAGTTGATTTATGTGTTTGACATCCCACAGAGTTGGCTGCATGGGGAGCTTAAGACACTGTAGTTATGGTTCCAGGTATATAGATTTCTTTATTCTTCACACTGTTGGTGAAAAGAACAAAATCACAGGAAATGGGAAGAATTTGAGCAGTTGAGAAGGAATGTGCCAGGTCTGTGGAAGTCCTTCCAAAGGTGCCAGGTCTGTGGAAGTCCTTCCAAAGATGCCAGCAGCCACCAGGTGTCCTCCAATAAACCGCATCTTATTGCATATAAATCTCTGTAAAGTGCATTTCATTAGCCTTCCTTTTTCAAAATTGGGTCCATCTCACATTTCTAGGGCAAAGGCAAGTGATAAAATACTTTTAAGAAACAGATTGGTGTGTGTTCTTCTGGGATATAAAACCTCATGCAATGATTAACAGAGAATGGACTCTGAAAAGATATCAGATTTTTATTTTGAGAAAAGGTGTTTAATTTTACCTGCATTGTGAAGCAGGAGAGTGAGGGAACTGTTAGATCTTGTTTCTAATTCCATTAGTCAGCTTTACTGTGAAATCCTCTTTGCACCAGCTCTGTGTTCGCCGCTGACTGATTTCAAGGGGAGTTTCTCAGTGCACAAGAAAGCCCTCTCAATCCATCTGTTCCTCAGTTTCCCTATTTGCAGAGCTGGAATAAAAACTCTTTGAGATTCTGGCTCTTGTTTTAAAATATCTGAATGTTCTGAAATTGGCAAGCTTTCCTTCCTTCTTTGCTATGAATGTTCCAAATGTAGGAGGTAAACTAATTCGGCAAATTAAACCACTACACTTTGCCAAATTTTGGAAAAAACTTTGCTTCACAAAATAAGAAAGTTGCCTGCATGTTTGCTATTCAGCCATCTGTCATGTCTCCTGGCTATCAAGTTCTCAAAATTCTGGATGATGCTCAGTTGATTTGTTGATTTGTCATGCTGTGTTATGACTATAGTTTGGGGCTGTGGGCTTTTTCTTGTAAAAATTTACTTTTAGTGATCTTTAGCATCATCCTTGCATTAATTCAATTTAATTCAAATTAATTCATTTTTTACCTTACTTTGATACAGGTTACTTGCTTGGTTTTAATTTTTATCATCAGCCTTCAAAGAAGCATGAATTTGCAAGCACAGATTCATTCTTTTTCATTTTTCCTAGCCTTTCTCCTTCTGAGTAAAGTTTCTGAAGTTTTAAAAATTATTTATGAATTGTAGCTTATTTTATGTGGAGAAATTTTAGGTTTCTGTAACAGTAAAATGACAGTTTCCTCAGAATTTGCTTTAAAAACTGACTGAACAACATATGAAGGACTATATTTCAGAACTCTTAAAATCAATGGGAGTCCTCCATTTTCGTGGGTTTCAGATCAGACTCCTTGTGGTTCCCTTATCCGAGCACATATCGATTTTCCAAGTGCAAGTCTGGAAAAAAATCTAAGTATGGCAGCTGGTTCGTCAGACCAGTTTTTCACTACAATATAAAATGCTCTGTCATCATATACAAAATTAGACTTGATCATTCTCTTTATTAAAAGTAAAAACAAAAGTACAATGGTGAGGTGGGAGAGCAAGATGGTGAAACAAGATTTGCAGATCAACTTCAGCAGTGGAGAGAATGCAGGGCTTGTGGAAGGACTTGTGGATGGATGTAGACAGGCTGTGCATGCAAAATGGAGCAGAGGTGAAATAGAGCAATGTATGAAAATTATAAAAAGGTTTTCCAAACACAGGAGTGAAGTAAATATGCAGTAACATGTCAAAAAACTTTATATGGGAAATTGGACACTATTGTAACTCAGTATATAGATTTATGTCTTTTCATTTTCTTCACCCTTTTTTCTTTTTTTTTTAAATATTGCTAAGACTGTAACATTTCATTAGAGACCTGCAGTTACAGTGTGTACATATTGATGTTTTTTGTAGTACAATGTCATCTCTTCTTAGTTATTAAAGCTGTCAGAAAGTTGTAGATTATACAGTATTTGTTGAACACTGGATCTGTGATAAGAAATGAGAATTTCTTCATTGCTTTCTTTCTAAGGGAAACATATCTTGAAAGTCCAAGTGAAAAAACCATTTAGCATTTCTCTCCTGGAAGGCTTCTTGGAAAAGCAAAGTGTATTTTTTGCTTCAAGTTCTGTGAGCATCATTGCTAGTTTCTGTGGGCTTCAAATAGGGCAACTCAGACTCAGGGACTTTTGGGAGTTACTTTTGGTTGTGAAAACACAACATTGGCCCTGCAGCACCGGTTCAGAGGCTGCAGTGCTGGAGAGGCAGCTGCTGATGGTCAGCTGGGGGAAGGTTTAGCCCACGCTGCCTGAAAACCTGTCAGTGCATTAGTGCTATAAAAACCCATTATGAGCAATTCTGATGAAAAAAAAAAAAGAGATAAACAAGTTCTCTTCTTTACTTCTACTGTTTAGTACACTGTGTTCTCAGCAGTGTTAAAAGCTTGCTATCATTTAAAAATGCTGTTCTTGCTTTAATACTGGAACAGAAGCTGAGATCTTAAATAATTGACCATGACCTTTTTTATTCAGATGATGCACAGCCAGGCTTAATTGGGGGGTGTTGAAAAAATTGAATTAAAAACCTAAAAACCTGTGAGGGCTACTATGAGCAGATTTAAGACATTACTTCTAAAGAAGGATATATTTCTATTTCTGTGTGAATTTACATCCATTGTCTGCTCTCTGTGACAGCTAATATTACATGATTTGATATAATAACTTAAAACACTGCCTGATCAGTGCTAATTATGAATCTTCATTAGGCTAAATTCTGGATTGAAGCCATTCTGCACCTTTGCAGTAACATGACAGTCCACCTTACCATGTCTAAATTGTGGTCTCACCTGTAAAACTGACATTCGGAAAGGTTTAGAACATACTTACAAAGGAGAAGATCCTTTAATCAGCACTACTGCACGAGACCTTTGTTCATTCTTAGGAAAAGGCAGCACAGACCTTTCACAAAGTGAAATCTAAATCCTATAGCGAATATTTACATATTATGTTGTGTATGGAAAGCAGAGTAGGGAAAACCAGCCATGAGAAAATCCTTTGATGTTGGGCATAAGTAGGTGAACCTTGGATTCATGGAGTTGTATCCTCCTTCAGTAAATCTTTGGTAAAAGTCCACATGAATTCTTTTTAAGGAAAGACTTGAAATATTTTTATCCATCTTCTACACAGAATGCGTACCCCATTTTTTTATTTTTGTCATTGCCTGAAACTCTCAAGTTCAAGGCAAGAAGCAGTAAACTAGTCACTGGAGATGCTTTAGGTGTGTTGTTACTCCAAGGACTGCATATTAACCAATGACTGAGTGACAAGAGGCCAGAAGCAGACTTTAAATGGATAGAAAATGGGGCTTGCCTTTTTTCAAGAGAGCTGCCTAATCACTGGTAATAGTCATGCTGCAAATCTTTTATTGTTACAGGGTTTTCCTGACTGCACTTTAAAAGATTTTACTTTTGGGGTGTAAAGAAGTCCAAGTGTCTCTGTGAGGTCTCTGACCTGAAGATGTCAAAGAAAAACTGTGGGGGGAGGGTGCTATTTTGTGTGAAAACAGGTATTTCTACTCTCTTTGAAGACAATGTTCCATTATCTGGTTTCTAGACATTTGACCACCAAGTTTAAGATCCACTAGGAAGAAATGATATTCAGAGGCATATGTACATACACAATAATTTAATCGCTTTTCCTGAGATATATTGACCCCTGTTGTAACAAATGAAACATGGCATGCCATGGAGTTGTGCAAAGGTACCAAGTCTTTCAACAGCAGGTGCAAACCTGACCTTAGGAAGGAAGGTGCTTTGCAAAGACCTCCATGACCATTAAGTGCAGCTTTCTTCAGAGTCAGTGTTTTTGTTACCAAAAAAAAAAAAAAGGCAAATTAAGATATTTCAGATAAATGCATTTGAATCTTTCAGCTGAGGTACTCAGTGACTAGCTGTACTAATTATGGCATTTAAGACCATCTAGGCTCCATCTAAAATAGGATGATTGGCAGCTATTGAAGGGGAGAAGGCAGTAATATAAGAGTCTATAGACGGAGGATAATGGAGGACTGAAATGAGCAATGCGTGACAGTAATAAAAAAATAATGTTCCTCTCCTAACACAAGCACTAAAGAGTGACTTAAGATCTGGAAGAAATTATTACAGCTGCATTCTGAACTTGGTCTTGTATCTTTTGTTTGGAAAATGTCTTCATGTAAGAATGGATTTCATAGTAATTTGAAAGGTTCCAGGCAGGGAGAAAATAGTTACTTCTACATTAGTGAATAGACAAAATTACAGCTAATAACTAAAACCATGGACCTCTTAAATTTAATAAAAAGATCATCACCGTGTGAGTTTCCAAGATTTGGTCTCACTCAAAAAATCCAATTGTATTTCTGCTGTGATTATTTTTAAAAATTATAATTTTATATAGATGACTCCTGTTGAAATGGGTTATTTGTCTGTAACTACTTAACAGTTTACATAAAGAAAAGACAGAACATGATTATCAAGAACTTTTTCAGAGCTGTTAACAAATTATACTGTCATTTAGAGAAGTGCACACAAAAGAGAAATTTAAAAAAATTCTTTTGCTGATATTATGTTGAAGGAGACTTTTGCTCTGTTGCACCAAACTTAATTAAAATAATCCTAATGGTTGTTTCACTTGTTATTTACTGTTGTGAATGTGTACTGTTTTGGTTGGTACATAACTTCCCCTAAAGACTGCACTATCCCAATCAGAAATGGCTCGAAGTTGAACTAAGAAACACACTAGAGAACAATTCCAGCTTGTCATGGTTTTACATGTACCTTTACATTATATGTTTTCTATTATGCAATCGAGCTGTCTTCAAGATCCTTTCCTTCCTCAAAACCAGCTGATGGGAGAGCAGCTGAGGCTGGAGCTGATCTAGCCGCATGGGATTGTGTGGGCACCCACACGCGCATGGGCTATATGTGGTGGTGGCAATAAACCTGGCAGGTCCCTGGAAGCATGCCCCAGATCTTTTGGACTTTAAAGGTATTAATAGATTTGCTAAAGCTCTGTCTTACAAACTATGCTTATTAAATTTTCACAAAGAAACTAAACTTGCTTTATGGCCATATTTTGATTTTTATTTGCCTCACAGTTTAATACCGTCATGAACAAAACACAGTGTTCATGTCAGGGTAGACTGGATAGGCTGAAAGCAGCTACAGCTGGCTCTTCACTCTCTTGGGGTTGGAGTGAGGAGCAGATGATCAGGGTCACACCAGCTCCAGGAGATATCTGTGAACAGGGCAAGGAAGCCCAGAGGCAGCTTTGTGGCTCAGTATTGATGCCACAGGTTTTGTCTCTGCCATTTCTGCCTTCCCACTCCGAGCTGCTTGGGCCTACCCACACACTGTTGGCTACAATTAAATATAGACACCAGGCATGACAAACAGACAGGGTTTGTCACACCGTGTGAGAAACAGATTTTGTGTACTCTCTACAAGTGACTGAATTACTGGAGGCACAATAAGACGTGTAATACTGTAGTCTGCTGGAAGTAAATAAATAAAAAGTCTCTTGCAAAGCCATCAAGATCGGGGCAAATTTTATATCCATGAATCTCACAGCCTCTGATAAATGGAGTCCTGACATGTAAGGTGTCATGGATTGGGAATGAAAAACTGAATTTCTGATGTTTTGCATAAAAATCATGATTTTCCAAGTTTTCAGGCTTAGGCCAGGCTCCAAAGGCAGTTGGGTATCAGCTGAGCAGCTGAGGAGCTTGGAAATTGCAGGATTTTATCACTTGGATGAAACAGAAAAATCAGTGACATCTTTTTCTTTTAATGCTATCTTACTGAAATCGTGTTAAGAAATCAAATTTAGACATCCTTTCATAAGTCATGTTGAATATAACAAAAACTAAAAAAACCCACCCCTAAACCAATCCAGATAGGATTTGTTTCTATAACCTCTCTACTTTAGGAGCAAGATATTTAGAGGTTCTAAAACTCCAAAGAAACCAAACAGTTGCTCTGAGGTAAACAAATAATGTAGTCTCAAGCCCCTAAGCTGCTGTGTTTTATTGTCTGAAGTGAACCCCAAACTGATGCAGAAGCAGAGACAAGTGTTTTTCAAAAACTCATTCAATTCAAATGTGTCAAGATCATGTTTCTGGAATGAGACTGAAAGACGTATTTTGGCATGTAGCAGAAAATATGGCCAAGAAAAAGTGTCCTGCCTGCTGCAAAATGATCTGCATCAAGAAGACATGAAGGATAAGAAGATACTTTCTTTCATTTATTATTTATTCAGTATGATTATTTAAAAAAAAATTGAAACTATCCAGAGTTAAACATGAACTGAGTGAATTTTGTAAATGGCATTTAATAAAAATAGTTGTATGTGCTCATTTTCTGTAAGGGAAAAATATATAGAATTCTCTTGGAAGGACAAACTTTTCACAGCAAGTTGTCCTAGCAATTTGAAGAGATGCGTTGATTTGATATTCTACCAAGTGCTTCAAATGAAAAAAAATTGTTCCCACAGGTGTTGTATTTTTCTTTTGGCAAATAAATTCTGCAATGAGAGGTCCTACCTTTGCATACCTTCTGTTTCCAATTATTTAAAGAGGCTCTCACTAAAGCAAATTTTTCTGTGATTTATAATTGTCCTGCAGTTTATATAATCCAACAATTAACAGATCTCAACTTGTAGATTAAAGCAAATTTCCAAGTTAAAGCTATGGCAATGTGGAATGAGAACAGGAGACTAGGACAATCGTGCAAAAGCCAGGTGGTGTGTTCCCACAACAGGCCTTATTCTCTTCTCTTTGAGGATAAACATTGTGTTAGCTTTAGGGTTTGTTTTTTTATTTTTTTTTTTTTTT
>WEKY01005606.1:121025-148399 GCA_013390045.1 Picathartes gymnocephalus
ATACACCACAGTATTACTTCTATTACTCTGACAGAAAGGTGACTAAACCAGAAGAATCACTCTGAGTAATTCTGGGCTTAACAGGAACAAACTGCCTATCTGTAATGGAGAAAATGATCCCTGTTGATATGGTCTGTCTTGTAATTTTTCTTACTGTCCATTGAGTTGCTGATATTAGTAAAGTGTTATTGTTCTCTATACTGGTAACATGATTTTATTTTCTCTAATTAGATCTCCATTCACAAACTCATCTCACCCACAAAATAGGAAGAATATCATGTTTTTTGAATCTGAGGCATATGAAATGTACTGAAAACAAAACAACAAATCTGCCTTTGGCTTAGGCAGAGGGAAATATTTTAATTTCTCCCTTATTATTCTTTTGCTTTTCAAAAGAGGGTGGGACTTTACTGGGAGAAATGACTTAATGGTTGCTCTGAAAGCTGAGGGGAAGAAAACCTCAAAAAAAAAAAAAAAGAAAACCCAAACGAAAGTTTTAAAATGACATCGCCAGGGAAAAAAATAGATATGAGCAGAAGAGGAATGTCTTGGTATGTTTTACAAAGATAAAATTAAATGCTGCTAAAATGAAAAAAAGCCAAACAACCATGACACCATTACATGACATTGAGATACCTTTATACTGAAATATGAAAATATATTTTGGCATGAATCACAGAAGGAAAATACTTGGAAGAGAATCCTTAATTCCCCGCATGGGAAATTATTAAAAGAATTTTATTAATAGTGAAGAGGTACTCAATGGGCCATGAAATTATTAGTGAAAATTATTAATAAATGAAATATTTATGTTTCATATCAGTTGAATTCTTCTGGGTTTCTTCCTTCTTTTCATTCTGTTATTAAGTAGAAATTTTTCATTTTCTTGCATTCCATTGTAAAGAGCGTTGTATAAAACTTAATAACTTTGAACCAATAGTAGTCATCTGTAGAAACATCCCTAATAAGCTATTTGAGAAGAGACCTTTTGGATTTCCATCTCAAAATCTAGCAGTTTTTTGTGCCTGGAAGCAGTCAGCAGGTTCTGTCAAAGGTTCCTCCTCTACAGTTGTAGAAAATAATCTTTTGCTGAAGTTCCTGAAAGCTTTTTAGGATCAAATTGTATCACTGCAAGGGGCAGAGGAACCATATGCCTTAGCTCCAGTTCCATTAATTCTTATTCTGTCCTACTTCTCACTTACTTTAGAAAAAAATTCAACTCCTACTGTGTTTTAAACCTGGCTACCTTTCAGAAGTTCCCCTTCCTTGCTCTCTTTCTCTTATATTTTTCTCAGATCATTTTGACTTCCACTGGTTTCTCTCCTATTGGGTAGATGGTTCAATTGACATTGATAGCAAACTTTCCTCTCCCAAAAGGAACATCTCCTCCTGAGCATAACCTATCTCTCTTCCCTTCAGGACCTCCATGTCCTGTGGGTGTTTGAGTATTCTTTCTCTTCCAACTATTTCTCTCCATGTCTCTGGTAAGGAAGAAGACGTGCTATTCTTTTGAGTAATTAAAGATTCGTTATCTAATCTCTTCCATGCTGTAATCCCAGATGCTTACACAGAAAGACATTTGCTGCAATGAAAACTTTCCCTGTCTCACTAAAAACTGCTGAGTAGGGAGCGGAGGAATGTAATCGTACTGCAGATCTCTTCAACAAGCAAACCAAAATTTTGTTCAAATTCAGAGAGACTGTCCATGCCCGTTCCTAACAGACAGTCATTTTTAAACCTGTGTTCCTCTGATTTGGAATAGTGCTTCCATTTTTCCAAAGCCTGAATATGTTCTCTGCTACATTTTTATTGCAAGGGCAGCTGAGATAAACTGAAGATAGTACAGATGACGTAGGAGACAGATCTACCTAATATTGCTGGTATAAAAATCCATTCAGAAATTTCAGGATCACAGTTTATTAACCTTGCTTTTGGCATGCTGAGATGACACACTGCAATATGCCATTCACTTCAAAAGAAACAAATTGAACACATAATTTGTTGAAGTCTGGAAAGTCATTGCTTATCAAAGAGAAGATAATTTTTTTTTTTTTTTTTTTGGTGTGAGGAAGAATTTATGATTATATCACTTACCAGCAGCTGAGAAATAATTGTTTAAAATCACATTATTAGGCTGTACACATCTTTAGTGTAATTTTGCAATACCAGTGGAAGAATATATGAAACACATTCAGCTATAATGTTCAATATTTCAATATATTTGCAGAAAAAGCTTGGTTGTACAGAGTTTTAAAGTAAATATTTTAAAATAAATATTTTTCTTAGTTTCTATGCAGTCTTCTAAGTTAAATGCTGTCTAGGGGGTTTATAATGAAGGGGTAGATTTGAGCTCTGTGTTGAGACACCCTGAATCAATTTTGGAGCCTTATTGACCATATTATTTCAACTACTGAAATTAGTTTTCTTGCTAGTCTCCTCCCTCCTTCTTATTCTCCCTTTCCTGTTGCTGCATAATAATTCCTTTATCTTCCTTAAGCCATTGTTCTTACCACTTACCCTTAGTATAATTCACCTATTCTACCAAAGCTCTTTTCTTTATAACCTTTTAAGATAAAAGTAGGTAAACATTAAAGAGATTAAACCTTTTTAATGCATATCTTTTGATATTCATTCAGCTCCCTGAAGGATAAACTGTTCTGGACCCTATGGTTAATACTGCAGTAACACCCTGTGGGCAGGAAGAAGAATAAAAGAATGCAATGTTTAAAAGCAGTTAGTAAACCACTAATTTCAATTTTTTATCAGCATTTGTCAAAGAGTTATTCATTTTCTGGAACTTTTCGAGGTCATAGCTTTTTTCAGATAAGTTGGTGATTGTTTGAGAAGATATGTATTGATATCTTCCAGTAGGGTTGATATCCATCCAATTTCAGACTGTCTGTAACAAGATCTTCCTCACTAGCTAAGAAAAGAGAAGACAAATAAGATTTTCTGCTCAGGACACTTATTTTAATAAAAAAGAAGGACCAGTGCATGATAGTGTAAAAGTAAGTTTTTTTCACATTGTTAAAAAGGTAAAGGCAAAAAATAGATCTTATGTAGCAAATAAAAAAGTATTATGGCTTTTTTATTGTTGTTGTTGAGAAGATGAAGAGAAAATAAAAAATACATGGTGAACATAAGGTGGCAATGAATGATGAAGATTGAAAATGTCATAAGAAGAGCAGCTGCAGTTTTTTGGAAGTTCATATAGGTGATACCGATTAGGATCAGTAATACAGTAATATAGTAACTTACATCTGGATCTGTGGGAGGTGTTATGAATCTAATTCTCATTGAAATTCACTTGGAAAGGGATGTGTAACATTCATGTTCTCTTTTTTAACACAGATCCCTTAAATCTTTGTAGCAAAGTCATGGAATTTATTTTCATTTTGTGAAACAACCTGGTGCTCAAGAAGACCCAGCAATTTTTACAATAAGCATTTAGAAAGAAACTGTAAATAAGAACTCCTAGGAACTACGTCAAATTATCCCAACTGTGGAAATATTGCTTCTATTAACATCAAATTATTATTATCACTGCGCAAAACACAGTAATCCTGAATGACTGGGGTTTCTAAAGATTTTGTTCTCTTTTCCTTTATTACCTCTGCTGAGGAAACATTTTAAAAATAGGGAGATATATGGCTTACAGAAACGACAGGACATGAAATTGAATCATCAAGTAGGCATTAAGAGAAACTGTATGTTCTAAGTGAGAATAACTTTGTTATGGTTAATATTAGGTTAAGCAATTTCAAAAGTTCATATGAAATAGTATTTTTTGAGAGCAAAAAGAAAAGGAATACTGACACAAGGAAATGGCTAGTCTCTAAGATTTAAAAACACATCTGGTAGAGCCAATTTCAAAATAGTACCTTAAAATAAAGAGCTAAAATAACACAAGCAATCTGTATGTATTAATGGGCTGGAACACCTGGCTGATGCAGCAACTGAGCCGAAGCCTGTCACCAAGCAGTTGTCCTGAACTCCTGTGCTTGTGGAGGGTCTCCAGTCCCTGTAGTGACCGTGCTGCTGGCTGTGGCTCAGCAGCTGTGCCACCCTGCCTGCCTGCAAGGTAAATGGTGCTGCTCTTGCTTTCCCCCCTGGCAACATCTCCCAGGTAACAGAACTGTGCTGTAAGGGATATTTGCAGCTTCTGCTGCCAAGGTGGAAGAAGTAAGGAATTTTAGTGCACTTTACGTTACTGTTATGTGCATCTATTTATGATGAGGGACTTTGAAACATCAGCAGGGGTGGCTGAGTCAGTGGCTTCAAATTAGAAACAGTTATTATTCACCGAATGAATAAACCTTTCCAAAAGACCAAAGCCTTTTCCTTGTTTCTCCCTAACTCTCTGTGAACAAGAAACAAACAGTGAGAAGGCAGGGCAGCAACACACTCAGGCTGTATTTATGCAGGGGAATAGTAATAATGGCAGAGGTCAGAGAACAGAAAGTCCCAAGCCACAGCAAGACTGCTTGTTTCTGTTGTGTAGCTTAAAACAGAAAAAAAAAAAATGACCCGAGGGCTCAGTTTTGCAGTGATTCCTGATTCAATAATAAGAAGAGATGATTCCAGCAGTTTTGCTAATAGACTTCAGCAGTCTCCAGCCTCAAAAGTCAAATAGAAGGAAAAGGTGGATTTACCTGGGGAGAAGTTAAATTAGGGCCTTCAGGCTCCTCTGCCAGTGAACAGGAGCGGCTATGCCTTGTCACTAACCCCAAAAGCCATTTTTCTTGCAGTCAGGTAAAAGCAGTATCTTCCTCTGAGAAGGAAGATGGGGTTTTGTTAAAAGAGAGAGCTTCTCCCAGCTAAATAAGTTAAAATAATTGTTAAGTTTTTGTCTTCTAAACCTGTCAGTTTGAGATAATGAATCAGCTACAAAGTAAAAATTAAATGGAAAAGTAACACCACAAAACAATTATTTCCTTAAAGCAGGAAAAAGCCAGCAGTGTTATTCAAAATTCATGTTATCAAAAACTGAATTCAGTCTGCAATGAGTAAATTCTACCTGTAATAATTTCAGTTGAGTTACACCTTATAATCACTCCTAAAAATGACTCTTTTTAAGAAAAATTACAGAAAAGAGGAAATATATTTTAGTCATTAACAAGCTGATTTATCTAATGATTACAGTTATTTTTACTTTTTTATTTCCCTTACCAAGTATTTTCTGTTTGGAATTATACAAAAATGTGAAATTCTCTGGTGTTTCATAGCTGGGAAGGAGAAAAATAGGTGGGCTGAATGCATTGCCCTAACTGAAAATACCTACTGTGATAAAATTTATGACGGAATATATGCTGACAGTTTTTAAAGAAAGATATTGATATTTATGTTTATGTTGATACTATTTGGAACTTAGATGTTTTTTCCCTTTTTTTAATCAGCTGAAATTTCAGGAGACTGGCTGAGAAAATCTCTTGTGAGGCAGTCTTGAAGGCCAAAAAGTCCAGGAAGGCTGGATGCCTTTTAAGAAAGGAAATCTTAAAGGCACAGAAACAGACTCTCCTCATGTACCAAAAAATGAGCTGGTGGGGTTGAAGGCCAGACTGATTGAACAGAGAGCTTTGTCCGGAACTCAGGGAGAAAAAGAGAGATTTTCATCTTTAGAAAAATAAGCAGGTAACTCAGGAGGGCCACAAGGATATTGTGAGGTTCTGCAGGGAGACAATTAGAAGGGCTAAAGCCCAGATGGAATTTAATATGGCCACTGCTGTAAAAGACCATAAAAAATGTCTCTACAAATACATCAGAATAAAAAGGAGGGCTAAGGAGAATACCCATCCTTTATTGGATATGAGGGGAAACATAGACACAAAGGATGATGAAAAGACTGAGGTACTTAATGCCTTCTTTGCCTCAGTCTTTAACAGTAAGACTAGTTATTTTCCTGGTGCTCTGAGCTGGGAGACGGAGACAGAGAGCAGAATGAAGGCTTCATAATCCAGGAGGGAACAGTCAGTGAGTGACCTGCTGTATCACCTGGACCCGCACACATCCATGGAGTTGGATAGGATCTACCCAAGGGCACTGAAGGAGATTGTGGAGCAGCTCACCAAACCACTTCCCATTATTTGCCAGGGGTCCTGGTTAACTGAGGAGGTTCCAGTGGACTGGAAGTTGGCTGAGGGAGCTGGGGTTGTTTAAGCCAGGAGAAAAGAAGGCTCAGGGGGACCTTATCACTCTCTACAACTGCCTGAGAGGAGGGTATAGCCAGGTGGGAATTGGTCTCTTCTCCTAGGTAAAAAACGACAGGATGAGTGGAAACAACCTCAAGCAGCACAAGGGTTGGTTTAGGTAAGTTATTAGGAAAAATTTATTCATGGAAGGGTTGTTGAGCTTTGGAATAGGCTGCCCAGGGAAATGGTGGAGCCACCATCCCTGGAAGTGTTCAAATAATATGTGGACATGGCTCTTGAGGACAGGGTTTAGTGGTGAGTATGGTGGTGATGTTGGTTTGGGGGTAGGACTTGGTGATCTTACAGGTCTTTTCCATTCCTAAAGATTCTATGAATTTCTTTTATTAAGGCAGTGTGAATTTGTTATAATTTTTAGTCATTAGAATAGACACTATTGCTGATTATTTTTTCTTAGCAATACTTTTACAACAGTAAAAGCCCCATTATATAAAGTGGTAAGGGAAAATCGAAACTATCTGTTACCAGAAGGGTGAATAACTTCAGAAACACTGCAACAGTAATTTTACAGAGATTCTTTCAAATGGAGAAGGAGGATGGAAAACCTAAACAACTCTGTGTGTGTGTTTCTGACAGAGTCAAACAACAACAAAAAAAAAAAAAAATCAATGGAGAAAACCTGAGATATGAATTTACCTCAGCGTATTCCAGATTCTCAACATAGATATAGAGGTGTGTGGCATATCCTGGCCTAAAAGTACAAGCTATGCCTCCACAGCATGGAAAAGATGAGGAGCACATTGAAAAACTCAGTAGGAAAGTGTGTGAGTGCTGAGAAGGTTGGAGAGAAGCAACGTGCAACAGAGGGAAGAGAGCACAGAAGGATAAAATTGTCACTACACCTTCCTTCAGTCACCAGTGATGCTTCTCTGAGTCCCTGCTGTTGCATGACATAGCCAGCTACTGCTTCAGAGCAGGGATTTCACAGGCATGGGGAAAGAAGAGATGCTCTTGCCCAAGAAATGGGAATAGTGTTTTTCTGCCAAAATACAGTCAGTTTTGGAATAAAGCTATGGCAGAGATGAAAGAAAAGTGTGTGTTTTACCATTGGCCAACATTTTCAACAGATGCTTTAGCAATAGGCCAGAATATGTGAAAGATTATAAAAAAAGATGAGTTTCTGAAATTTTTTTCCACTAAAGTGGGGTTCAAAAAGTTGAGTGAGAAAACAAATAGAATTAAAGAAGCACTGATGGGCTTTTTTATAGATAGGAACCTATCAATCTGTCAGCATTGACCCAGGAAATACAGTCTGCTCAGGACCTCTCATTATAAACTCTGAGTGCTAACTTTAACAACTGCCAAATATCTGTCTAGGAGATAAAAAAATTGAATTGAGAGATTATGGTGTTCTCATGTGGATTATTGAGAATTTTATTCTGAAAAAAATTAGACTTGTTTTAATGATATTTGTTCTCCAGAGCAGAAGAAAGTTGTATTTTCATCTACACTAATAGAGCTATTTTATATTCTGACAATGTAAAGCAATGATGTAATTGAAATATGGGTAAAATTGCAGTCCAATTTAAACTAAGTCAATATTTATTGAAATTAAGTTAATCTGATTATTAACACTCTTAATAGGAAGCCAGCAATAAAGGTAGTGCTTTTGTCGAGGTAACTATATAATTTCTAAATCAAAAATTAGATTGCCTTTCAAGATTATGTCTTTCAAGAGTCTACCTTTACTTAGAAGACAGTATAAGGGAGAAAGGAGTTTTGCTCCTGGTCTTACGTCTAATCTTGGAGAACTTTAATAATTTGGGGGTTTTTACTATGCTTTATTTAATAGTTCATAAGGTATCTTTCTAGTATGCTGATAGTCATAACTATTTCTTTTTGGTCTAGGTACAGTTGCACGTTCAAATGCATAGGGACTGACTAGGTAGAAAAATGCAGAAGGTGGGGAAACAAACTTTATTCCTCCTTCCTTTCCCCATCTTCCTCTCCCATACCACAACCTTAAAACGTCTGTTTCCTTAGAAAATTTTACTTCACTCCTACCTGCAGCTATTCATTGCATTAAGTTTGTTATTGGCCAAATGAGGAACGATTCAACCTGAGTTATTTTTCTCTGTGCTTTGAGGATTAGATCCAAATTTGTGAAATTTCTTTTAGATTGCACCAGCTGGTAGATGCTGGTTTCACTACCAAACAACTCTCTTCCCAGTCACTCATGAGGCTATAGATGTTTGCATGGCATCTGCTTTATTTGGGATCCACTTTCCTTTCCACTACCCTAGTGTCATGAGTTGTAGTGGTTTCATGTTCACCTCACCCATGACATGAGTTGAAACAAAAGTAGGAAGAAATATGTGTGTAAAAATAACATGAGACAAGGTCATAAGTGTACTTTGTTAACATGTTCATGCTTCTTTGTGAAAAGGAAAAATTCTTCCTTCTCTTGTGAAGAGTTGACAGACATATGTTGTCCTGGTTAAAAAACCAAATAAACAAAAAAAACCCAACCAACCACAAAACCAAAAACGTGAAGAAATTTGGATTAAATTTTTAACGATTTCAAGGCATTCCTGAACTGTATGGGTAAGTCCCATTACATTAAATCAAAATAAAACCAAGAGTTTTTCAGGAACTTTTGATCCTCAGATTGGGAGGTTTGGTTCAGCTGGTCACTGTTTCAGGTGCAAAATTCTCATGTCACCTACGTGAAAGCATGTGTGTAATTGTAGTTCACCCTATGGCATGAGAAAATATCTCAAAGGCACTATGGTTTTGATGTATTTGGCCACTAATTATGCGGAAAAAACATGTTTTTTCAGAGAGAAATGCTTGTAAATACATGGCTGCACAGTATTTTAAATATACTGAAGTAAAATGAAATTTTGGGGACTCAACTTGTTATTGATCTCCTTAAGAAGTTAGAAATGTTACATGAAGAAGAAGAAAAATAATACATGAAGTTGGAAGAAAAATAAGAGAAAAACCAGAATAATTCATTAATTATTAATTAAACTCATGAGCAGGGACAGAATCCTTCACATGCCAGATATTTCTTCATAAGCCAAATTCTGCAGTTCTTTGGAAATGTCCCCAGTTGAAATTGAAGATCTCATGGAAGGATGCTCAGAATTTGCAGGCAAAAGACTCACTTGTTGAGTACTGTGGGCAGTGTTGAAACCTGTCAAGTTTTTATGACATGCCATAAACTGAATATACAGTAGCGGATAGCTTTGCTATTTTAGTCACAGAAAATCTGTTGTTCATTGCCATAAACTTGCAAAAACTGCTGAAGTTGTGGAAAAATTTCTTTAAAGCTCAGTGAAACTTGTAAGTCATAAGTGAGAGTTTTGAGCCTGAATTTTCCCTTCAGGTGACCCATAGAAGCACTTAATTATATTTGTTGTGAAATTCCAGTATGCAAAATTGAGGGGGTCTTCTTTGTTTTTTGAGGTTTTTTTATTGGTAATATCAGGGATAGTTTTGCAAAAGAGTGTAGAACTTCACCATATGATAATCTATCATTTCTGCTGTCTCATGTTGCAGACAAACTTTGTTTGTGTGAAAAAGGCCTTATAGTTACATATTTTTCTCTGTTAAATTTCATTTTTTTCTTTCCTGATGCCTGTTGGTAGTTCATACTTGAACACAGGTCAGTGGGTAGAAATGCCAGCTCTCTGTAACTCTGTCATATTGCTTCTCTGATAATACTGACTGGTATCAACACATTAAATGAGACTTTATTTGGGGTTAAAGCAGAGGTGACTTTGAGGTGCTTGCAGAGAAAAATTTAAAATGTGAAGCTTTAAAGCATTAAGTGTTTCCAATGCTTCACATTGTGATTCTTGGTAGTCTATGAGGAAGGCTCTCACCTGAATCATGTTTGAAGGTCCATCTCTTTGGTACAGGACTGATGAACCCCTGTGAAGGCACAAGACCTAATTTCTCTCATATCAGGTTCATAGTGCCTTACGCTTTGTGACAAAAATCCTTGCTGCCTGCCACAGCAGACTGTCTGAGACCAACCTCATGGATCTCCTTGGTGATGGGCAGGTGTGGAATCAATCTGCCAGGACATACACCCTGAAGTGGTGGCACTGCCAGTCCTACACTTTCAGAAAGGGATAAATCTAACACTGAGCTGAACTGTGCTCCATTTTGTGCATCCCAGTAATGGACATGAAACTCAGGAGTGGCCACCTACACTACTAAAGGAGAACTGTTCCCTTTCCAGCTGAACAGTTGGTCATTGTAAATGTTTTCACTTTTCCTCACTTTTCTCACAGCTGCAGAACTCAGAGCTTTATGAACTGGGGTATAAAGGAATCCAGTGTGGGACACAGGTGGTCTAAATAATTACATAAAGACTCCCATGGGTAACTTCTGCAGAACAATAACTTATATTGAGCAAACTCTAGGGGTTTTTTTGGAGATAACATGATGTTATCTACCTCCACAGCAGCATGGTTTTGACGTGTGTGGAGTTCCTAGTAGGAACCTGAGAAAATGTGGAGTTCCTGGGGAGTGGAGGGCTTCTTGTTATGGAAATGTGTGAAAAACTGTAGGGAGAAACATTTTCCTAGAACCCATTTCAGTCTGACAATATATGTCTCATTTCTGCGCTCCTTCAGAAAAAAAGTTGTGCAAATGGGTGTTAGAGGAGAAACTTGTCTTTGAATGACACATATATTCATGTATAATCATGAATTTACATATGTCTGTCATACAAGGGGGTTGCACTGGCAATATCCAGCAATTCTAAAACCATGTTTCATGAAATGCAGACTTGAAAAACAAGCAATCAAAAGTTCTCCAACCTCCTGTCTCTGACAAGTGTGTGTCCCTTCTCTACAGTGAGACTGACCTACTGGCTTTCCAGCAAGAATGATATCAAGGGTTTGGGCTTTGTAGTGATCTTCTGGGAGTTCCGTTTCCCCTGTATGAAGGAGAGGTTTTCTTTTACCCCAGAACAAAGATGGAAGGACATGAAGAGCAAACACAGGGTGCAGGTCCTTTCGGAATGACTTTGTACAGGATCACCCAATGATGAGCTGTGGTATTGAGATATCAGTTCATGCAGCAAATATCAGAAGTAGCAAGAGCTCCAGGTTCTGGAAGTGCATCATGCTTGGGGTGTCTTTGTCCAGCTGTGTGTCCATGTTTGTTGGGATATGAGTCTATGAACCATGACATGCATTCAATGCCTAGAAGAAAAACAGGTGCCAAGAAAAATAACACCACTGTCCAGGAGAAGACAGCAACACTTCTAGAGAACTGGAGGTCATGTGTACCCCATCTTTCATATTCTGTTCATTGTGGTCCTTGGTGGGTCCTATAGTATAGATTTAAAGTGGTAAGTGTGACGAATTAGGACAATGGAACTCCTACTTTTATTTGAAGCTTGTTGCCAAATGCCTAATAAAAAGCCCTATGGCAGTGGCAAACTGATTATGCAATTTTGCTGTGAATTCTGAGATGTGTGGGCCCTGGACTCTGCTGCTGTTTGAATTAGTTCTCCCACGCTCATGCAGAAAGACATTCTTTCATTAAAGGAGAGAAATTTTCCCAAACTGATGAACTGGCACTCAGTATTGATCCTCAGAGGACATAATGATATTGCAGGAAAAGGTATCCTGCTGAAGAATGTGTATGTGCTGGAAACATACTTGTCTCAGAGCAGATGTAGGAATTTCTGGGCTGGAGCATCTGTAACAACTTTTGTTCCTGATTTGTGGCCTTTTCCACATGACATATAGGAGCTGTCAGCTTGTCTTCTTGTCCCTTGACCAGGGAAGAAACATGACAGGATGGATCATAGGTATTTCATGGGTATTGCGCAGGTTCTTGGTTTGGATCTTGACTTACCTGGATCTTCCATGCCCTCTGTGCTGCTGCAAGAGTACTTGGTGAAGCTGGGACCTCTGCAGGCCTTTGATGAGTCATATCCAGGTTTGTTCTTTGCCAACCTGCCCTATTTTGTCACAACCAAATCCCTCCTTTGCCTCCTCTGTTGGGAGCTGAAGTTGTTACTGTTCCCTGAGCTGAACTAACATGTTGCTCCTTTGGCTTGGGCTAGCAGTCTCACATGGAACATTCTGGAAAGCTTCATCTTTTGCCACTCCTCAGGGCAGTGATGTGACTGGCATGTCCCTTGATTTGAGGAGTTTCTCAAGAGGCTTCTCGTAGACTCCAGTCTTTTGCCAGGACCTCAGTGTTTTTAGGAGAAACCATGACTCTTTTGGCCCCAAACTGAGCGGAAGTCCTAGAAGAGACCCTGTCACACAGCTTCCCTTCCTTAACACTGGTAATGTGGTTCTCCACCTAACTTGTGCTCTGCTAAAACTTCAGATTCATGAAACTCATAGGAAAAGTTCATCCCACATCTCTCGTGCAGTGCATGAGACGACCCCATCTTGTCCCATTTTGCTCCACAAGTGAAGTCTTCCTTGAATCTGATCAACGCTTCCTGCCCACACGGACTAACATCTACCCAAACAACGTGTGAACATGGCAGACCTTCTGCCTGAGCCTGTGAGCTGTGAGCCTCTCTATCCTCAGCTCCAGTCCTGCACACCGTTTTTGTAGGCTGTGTTTGTGTGGCAAGCCTTTGGACAACACCCAAGTAGCACTTGCAGAACATACTCTTACTCTGCTTGCTTCATTATCCTTCTTTTTTTTGTCTTGTCAGGGTATCTTAATGTCACACAAGGAGGAAGAAACCTGGCATCCCAGCTTGCACTTTGAGCTAATCCCACTGTATGCTGGGGACATAAACTGGAAAACCCTTCGTGTAACATTGAGCACCTATGCATTGGTGATGTGTTTCATGAAGTTCTCAGACTTGTAGTACTTTTGTGATGACAAGAGGATCCTGGAGCATGTGGTCATCGAACTTGACTGCTTGGACTTCATCTACTTCTTTCTTAAACTCTTTCCACTGGGCTGCTCGATTGGGGAGGAATGCGTGCCACAGTCGTCTTTGGAAGAAATCATCTGCCTCCATGTTGATTTTGAAAAATATTAATCATGTAGGTAGCATTAGTGATGCCTTATCCGTTTGACCTGGAACAGAGGCTAGACAAAATTAGAGGAGTGAAGTAGGTATTTATTGAAAGGCCTTCAAAGGCCACACCCTGGCAACACAAGAGCCCGGCTGCAGCTCTGCCAGGATGGGTCTCGTGAGGGACGCAAAAAGGGGTCTGGTCACGGGGCTTGACACTTTTATAAGTTAGGGTCCATTTGCATATTGAGGTCAACTGTCCAGTTAATAACTTTGAATTATGACGTTCCATCCTCCTTGCTTGCCCTCCTCTTTTTCATGTTGTTTATGCTTTTGGGCCTGAGGTTTGGAAGGACTGTCCTTGAATTTTGAGCTGGAGAGAATTGTTGTGTCTAACTGCCCTGTAAAGAGAACTTAGTAACACTTAATATGATGCTAAAGCAGGACAGAAAAAAACTTAAAGCTTAAGGCATCATTAGCAGAGATTGCTGAGTTGTGTGTTGTCAATTGTGGCAGCTCTCTACCAGTGGGCCAGATTGAGCATTCCCTTCTTCTCAAAGGCTTATGCAAGTGTCCCCATCCCATCTCCTCTGTATGGCCTGATCTGATGGTGAGTGTGCAAGCAGATTTCCTGTAGAACGAGATATGTAAAGGCCAACTGCAGCAATAATGGACATAAAGTCCCTGAAAGACCCAATTTAAGGCCTGCTCAAGTTCTCTGCAAAGACATCAATAAGATTTGCTAAAAAGCTCTTGAGGAGCCTCTTCAAATTTATGAGTGTGGTGGAAAAACTAAGTCCCACTGAGACAAATTTATCACTGGATCTAGTTATTGGTATATGCAAAGTATTCAGGGTTAGTTCCTTCTCTTTGAATGTTCTGGCAATAATGAAGCATCTCTGTTTATTAATCTCTATCTTTGCCTGGATTTCAGAAAACATACTTACGAAAACATGAATATATTATCTAAGCCACAGAAAGCTGAACTTTATTATCTGACAGTTAAGCCTGCAAAAAAAATTGAGTCTGGAAACACTAAATGCACTCATCTTCAATGCAGTTAGTTCAATTTGCCTGTCAAACTCAAACAATTATTTTCCTTGCAGAGTAAAACATCCTCTTTTTTCCCTCCCTTGAATTTCAGTTAAAAAAAAAGAAGACAAGATGTTTTCCTCTTTCTGTGATTTTTGTGAAAATGTATTAATGCAAATTAAACTGTAATTTTAACTCACAGCTGCCTTTCAGTGCCACAGAAATAGGTAACATTTGACAATACCCCATGGATTTTAGTTGTTATGAAATTTTTTGTTGTGCATAGAATCTGTTTGTTTTACTCTTCATAGCTGGTCTATATGTCATATTTAGTGGAAAGTGGGCTAAATGTAAATTGAATTAGTATTTGTTCTTTCCAAGCTTTTGTAAACAAAATTGTACAATGCTTCACAATATCACAAGAGAGACTTTCAGGACAATTTTAATCATGATTTTAGCCTTATGTTCTGGTTTATAAACATCTTTTTAAACACCCCAACTGCAAAAGATATATATACATATGTAAATGTCACATTTAAAACCATATTGTGTGCATTGGCTGGGACTGACACATATTTAACTTTTATCTATTGGCTTGAATCCAAGAGCTCACTTAAATTACTCATGTGCTTATGACTGGATCAGTGTTTAGTGGTTTGGGGCCTAGGAAGACAAGGCTTTCTTTTTACAGTCCTAAACTTACAATGCTTGCCTATTTTTTATAGCTCTGAAAATTTTGTCATGAAAGGGAATTTATCTTGTAATTCCTTCTTTTTTTTCTTTTCAGTGAAGTGGGACAGAGAGAATGGTAAAAAACCCCTGCACAGTAGAGAGAATTAAGAGGAAGTTAAATTAGTTACAAAAAAACCATACCCTTTTTGCTGGTTAGGAAACATATTTTTCAGTTTGAAGGGGAAAAGAAAACAAAGAAGAAGGCACAGGTTCTGGTTAGGTTCTCCCAGCTTCCCTATATAGGACTGTTTAATACAACTTGGAGAAATGCAAAGTAACATGGCTTGAATCTTCCATCTGTAAGCTGCCATTAAAAAGCTTTGAGTTGCAAAGGATTTCTGAAATGGTTGTTCAGCAAGTGTTAAGAGTATTTTAGTTTTAAGAAAGAAAAATAAAACCCATGAACAATTAATAGAGTCCCTTACCTCCTCTTTCCCTCCTTCTACAGCTCTCTTTACATACACCATGCTATATATGCCTTTTTTTCTTCAAATTTATTAAACAATATAGGAATATTTTAAACTCTCAGAGGGATGGAAGAAATGTAAAGGCTGGATCTAACTGTGTACTTTGTTATTTGAAAGCCCCTGTAATATGTTTCTCTCTTTACTTTGTTATTTCCTTTTTCTGCATTGCTGCTTTTCAGAGAGCTAAGTTTGAGGCAGAGACATCTATGTGTGGTGCCCTCTTGGAGAGCTACCAATGTTGAAGTTTCCAAACATTTTTGCTTATGCATGGGAATAAATTTCTAATGCTATATCAAGATGCAAAACAGGAGGAAAGGAGCAATGTGACTCTTCTTTTGGCAGGTTACACGAGTTCAGCAAAACAAATTAAAGTCTTTGATGGGCATCTTGCACTAACTACTCTCACCTGAAGAGGGGCACAGTTTCCTGATGTTCTTTTCCTCTGGGTGACCTTGGCCAAAGGGTTGCTGATCAGCTAAGACCCCTACTGCTGAGGGTCCCTCCTTCCCTAGGGTGAAACGGTCCTGGTAACAGGGTCTGCCACCTTGTATGATTTCTCTTTCTTTAATGAAATTATATAATGTATATATGGATGAAATCCATAATTCCTCCCTATTTTTGTAGCCATGCTGATTGTTTCCATAGCAACTTGCCTAGAATTTGGAAGGAGATGCACTGCCTGCAGAAGGGAGAAGGCAGAGAGGTGATGGGGCTTGTCCTTTTTTTCACATTTTTTCACTCCTTTCGGTCATCTCTGTCACCTGAAATACAGTGTGGGAAATACTGCTGACTCTTCTCAGACTTTTAATTCTTGCCTTTACCCTCAAGTGTGTAGTGCATGAAAATGTCTTACCCCTATTCATTGTCACTTAGGTTAGGCTGCGGACATTGGCACCAGGGTGTCCTGGTACCCCTTCCTCTCCTCTTCCTGATCAAGCTCCCAAGGCTCTCAAGAGGTGGCACTCCAGCCACCAGCATGTCCAAATGACTTGGCAGCTGCTGACACCAAAGCACCAATATTTGAGGGTCCATCTGTACTTAATGGTAGTTATCTCCTTTGTCAAACAAGCCAGGTAAAGGGGGGAGTGGATGGACAGCAGACAGGAGGTGGAAGAAAGGCAAGGTTTGAGAAGAACTGCAAGTATCCACAAGCAAGATGGCAGAAAATATTTGCCAGATAACAGGATGATTTTAATTCTGCAGTCCTACTATATCCATACTGATTAGTCACCGAAGGAAAAAATTCATGTTAAAGGCAGAAATACAAAAACATGGCCCCTTAAAGAAGACAACAAAACACTGCCATGAATAACTAAATAACTTATTCACCTGCTCTAGTCCACATCCTTGTTTAGGAAAGAGCACCAATTCCAAGCAGTGATGGCAGTTCTGACACACAGGCTTTCCGCTCTTGGTTAAGAGGGCTTTTTTTTCTCCTCCTGCTCATACTAGCTGGGTTTCAATGTTGTTCATTTTGAACTTAGATCTGATGGATTTTGTTTTTAGTCTTTAGGTGGAAACTGCCAACCAAACGCACTCCTGAGGCTTTCAAAAGAGGGAGATTTTCTAACTTGGTAAACAAAACTAGGAAAAAAGAAAACAAAATCCTCCCTGGAGGTAATCTCTGAAATGGTAATTTCTTTATGTCATGAAGAAGCTGTTGCTGATCATCATGAGGTTACAAATTACCTAGTACTTTTTAAAAAATAGAAACTATGAGCTTTGGAATGTGACATTTGTATCTTGCAGAACATGATCTGCAATGAACATGCAATGAACAAGTTGAAAATACTCGTATGTGTGGAGAGAATGACTGTGTCTATCCATTTGCCTTGTTTGAAGGGTGGGCAATACAATGCAAAGTAGCCTGCATCCTTGTTGATACTAAAAGATTTAACTAGGGACTAATTATTATATCACAGTCTTAGAACTCCTCAGTGGTACTGCCTATGCTACAAGAAAAGTTAGAATCAGCTGTAGTGCAGTAAAACGAATTTGAGAATATGTAACTGTAGATAAATGCATGGCTTGAATCTGATATGAAAAAATCCTTTAAAAATACTACTCTTCTCTTGAAACTGCTGTGAATTTACACTATTGAGGAACTGAGTAAATGGCATTCTCCATTAACTCTTCAGAGTTTGTATTCTCTGTTTAACAAATTCTTTCTCAGAACCTGATGCTGATGTACCTGCATGGAGAGATATTTTACACTTCTGCTGTCTGAGATATTGCAAAAAACTCAGGTAGGATCAAAAAGTGATTATTCTAAAAGGTAGAACAGCAGTTCAAAGAAAGATTTTTTTATTCTTTTAAGCATATGAGATCTCATAGTGTACATGTGAAATTCATTTGCTAAAGAGTTATGGATTAATGTAATGGATATAAAAAATTGCCCTTTTAACTCCTGGCAAAGCTCCCTCAGAAGGCAAGCTCTTTCCATTTAAGATAAGGGCATTATTTTGTGTCTTTAGATAGTCTCTTCTCTTTCATCGAGATACTGTTTTATTACAGAACTACTGCTAGGATTACTGGGTAATCTATACGCCTTCATAACTGTGGGATTATATACCTGGGTGAAACTAAATATATGTAATACCTATACCCTACAAATCGTTATTAGAATGTCAATAGTATTTACTTCGAGTAAGGCAGAATCAATTTTTTCCTGAAGAAAAACTCTTTCCAGCACCCATCTGCTTGGATAAAATGCTGTCTCTTGGAAACTTCAATGAGAAAATATTTCCTCTTGAAGGTGAATATCTTGATATAAATGGTGAGTAATCTACCTGTAACAGCCATAATTTGACCTAAAATATCTTTTCTGACAGCGCAAGGATTATTTCTCCTTCCTAGGGTTTTTGATAACTAGATGACTCCTCAGCTTGTACTTCAGAAAAGTACAGTTGAAGAGGTTTCCATCTTCAGCTCAGATGAAGCAGGTTGCCAGAATCTGGTCATTGTATTTTCAGTCAGGCAGAATTCCTGCCTGAGGAGTTAGTTGAGAGAGGATGGCAAAAGCAACCTCAAAATTTATACAGACCTCGATCAAAGCATGTTAGCAGACCTTTTCTACTTACTTATTCCCACTTTGCCAACCCTGAACAACTCTTCTGCTTTGAAACGCAGTAGTTATAATTTTACAATATATTCTGCATTAGATTTTTGACATGCATATCTCCATTCTCACCTCACTGAATTCTGAGTAGGTATCTCTCATAAGAGGAGAGGGATAATAAAAATGACCTGCTAGATCACATTCTCAGAATTATTTTTTGTTTGTGTTATTTCTCCAGCTTAGCATATTTTAAAAGTTCCTGATCTGTGCAGAAGGAAAAAAGTCAATACACAGTTTGACTAGGATTTTCACGGGAAATAGAAAGGTGTGTAAGGTTCAGATGGCAAAGTTTATCTTTAGGGAGTTCAGCTGCTCTTTGCAGAATGATATGAAAGTGTTCCTAGCCGTACCACAGTATTGTGTCCTGAAAGGGCTTTTGAGCTGATGTTGTTTTGGAGACACAGAAGTAATGTGTATGTGTGTATGTGTGTGTGTGTGTGTGTGTATACACAATACTGATACCTGCCTCACTTTAATGAAAATTCCTATTCATTGCAATTAGTTTATTTTGGATACAGAAGTCTCAGTATGTTGTTAAATATATATACATTGCTACTGTGAAAAGAGTAAACCATAAAATACTCTTGAAAAGGAAGGGGATATTTGTGTGATACCAGCATGAGCTGACAGGAGACAGGGTTGCAGGGAGTTTACTGAGGTAAGTCTTTTCCAAAGTCTGTGTTGCCCTTGATTACAGTATGACCTCTGAAAAGACCTGGCTTCTGCTGCTACTTTGTGAGACCATCTGGAAAGTGGAGAAAATACTGTATTCACTCTTGTACTTTTCCACAGATAAATTATTCTCTCCCTGAAACCTGTCTTTGTTGTATCTGTTAATGTTTCAAACTTGTTGCTCAGACCAGGTGCTGCCTCTCATGCTTATGTTAGTGAAGATGTATTGACAAACAATGCATGAGGTATGATGTGTTACATGGCTCTTTTATCTCTGTTACCATGTAGGCAAACTGTCAGAAGAAATAAGACTGCTTTTACAAAGTCATTGTAAGAGGCAGCTGGAAATACTTTGTTACAGTAGCTTCCTAATAAGTGCAGGTTTGTTGAGAATGAGTTTCTACATTCAGGCACGACAGCTGCAGTGAAAATGAGGGTCTTGGATACACATCAAGCTCTGGCTAGATTGGGAGACATCCATTGGCAACCCAGGAAATCATTAGTTTCGTGGTAAATAAACAGAGTCTTTGGTGTTGAGGATCTTCAGGGAGGCTTTTTGTTAGCACATGACTACTGCAGGCCCTCTCTGCTTTAAACAGAAGTAGAATTAGGCAGCCTTTGAACAGATAACTGAATGAGACTGCAAAGAGTGCCTCAACTGCGCATCTTTCCTTGCAGTGAAGACTTTTTAAATAATGCATCATTTATTCACTGAAAGGTACAAAGAGAACATGAATGGACAGAACCAAGGACCCTTATTTTGGGTTTTGTCCTTGCTTTTTGCCGATGCTCATCATCCTTCCCAGAGCAAATCTTTTCTGTTACTCCCTGTTGCTCTGGAGAGTTGTTTTTTTCCCCTAATCTGAAGCTTAGTGATGGAAAGAGCAATCATCAAAATCTGGCTGTGGTGAAGTAGCTGCTTCCAGATAAATGCTGCCAAGGTTTGCACTTATAATTTCAAAGACCTGGGGATTATTTTGTTTGGTTGAGATTTTTTTCCTACCCAAACTACATTTGATTCCAAGGAGTGGAATAAACTGAACAGCTCTGATTTAATTTTCATTGGTCTGAGGTGCTCTAGGAGGTTTTCATAAATTTTCTCTATTTAAAATAGTAGGAGCTTATTGCTGAATATAAACATTTCCTGCGATCTTATTCCCTTGAAAAACAAATAGCAAAGCTCTATAAAAATCCTCATTTTGGAAAACCTTGTCTTGTTCTGAAAGAAAGAAATAAATCACCTAAGATGAAGCAGTACTTAAAATAAGGGGGAAGGAAATGAAGAGCTAATTAGCAAGTCTATAATTGTACTTCTAGCACTTTGTAATTACAGAGTGCATAAATTTCTCAGGCACTTACAATTACTTTTAATTTTTGTAAGCAGAGTTCCAAATATGTAGAAAATTCATTTTTAGCCATAGTTTTCTATTTAGCATATTGTAGCTACAGTTCTACACATGCAACATGCAATAAAAACACAAAACTTGACAATCAGATTTTTTGTTTAATAATAATAAAAAATTGGCCAGTTAAATGTTCTGTTAGAAAGTAAATTAAAATGGAGTTAAAAACTCTGTAATTTAACTTTGGATCAATTGAATTAACTGTACTATGAACAGTGTTGAAGACACAGTTGTTGGACCCACTCATTGCAATAAAATTGCTGGGAAAATTGTTGGAAATTTTATGTAAGATTTGGATGATTCTCATTAGTTTAGTAAATTATTTAGGTTGGCTGATTCCTTGTACATATTAGTATAATAGCTTTCAGTGCTTAGCCACACCTTTTGTTCATAGCATTCTTTTTCTTTCTCTGCAATTTTGTAAAAAGAAATTATATGGTTAAGTCCATAATTTCCTCATCTAATGTCATAAATTGCTTCATTTATTTATGTGTTTAGTAGTGATTTATACATATAATTGCAAGTATAGCATCTGGTAATTTTACTGTTGCATGTTGAGGAGGTTCATAACGCTTGTCTGGGAATTGCATTGAGTCCCTTAGACAGTGTGAGGCATCCCCAGCATGGGAGTATCTGAGAGCCATTCTTTTCCCCATCCCTAATAATATCAGCTACTTTGGTTCAGATTCTCTTTTAACAAATTGCTGCAAGATGTTTTGCTGAGTACAAACACATTTTAACAACAAAGGAAGCAGTTATTTGCTTATGCCACATTTTCTATCCTTTAAGAATTAACATTGCTGCTGCCTTGCTTTACTTTGCTTTTCTTCATGGCCCCTGACAGGTGTGTGCTTCTCAGCAGGTAGATTGCAATTCCTAAAAGTTTTGCAGCACTCCGTAAATGAGAAATTCCTCTTGCAGGAGCAGTGGGAAATGTTGTGCACAGTGTGCTGAAGTCTCCTAAAAGTAGACAAGAGGAACAGAATAGCAGCTGACACTTAATAATGACCATTTCTTCATTCCATTTTAGTGGTAGTATAAACTTGATTTAGGCAGTCCGGAAGACAAGAGGAAATGCACAGTGAAGTTTGGGTCTCTGACAGGGACCTGTTAAAGACCCTGAAAAAGTAGAAGAAATTAGGTTTGTAGAGCACCTGTGAGATTGCAAAGATGGCAATGGGATTGATGGGATGGCTGATGGGGCAGAAGCAAGCACAGAAGGAAAAGGAGGTCCTGACTTAATATCCTCAGTGAACAATGTCTGAACTTGAGAAAAACCAGCTGAACCTGGACTCCCCCAGAGCAGTATGGGAGATCTGTCTTCACTGTAGAGTCATTTCGAAGAGTTAATCTAACGTAGCATGTAGGTGCTGATAATAAAGTCACATATTGGATGAATAATGGCATTGTATATAAGTCCATTTGTCTTTCAAATGCTAGGATAAACTAGAATAGGTATTCATTCTCTCTTTAGGGATTTCCTTATCCTCCCTTTCTGAATCAGCTGGTGAGTGAATGGAACACATTCCCTCCATGAGCAATTATAACTGATGAATGGAATTGGGCTCTGTTGACGTGCAGCAAGTGGGGTCATCTTCTCACCTGTTCTACCCTGCTAGAGAGCTTCTGTCTTCTCTTTTGTAATTTTTCTTCTAAATTTTCAGACCATATTTTGGAAAGAAATCTAGGTTTATCCATAATTTCTGTATTTACTTTGCTTTTCCTAACCTTAGAGTTCTTTAGAACTTCTTCCTTTGCTCACTTATTTCCTTGTCTTAAGGAGACTAGATTTAATTATATTTATGACCAAAATCTTTTAGTCAGTGTTTTGTAGAATGCTCAGTCCAGGAGAATCCTATTTGGTCCACTGTATGCTCTCATTGTACAAATAATAAAAAGAAAGAACTTTTACAAATTGTAAAAGTTTCTATTTCTGCCTTGCCAGATTTAATTCTGACAGGTAACAATGTTTGCCACCTGCCCACACACATTATATAATAATGTCCTTGAAAACAGCTGTACATCACCACGTCAAGAAACGTAATATATGAGCCATTAAAAATAGACTACTTGACATAAGAGACCATTGGTTTGATCTAGAATGGTAAGTCTGAAAGAGTGGATTTGTTGCAGCATTTTACAATGGATACAATTTTTTTCCTTGAATGCTTCTAACTGTTGTACTGTGACTCAGTGGTAGTGGTTCTTGAAAACATGGAAGAAATTAACTGCAGTATCATCACTGAGAGCCACTTCATTTACTACCAGTCACAGAGGATGGAAATCAGCCATCTCAGATTTAATCAACCTTGAATAAGAGCCCAGTAACTGACATAGGGAGAAAATACAAAAAGTGTTTGCTAACTACAGTAGGGCCTATTAGAGTGATTTCTGCTTTTGTTCTCCTATCATATATTCTGGTTTGACTTGGTTTATCTAACTGTGTTCTTAGTTATTTATACCAGGATTAATTTAGCTAGGTGACATTTCTTAATGTGTTTTTGATTTCAGTGTATTTTAAGAGTCAGCAGAACTCTCTATCACACCGAGAAAGTTTGTCAACAGAGTTGAAGTTTGTCCTGAGCTTTTTAGGAATTTTTTTGAATTGAAAAAAGAGGTTTTTGAAGAGATGTTTATCATTTTAGTATTCTCTTTACCACATACACCCTCTGTGAACAAGCATATCAGAGAAGCATCAAAACTTAGGAAGAAGGGAAAATTCACCATAATCTTTGGAATCTTTTCCTTTTAATATTTCAGCACTCCTTTGAAGATAGGTTCGGTGAAGATTTTAGGTTTGGGTTTGGTTTTTTGAACTGGTCAAGGTATCTCCAAAAATGAGAGCTAGGTTCTTTCTCTCTTCACAATAAGTTTACATATTTAGTTGTCCAAATTTCCCATCCCTTGTTGCAGCACCACAAACCAACAATGATCTATCAGACCTGCTCTTGCTGAGAGTTGAGTCGATTTAGCTCATCACAGAGAACAAATGCCAAACTCTGAGGCCCATCAAATAGGAAGACAATAGCTCCTATAGGTACCTAATATAAATCACATGATTATTTTATATAGCATACTGCTGCTATGTCACTATGCCAACCAGAAATCAGCCTTGTTATCTCTTTAGCTGAAGATCCATTTTGTAACACAGATTGAATGAGTGAGGCATAAAAGCCCACGTGCAATTTTTCAGGTTCAGTTTTAAGGTGAATATAACGCAGAAGTGAAAAACACACCTTGGGAAGTACATGTCTCTCGTGAGGCAAGGAAGGAAAGCAGGCTCCTGGTTCTCTCAGTGTTCCAGGAGACCAGGGTCCCCAGAAGAGTGAGACTCTGTCTGTCTCTTAGATTGCATATTCTCTTGTGCAGCTCTTAATTTTCTCTGGATGGATCAATGTCTAGCACGGTAACCCAGACTAGTTAGGATCTTGGTGCTACCACAGTATCAGCAGTAAATAAAAACAAGCAACCAGCAGTTCCACTATTTTAACATTTTCCCACTGATTGAGTTGGCCTCAGTAGGCAGGGATATAATGCAGAAGAAAAGCACCTCAGAGCTAGAGCTGAGGAATGCTTATCCTTCAGGTGCCAGGTGGTGTAGCCCAGATTTCCTCCCATAGGAAAGGGATCTGCTGCCAACGGGGATGTCTTCCATCCTATAAGAAACATAAATATACACTGCAGCATTGAAGGGGACTGTAGAAACACCTGAACCTGTAATATTCTATAAAGCCATAGTACACTGTTGGCTATTCATTTATGAAAATCACACTCACTGTATCCAAGCCCACTGGACTACTTACAGCTCCTGAGAATTCTGTCAGATATTTAAATTATTAAGATACTTGCTCTTTATTAGAATAGTATAGCTTTTTTTTCCCTTAATATACACCTTAAAAAAATAAAATATTTTGGACATATTTTCTCGAAAGAAAATCCTCACCTTTGTTTAAGGAGTTGAGAGTTTTGGTTGAGAATCTCTTCCCTTACTGATCTGTCTAGCATCTGAACTAAAAATTTGGATCTGGGAGCATAAAGGAATTTTAATCTAATCAAGCCCATTTAACCCAAATTACTCCTAGGATTTCAGCATACTTTGTTCAATCAATACCTGTTAAAAAGTACTAATTTCCATTTAAAAAAATGTATAAGGGTTAGTGCTATTTTACGTATATTTTACAATAAAAGAAACAGTATTTTTTTGTTTCCCCTTGCTAATTTGTATTATCCTCTAGCACAATACCAAAATTAGCTCTTGGGAACATTTTTTTTCAGTCTTTGACTCTGGTTTAGGAAAACATTGATGGCTTGTCAGTGAAGAACCAGTGCCACCTCGAGGCTGAAAGCTGAATGGAGTGGAAGTGTCCAAAACATTAAATCCAGTCTGGGGATAATAGGAACTAGGGGCAGGAAAAAGGCAAATGGGGAAAAAAAATCCAGCTAAAGAAAATAGTGTAAAGCAGAGTACAGAGACACACAAATCCTTGCCTGGAGGCAGCTGGGGTTCCACAGGGCTGCCTTGGTTTGAGGAGTGGTGTGGAGGAAAGCTGTCCTCTGCCTGCTGACACAGCCTCTGCTTCAGGTTGGTGACACCTGCCGAATCCTCCCCCAAACCAGTCCCTCTGGGGGGCTGATTGACTGGGAGTGGGAATGTGCAGGACCTGCTGCAGGTCCTCAGCTCATCCAGACATCGTTCCTCTCAGCAAGAATTCTTACTGTACACTGGAAGTGGATGCTTAAAAAGAAACAAAAAAATGGCAAGCAGCTTTAGGATCATGTCTCTCAAAAATTCTGACCTGTATTAAAGCTATTTTGTTATACTTCTGTTTATCATAGAATAATAAATTTGAATAAAATTTGAAGAAAAGACACCTTACATAGAAAAATGCATGCTTAGTGTCGGGCATGACATAAGACCTTTGTTTCCACTCAGTACATTTGCTGAATAATTTGTCTTTGAACTCCCTCTGGTGGTATAAGGGTTTTGTAAGCAGAAAAAGATTTTGTAAGTATTTATTTGTGAAGCCTCAAATAGCAATAAGTTGGTGGTTTGTGCTTCTTCTTCATGCTTCCTAAAGATGACCATGAAAGAAGATGGGGAAAATGGAAAATATATAAAACTTATGCAGAGTTTAATTTATTTTTCTTTTACTTTGTAAAGCAGAAGAAGAGGTTGCCTTGTGTTGCAATCATGTTTAAATTGGCAAAACAACATAAAAGATTTGCTCTGCCATGAAGGAAAATTTTTCTATTGTCCACAGTGGAACTATTTCGAAGCAGAAAGAGGCCAAGCAAGCCAAGGGGGCTGGGGAGTACTGTAACTGCCTTGGGCTTGTCTGCAAGATCCTTACTGACACTGGTGAGAAATTAGCCCTCAGACAGGGTTAAGAACAGAATTATTTCCCCATTATGATTGGGTTGCTCATACAAGCATCTGCTTACCAGAATGAGCAAAAGAATCACAGTCTCTTTTAACGCAAACTTGTCTACTTTGCACCTGTGAACACACAGGGCTTTTGCCAGCTGCAAGTTGTGCTGTATGTGTTAGGCAACGATGTCGATGTTAGACTAAATGTTGGTCTGTCAAATTCAAGTCTGTTTCATCTGCTCTCTGCAGTGGGTGAATAGAAGATCCTTTTTTTATCTTTGATTAATCAGCAATTAATTTAATTATTTTTTTTTATTTTTAAGATTTTGGATGTCATGCCATTGAATGGGACCTCCTGGAAAAGGAATGTTTACTGTATTTCCAGGGTCTGAAAATTCCAAAACTTCTGAACTCATAGAGAAAAACTTCATCTGCTCAAATATAACTAGGCAAAATTAGTGCATCCTTCATTTAAGATAAAGTCCTTATGACAAAAATATTACTAAAAATATTAGACCTAAAAATAGAGTATTAATTTTCTTTAGAAAGGGGAGTACTTATTTTGGCAAAGTACAAGAAAACTGTGGAAGATTTTTCTCTCAAATGTTTCATTAGAAAAAATGTACCTTTCTCGTTGATTAAGAGGAGCAGGAACTGGAAACGTAGGAGTGGTGGCCAACATCAGCTTTGAGTTGGGGTAGCTGGCTCAGGTGTAGCCAGGCAACAGTGCTGTTGCTGGGGAAGTGTGCAGGGTAATTTTTAAACACAATTTATAGAAAACTCGTGGTCCTGATGGAGTATCTCTTTTGCCAGATCTCTTTAACCAGAGCTCCCAGCATGTATCTGAGCCATCAAGGCACACGTGGACTCTGGTTCCTGGCTGAAGGGATGCTTGACAGTCACACAAAGGGTTACCCTCTGGGTCTCTATAGCTTGCTATATAGAGACTATAGGGAGATGTTCATGAAAAGCAGAGCATGTTTTTTAGAAGTCAAGGCATTGAGAAGATTTGGTGCTGACAGTCTGCCACAAGTTGGAGGCCTGACTCTGTTTAATCACAATTTTTTGGCATGTGGGAAGCTGAATACAGACTTAAACAGAAAAAAAAAATGGCTGCTCCCTCCTGCCTTGACTGATGAGGCTTTACTGCAACCAAACCAGCAAACACCTGTTGTGATCCTTTGTGTTTATCCAAGGTTCACACCCTTCTGGGTCCCAGAACTTTTCCCATCCCTGCTTTCTGCAGAGCAAGACATCAGGCATTATACAGGTGTATGCTCCTCATACTCTACCTAGCCACAGTCCTGAGAATACAGCCCTGTCTACTCCTTCCACCTTGTTCCCCATCAAGAAACCACACACACACACACACACACACCCCCAAAAAAAAAAAAATAAAAAAAAAAAAAAAAAAAAAA
>WEKY01005606.1:154464-183752 GCA_013390045.1 Picathartes gymnocephalus
TTTTTTTCCTAAAGTACATGGTATAAAATCTATCTAACTTTAGTTTCATTTTTTTTGCCATTTCAATGAGACAATTCTATGGGCTTGTAATATATTTGATAAAATTTTTGCATCTCTAAAATCAGAACTGTAAACTATTCTTTTTTTTTTTTTTTTGATGCTACAAGCAGTACCGACCACATGCATTATCAATAATTACTAATAAATTGCTAATAATGTAATACATGCATCTTTTGGCAAACTGGCATAACTGTTTATTATCTGTAAGCTAATACCATAGAAAGAGATAAACAGCCTGGCTCTGATTCTCCCATATTCTGATGCATAATTACCTAGATCAGTAGGATAGCACAAATCTTAAAATCCATGCAAATAAATTATTAAGTAAATACAAGAAAAATGACAGGTAAATTACCTTTGCTTCATTGTGGCTATAATTTTTTGTAGCACTCTGTCTCATTTCATATTACTAGCTACATTTTATAGCAAAGGATTACTTCACCGTACAAAGTATACCCTCTGCTCTGTGATTCTTGACTTCCTTTACAGAAATATTTGAGAAGAAAAGGTGTTCACACACTTGTGTGCTCCCATAAGAATGACACAAATACTATGCTGCAGGCTCACCATGGAGTTCTGCTTCCCTTTTTTGCCTATAGTTTCACAATACAGGTAATGGAAATGTCCCCTTTGCTATGGAGTTTATTAGAAGCTAGCATTTGAGTCAGGTTTTGTGACCCAAAGTCTTAGGCACAGTTGTCTTAAAGTGAATATAGCTTTGGAAAGTCAACATGCTTATTCTCCATACTATGCATGCAGTAGTATGGCAGAGGCACCCCATCATGCTAAGTTCCTAGAAGATTCTTGGGAATTCATCCATACTGGTGCTTTGTAGGTACTTTCTTGCTAACATGCAAGTCCTGGAGGTGACTTCATCTAAATGTGTGCAAAAAATTTATAATAATGTTTGTGCCATGGCGTTTATACCCACCTCTTTCCTTTCAGTTTATCATTGGAAGAACAGGGAACCTCCTTCTCCCCAAAAAACAATCCCCTAACTTTAACAAAAAACTTTATTCCATGGAGTGAATGCCTTGGGTTTTTTGACTGTGCAAGGTTAAAAATGCAATTCTAATAGAAATCTGTCTAGGAGGAATCTGTGTTTTCCTCTCTCCTGATAGCTGAAGAAATAGATTTTGAGTCTAATAAATCTCTGATGCTTTTATGTGAACTGCTGTCATTACTGAGGGAATTGTAGCTGTCTGTACAGCACACCTATAAACAACTTGCTTCTACTATCAGGTGTTCATTGCTGATATTGCTGTGGTGTTTGAAGGCATCAAAAGATATTTGGTCTCATACACAGCCCTAAAAGTAATTATTTTCCCTTTTTATAGCATCAGTTTCCCAGAAAGGCAGTCAAAGGGCTTTATAAGTTTATAGCTGACTGCTATAAACTTAGAAATCCTGTTTTTGTGTGGATATGTCCAAGCCACAGCATGTATCTCAATGTCTCAGCAGGTGAACAGACCATCTTCCTTTCAGCTGAAAGCAAAGAGAAATGAGAAGTGTTAGGAATAACCTGATAACTTCTACAAGGTGAGACTGTCAGGATTGGAAAGTTTAGATTGACAACCACAGCAGCTTCTCTAGGAGCCATTAAACACTGTAGGCCAAATCCAGCTCTTGCCCAATGAAGCGTGACCCCATCAGCTCTGGCGGAATTGTGCCTGCTGACAAAGAGTTGTACCAGATGGTCATTAGGCATGTTCACAGCATACGAGAAGATACTGATTTACAATCTTTATCTGTGCATACAGAATATCTCTGACTGTGTTTCCTTCTAAATTCTTTAAGCTGTTCATGCTGTCCAGGTTAGAAGAAGTCGTATGTCATTTTCTTTGAGCAGTTTAAATCATAATTGGCTCTTTGCTATATTTCAGTATCATTATCTGATGACCTAGATGAGCAACAAAGGAGAAAATGACTCCATGAATTACCACTAAGAGCTGAGATTTCATCATAATTATCCTACAAGTCTTGTACCTTCTCTATTCAATTGATCCGTATCTGAATTTTGGAATATATCCTTTCCTCCTGTGGGCTAAATCCACGTGAAAGAGACCCATTTTAGTGGTAAACCGGGTCAGTTTTGAAGAACTTCCATCCTCTCAAGTGGGGAAAAAGGCGCCACATAATTCTCTTTGCAGGAGTGCCTCATCAATCAGCACAGAAAATAGCTCAGTAGTGGAGTTAGAGTGCAGCTTCTGCAATGCACTCATTTTCTACCTTTGTCACTGACTTATTTGCCAACACAATGTGCAGATGTGAAGGAGCTCAAATACATTCAAGTGAGAGGCTCCTTCTGTGACTCCTGCCCTTGGAGCAAAGATGTTGGCTTAATAGATCTATTCACTAGGTGTAAAGGACTAAACTTGCCAGGTGACATCAAGATCAGACTTCTCTATACCAATCATCACAAATTCTTTAAATCTTTTCAGTCTTGCATGAATTCTTTCAAAAAACATCCAGTGATGGCAGAACCACAGCCTCTTCAGGTAATTTTCTCTATCAAACCTATTCTTCAAACCCTGACCTTTTGTTACGGTTGTAAACCTTTTGGTTATTTTCCTGCCCCAAATGGAATTTGAGAGCAGAACATTTTCTGTCCCCTGTGAAGATCTTTTCCATGTATGAACACTGCAATATCTTTTTTCTAGAGCTGACAAACACAGTTCTTACTTCTTTCCTTTTGCCTCATCTGTTCAAGATTAGAGGAGCAGCTATTTCCATTCTGTCCATGGTTTGGTTTTTTTGTTGTTTTTTTTTTTTTGTTTGTTTTGGTTTGGGGTTTTTTTGTTTGTTTGTTTTTGTTTGTTTGTTTTTGTTTTTGTTTTCTTTTGGTGGTGTCTTCTATTAGGTTTTTTGGTATTTATTATCTGTCCTTTGTTTGTGATAGTATCAAAACAAACTTTCACATCAGTAAACAAGGCCTGTGGCAAAGCTTCAGATTGTTTTGATTCAGCCAGGGTTGGCAGGCTTCTGTGAACTCAGGATCTGGAGAAATAAGGAGTCCTGTGAGGTAGGACTGGAGCACTGGGAAGTTGTTATGGGCGGACATGTGCACTGTGTCTTTTGCACTGCATTACTCAGCAAGGAATCAACCTGTGTCTATCATATCTTACCGGTTTCAATTCAAAATCACCCCAGTAAGATGAGCTTGTGTCCCAGAGAGTGAGCTAATCACTCTTCCCTGTGTTCCCCACACCTGCAGCCTGCGGGAGCAGCTGAGTTCTGGCACTGCATCAGTGTGAATTAGTGTTAGACCTCAGAGTGCTGGAAGGGCACACAGGTGGTGAGCAGCTGAATCATGCAGGCCTTAGAAATCAATTCTAAGCTTTTTTAAAACATAACTGGTACTGGGAGCTTTTTTAAAACAAAAGAAAACTAAACAGCTTGTTCTAAACCCAAGTTTATACATATATATATATATATATATATATATATGCATGTGTGAAGTTAATTAGTACATTATGAGTGAAGTATAACAAGGATGATTGAAGAGAAGCAAAAGCAGTAGCTCAATAATAATAAATAAATAAATCCAACAACAAAATCTATGTGCATGTTTTTGTTGCCTTCGGGGTTTGGGGTTTTTGGTAATAAAAAATTCACTGAATTTCAGTGTGTTCCTCACATGTCTTGGCCTTTGTTTTCCATTTGTGAAAGAAAGTGTCCTGTCTGATGAATTTAACAATTCTTTTAAATCCATTAATTTTAATAGGTTCTTGCAAACCTTTTTATGGCCTTATATTAGACTCTGTGCTTGCTGTATGGGGAATTAGTTCCATAAATTCCTCACTTACTTTGCTATTCTAACATGAGAATAGGAAGGAAATTTAAGTTGTTAGGGAAAAGGAATCCACTTGCAAGACAAAAATTTAGCAACAGAAGTAAGTGCAATACAAAATGCAGCTGTCCAAACTTGATCAAAACTTCTGAAAGTCTTGAGTGCTTTTCAGCCTACAAATACTGAAATTGAAATGTCTGCTTTTTATCTTCCCTATTGAACTGCCTAACTTATGGAATTATTTTTCTCCAAGGCAGATCTTCAATAAAAACACAACAAAACTGTAAGATGTTTAAGATCTTCTGGGCAAGCACCAAAAAACTGGTTCAAATTTTTAGCTTTGCCATGGTGAGACATCATAGGCAATCCTAACCTTACTGTTCTCAATGCACAGTGAAGGCTCTCTGGGTAAGCTCTCTGACATTTAAAGAACATTATTGGGTGCTATGAGGTTTCTTCTTATACACCTCATCTATCATGGTGCATCACTCCTCCTCCTACCTGATAGAAACACAATCAAATTATTTTCCTTTTTCCTTCTGTCAGATTTGTCATTGCATGCAAGCTCACACTCAAACTGTTTCTCATCTGCTGCTGGCTTTCTTAGCTCACTATTAAAGCTCTCAGATTATAGGACTGAATTAGTATGTAACTGTCACTTAAACTCTGTAATTTTCCTAAGAGTTTTGTCACTGAAATGTGGAAGCTATCTGGTAAAATTACTCCAAAAAGGTGATGAAATTGTTAAAGATTCATCAGCAATTGCTGAAGTGCACTTCAGTAATTGATAGCACACCAGATCTTCTTTCTCAACATGCTGTTTTAATTTCCATAGCCTGCACTTTGATTTGTCTGTTATTACTCATAGCTGGTGTCTTCAGTCTAGAGTTTCACATACGTCTTCTTGATTTATATATTGGCTTTTGTTCTGAGCATGTCTGTATTAACTGAGTGTATAATAAAGTGCAAGTACCAACAAAGTGAGTACATTGTATTAATGAAATCAATATGGTGTGTTTTGGATTCATCTTTTTAAATGCAATCTGTAAAAGTGAGGGTAAAAGGTAATAAAATCTCTAGCTGTTAACCTTGGATTGATGATCAAACATAAAGGATGGGACATCCTTTGATATATGGGTGTTACTACTACAAAGATTGTTCTAAATTAATACATCATAAAAAGGAGTAAGAAAACATGTAGAGTAACCTCAGGTTCAACAACACCCTTTCAAAGAAAAGACATTGAAAAATACATTCAATGTAACCTTCACAATATTTTAATTTATTTTAATTTTATTTATACAATTATAACAAATTTTCTCAAATAAGAAACAAAGTGGTTTGGACTGGAATGGGAAAAAAAATTCCGAATTTTTATATATATATAAATCTTTCTAGAAAAGATAAATAGAATTTTGATATATCAACAGGATACAAGAGTGTCAAATGCAAATATTGAACCAGAGCAGGGAGGGGAGTGGCTAATGGCTTTCTTTGTAGTGGGAATACTACACTGGGAAATAGCATTCCTAAACCACGACATGTTATCGAGCAAAGTACTAATTTGGCTGCTATTATTGAGCTTGTCCATGTATTTTGGAAACACTTGTGTTATTAGGTTTATCACCTGTGTAAGCCCCACATTTTTGTATTTGCTGCATTTAATATCAGTTTTCTTGATGTCTCCCCAAGTAGTCCAGTAGACGCCAGCTCACACCCACTCTCTGGTGTTCGCTGTTCCAAGCAGGACATTTAAATTTCAGTTTCCTGTGGGACAAGTACACAGCTGCCTAAGAGGAAAGCCCTTCATTCAAACTGTCTAGAAACTACCCATAAGTGTCTAAACAGTGTGTTCCTCTTTATATAGGGAAGATGGCATCGATGTCCATGCATTGTTATGTCAAGGTTCATGGTGTGGTGATGCTGCCTGCAGCATGGAAGCCAGCCTGGGAGACCTGCAGGTTTCTCTCTTTTGTCCCTGCCAGTTCTGCAGCCGTGGCTCTTGCTTTATCTTGTGGTTTTCAAGAGAGTGAAGTTTTCCACAGGTTCCCATCACTGAGCTTCATCATCTTTAAGGGCAAAACACCTAAATTAGGCCTTTGGCAGCTGTGGTGTCCAGCTGCACACTAAGCAGAATGGTTGTTGAGACTTTGCTCTTAACAATTGACTTGCTGCATTAAACATGACATAGGTGTAGGAAGACACTAGTACTTCATATCTCAATAATTAATTTTTCAGGAGAACAATTTTGTTATTGCAGACATTTATTTAAGGAATAGTGCAAATAATTAATAATGTCTTTTAGATATACACATAACAAGGAGGTTTAAATGGGAAAAAAATGTCAGGGTGACTGCTTGGGGCTGAAGGCAAAGAAAAGCTTCCTGCTGTAGAAAAGCTTTTTGAAATAAAAATCAGGGATCTGGGCAGAGTAGAAAATACTGATTATTGGATATAATGATAAAACTACATGGTGTGGGGTTTTTTTTCTTTACAATATATATCAGGCCAAAATTATCAGTCTCAGAGAGTCAGGTTTTCCTTCATACTTCCTCCCCACTGCTCTCCCATTGCTCTCCCTTCAGTTAAGTGTTCAAATGAAATGTTTCCAAGCTTTATTTAGTCTGTGAACCACCAACATCTGGCACTTTGTGAGTTGTTTTGTTCCCTTTCCAGAGACAAAGACAATCATCTGTGCTGGGGCAAAGCCAGCTCTGGTCTTGGGGCTGCTGCTTAGCTTTCATCTCCCTCAGCCATGATGTGTTTATCACCACATTCAGGTTACGAAAATCTTCCTCAGAATGAGGAACATTGTCAGGAAGCCCATGTTATTCAAATAATCACAAAGCATGAAGAACAAGCTTGAGTACTTCTAAGGCAATGCCCTGGCAATACAGTGTAGGGACAGAAGACAAAAACTCTTGTAGCCTTTTATCAAGAAAACCAACCTCAGAGATGCTTTAAAGCAATCCAGAGTTTTTTTTTTGTGGACCACCCCCCAAAGTAAAATAAAATTAAAAAATAACCACCAAAAAATCCCCCAAAACAAACAAACAAAAACCTCCCCAAAAATCCCGATTCATAGGCAGAGAGGACTGGAAAAAACTGGAAGAAAAGTGGTCTATGAAAATAAGTTATCACATACAGTCTGATTTCTGTGGGGTGGGAAAGACAGAAGGTAGACCTTGTAAAAGACATCTACTAAGAAATCATTTAAAGAGTGAAGTAAATGAAGAAGCAGCACCTACATCTTCCACAAATGTAAGATAGGAAAATAAACAAGGAAAGAAACCATGTTGCTTTTAGACATATATAGGGAGACTTATATACAGATATATTTCTTCCACAGCTTACTGCCACAACGCTGGCTAAGGAATGATTTCTGGACATGAGCTGAAGTACAAGGACTTACTGGATCTTCACCCAGAAAACTAAAATAATTTCTTCTAAACTCTTCATATTACGTTTAAACTTTGTGCCACACAAATAGCAAGCACAATACTTGTTTCATGCTTTGCTTGTGCATGCACTGTTTATTACCTATGTATTCAAGACTGAAGTTTTGGAATACTATTACCTGTCAGAATCCAAAACAGAAAATTCCTAAAGACTTAGGTCTGTTTATTCTGAGCATGAAATGTGTACTAGATTTGACCTAAAGTCTTAATATAAAAGCTGGTATGGAATAAAGTAAAAACGTCAGGGTGTGGTCATGCAAGGTAAAGTAATAGATTTCTATGAGACAGTGTCTAATTGGATAAAAAATACCGCAGTGTAACAACTACGAAATGTGAGGTATGTAACTATTGGTGTAAAAGTAAAAACAACTGTATGTTACAATTATCTATTGGTTAACAATTATCTATTGTAACTTACTATCTGGAGCTCACTTTTCTCATTATATCTGACTTCTACAAGCCTCCATGAAGAAGTTGGCAACACTTCTGAGAGGTTGTAGCAATAAATCTCACTTGAAACGTATCTATCTGAAAGCGTCTTTAACCCAACTATCCACGATAACTCTTGTGAGCCGTGGAAGCCATAACAATTACCTATTTTGTGCTGAGTGCCCTTGACTGAAAACTTTTCATTGCTTCTTGACTATAATTGCTTCTGTTGTCTGTCTGTGGCTTCAGCCATGCAGTCTAAGTTTGATTGCTGCTGACTCATGTATTTGTAGCCTGAGGCCAATTTGTACCTAGGCCCACATTAGTTTTCACCTCTTTGACCAGTTCTAGGTCTATGCCAAGCCTAGACATGGACTGCTCTTCTTCAGTTTGCTATATATTCACAAAACACTGGCATTCTCAGCTGCTGGGGGCTAGGCCAACGCAGCCTTGTGTGCGTGACAATGATTTCAGGCAAACCGTGGTTTATATGGGATATATTATTCCAACTTGCTCTTGTTCCCACCGTGTGTAAACACAGAGCAATATGCTTGCTGATGGACTAATATATCTAAATTACCAGCTGGACTGCCCTATCTCCTCCTATTCCCTCTATCCTGGGACAGTACCTGTTCTATCATTTGAGCAACATGGATGGTGTCCCTGCCCATGACAAGGGGTTGGAACTAGATGGTCTTTAAGGTCCCTTCCAATATAAAACATTCTATAATCCTGTGATTAATTTTAAGTTGTGGTTTGTCTTGCGTCATTAGTTTTAATGTTTAAATAAAAAATAATTTTCAAGGTAGAGTGGAGAGGCTTGATTGATAAAATAATTTAAATAAGCTTTTAATTGAAAGCTAAAATAATGTAGAGAGCCAGAGGGGTAGATTTTGACCATTAGCATTTCTCACAGACAGCTTGAAAAGGAAGACCTGCATCAGTGCCCCAGTCAACCTCTTGATACAGAAACAGGAGCATGTTCAACCTGTATATTGCCCTTTCTGCTGATAACTCTTTTTATAGGATGAGGAATGAGACAGTTCAAGCACTTCCATCTCTAATCATGCTAGCACTAACACAGATGGAGTTCCCCAAAATAGTTTGTTTTTTCCTTTCTTTCTTAGTAAAAAAAAAGAGAAATTCATGACATCTTCAACTTAATCTGGATAACACCAGGCAGCCAGGAATTCTCCTGGAAAGAATATATCAGTGCTAGCAAGAAAAGAATAGATTTAAATCTGTCCCTAGGACTCATACTGTTGCCAGTCAGTATAAAGAGGCAAAAAAGTCAGAGTTGTGGCCAAGACTGTAAAAAATGGGTACATCATCAACTATTCTGACTTAGCCGTAAAACCCAGTATCCAGCTATTTCTGCCTCATATTGAATGCTTAGGTATTGAATATTCAGGGGTTTTTTTCCCCCTAAGTGCTAAAATATAAAACTTTGAATTGCAAAATGCAGTAATTGGCATGCAAACAAAACTAATTTGAGATATGCAGTGTGTAATTTTTGTGTCTGCATGAGGATAATGAACTGTTATCTGGAGTTATTTATTACTTTTCAGAAAGTGAGGCCAGTAGGAATGAACAGTGAGCATCCTTAGTGCTAAATCCTGTCTCCAAATCGCTGACTTGAGGGCTGCTGCCCACCAAGAATGGTCCTTGGCCTCTCCTGAGCAGTGTCAAGGAATTGCTTTAGAAAAGTGGCTGTCCCAAGTGGACAACACATCAGGGAAAGTTCATAATGAGGCATCACACCAGGGAAAGTTCAGATTGAAAAAAAAAAAGTTATTGGTGGAACTATTTCACCTTCTAAAAGGAATAATTAATTTTTGTGTGATTACTGTTTTCCTGGGTGCTGCTTAGCCTACATGTGTGTGTGCATGTGGAGCCATAGGCCTGGAATCAATGTCTGTCAGCAATGAACCCAAGTGAGAAATCTGACAGTTCTGTCTCTTTACCAGCAGAACATTTTCCTTGCAAATACTTATCTGTCATTTATTTCAGTCACAGGAAGTGGGATTCTTGTGTGCCTGGAATATGTCCACGTCATATTTTAGCACTGTAAAGTAGGTAACATTAACTTTTCTTTCCTTCTTCTATAATGAGCAGCACAATAATTATATTACTCCAAAGGTCATCTATGTTGCATTGTTTAGTCAACTGCAATAGCAGAAGGTTTTTTAAGGTTACTTGAGAATGCTTGTGTGAACAGCTTAAAAACAGCTTGAAAATTGTATGGGAGTAGCTAATTGGAGCAGCTTGAACTCTGAAGACCCAGGCTGGTCACAGTGTGGGAAGCAGTTGGGATTGTGGAAGAGGGGGTCTGGAAGATTTCTCATGCCAAAAGCATCTGTTCTCACTTTTTTTTTTTTTTTGCAAATGAAGCAAGTTGAAGGCAGAAGAGGTACCAGAGTGTCTTAGAGTGGGAGGTGGGAATATAGGCCAGGGAGGAGCCTGACTGAGCAGGAAGGACCATTTATTCTAGGTCCTTCTCTCCAACATGTCCATGGCTGTTCTTAGGTATCACCTTCTTAACCTGTATTATGAAACATAGATCAAAAATCAGTGGGAAGAGTAAGCTGAGTTTCTCTGTGAATCTCAGGCTCCTTTGAAATGCTCCCTCTGTGCTGAGAGTCCTGGAAATCTGCTTATCTTCCTTTCTGATTCTCATTTTAGCACCTTTTTTTTCCCATGTGTTTTCATGTATTCTGTCTTACTGAGCCTCAAGTTTTTGCATTATTTCTAAAACTTTGTTTCGCCCCCCTCTAAGTGATTCTAAGGAGAATATTCCCTACTCCACACCCACAACATTGCCACAAGAAACTTAATTTTCTCTGTCTGCTAATTCTAACCAGTAAGATATACTTACAGTCTTCGGAACTTCACCAGGGGCATAAGAGAACCCTGCAGACTCCTCAGATTTGTCTCAGCACGGGTGAAAGGATATAGCATATCTTCATATATATTTAAAAAATCATTATTTCTGCCACTTTTCAGCCGCATTTCCAACTCGCCGGAGTTTCACAGGCACGCTCAGCTTTCAGTTCTGATGGAATTTGACACGAAAATTCATGAAGAAGCTCTTTGTTGCTGTGTAGCTTTGGAGACATGGAAATTGTATCCTGCCCAGAAGGGTTGCTATGTTGGCCTGGCTGGTGGCCAACACAGTGAGTGTCAGTGTGGGTCTGGGTGACCCACGCAGTGAGGGTGGGGTCTGCCCACTTCTGTAGTGCAGACAAGGCTCGTGCCCTTGCACAGGTGCTGATAACCACGTGCCTGTCCCACAGGGCTGCCCATCAGCTGGTATCCTGTGAACTCCAGGAAGCGAAGGAAGATGGCAGGGGACTTGGGTTAAGGCATGGAGGGAACATGGGGAATGTGTTCAGTTCAGCTGAAGCTGGGGATCTATTTTTAGAATAAATTAGGTCTTAGAAGGGGGAAATTAGGCTAAGGTGGTAAATCCCAAGAGATTTCTTCATTCCAAGATTATGTCTTCTTTCCATGGTCAGGATGCCAGTTCTCAAGGAATCTTCAAAAAGTATTGCTACTTAACTTGTCCACTGGGGCATCAAATGTATCACAAGGAGGCAGATGAAAAAATCCACATTTTTTTCCAGTTCTTGGCAGCTTCAATGCGAAAAGACATCTGTTCCATTAGTACCATTATCAGCAACTACACATTTCATATGTTCAGATTTGCCAGCTGCAGAATGAAATACCAGTGAATAATCATTTTTGTTGCCTGAGTGTGTCCATTGCATCTTAAATTGTAGTTCCTTTGAAGTATGTGAAGGTAGGGAGAAAAAATTATAATTTGACTTAGCTTAATGAGAAAACTTCAATGTGACACAGAAGATCAGGTAAAAGTATTTTCTCTGAGCTTCAGCAGCTGGGAAAATTAATGATTTATTTAATCTGTCAACCAAACCAGGATTACCAACATAGGCTGGTAGTGACTTTAAGGCCAACATAGACTCTTCCAGAGGACTTCTTGATAATAAATTATCAATGATAACAACAATAACAGCAATAACAATAACAATAATAAAAATATATCTGATAAGAATAAAGCCATAAACAGCTGCAAAATAATAATGAGCACTGGCCAGCATGCCTTCACATAAAATGATTAATAATATGTCTTTTGAAACTTAGTTCTAATAGACTGCAGTAGTTCAAAGCTGTTTAAAAGGTTTACCCTAAATCTATTCTCATCTTCTTCAAGAACCCATCCTTATGCTTGTCAATCTTTAGGAATAAATACTAGAATAGACATACAATCCTCAGGCAAGGGGAAAAAGGATGTAGCCTTTAATACTTGTGGGATTATTGACTGGTCATTAAATCTAGACATTCTCTTCTCTTATGATTTTGATTAAATAATGTTGTGAAATGCAGCAAGACAGTGCCTAAGAAATAAATCCACAAAAATATATTGATCTTTGTTTATAATACAATAAGATGTCTTTTGAGATGAAACTGTTAAAGCTGTGATTTCTCTGGCTTAGAGTGTTCTACAGGTAGAAATATTAAACTATGGGTCTGTACATTGACTGTCACTTTCGGATATCACACCAATTCCAGACAAAAGTTAATTTTCCTTCTGCAGACTAAACGATTACACACTGCTTATCCCAAATCAGTTTTGTTCGCATGCCAATTTCTGCATTCTGCAAGTCATGATTTTTAGTGCTTAGAGGTGAAAAGAGTGAGGCAAGTAGGAATAAAACCTGTGCTGTGAACCCCCACTTTAATCAGTACCATGTAATGTCTGGGGACAGGGGAACTGACTGCTGTGCTGAAAAATGCTATTTATCTTAAACAATACCAGCTCCTAAGGATAATAATAGTAGTAGTAGTAGTAGTAGTAGTAATAATAATAATAATAATAACAACAACAACAACAACAACAACAACAACAACAATATGTAACCCTAACTGTGCTAGGTGCCAAGCACATCTAATTTGGACTAGAAAATCCGTAAGATTTCAGGAAATATGGGAATCCTGAAGAACTGTGCAGTTGTGCAGATACTTCTACATCAGGAAACTAGCATGCACTGTACCATGCTGGTAAAATTGTGAAGGAAGATATAAGACCCCTTTAGCTTCATTAGCAAAACTACATCTCTTCTGAAGCTAGCCTTTCTGTTGACTAATTAAACATTTCTTACTAGTTCTGAAGGTATTGGTTTTCATTTCTTAAGGAAATCAAACAAAAAACCTTGACATCTTCCAAGGATAAACTGTTTTAAAAATACCATGTGCAGTGACTGTGAGCACTCTGTTATTGTCCATCCTTATCATCTTGCATGTGGACTGGTGGAGTGTTTCTACAGTCGCCTCCCAGTACACAATTAATCCAGGATGAGTCAGATGCAATGTCCCTCGTGTCAAGTGATTGATAGTGACATTTGTTTAGCACATTACCAAGCTCTTTTTAATATTCTGCTGTTTGATTTTCTCTGTGTTTTTTATTGTCCTCCACTGTGATTTATTAATTAATATTTTTATTTATGCTCCTTGATGTTCATCTTCCACAGTCTCCAATAATGGAGCCTTTCAGGGTTTCAGTGAGCCTTGAGAAGGGTTAGCCTTAGACACAGAATATCAGAGTGCCACCTTTTCTGGGAGGATTTCAGACTTTGCTCCATTTATGTCTCCTTCACCTCGCACAGTTGCTGCCCAAGTACAGTCTCTTTTCTGCACCAAATGTGGTGGAAATGAAGTTTGCCTGACTTGGAATACACTGTGAGGTGACAGAATGCATACAGCTGGTAAAGCAGATAAGGTGGCCTGTGTAAATCTGTTTCAATGCCATGCATGCTGGAATTCATATTTCCAGGATTTGAAACAGCAAAAGCCTTGGAATTAGCTAAGTCAGTGTGTGTAAAAACACATCGCAAAACTTGTCTTTGGCCCAAGGCAGCATGAGACCTACATTTAAAATTCACTTTACAGTGTGTTGTACCTCATCTTTCATACATATATTTTTTTTCCTTTTATGAATAAAATAAGGAGGGAATCATGGCATTAATCATGCCCAAACACTATGCTATTTGCTTATCACTAACAGGTTCTACTTTTGCAGTTGGATAATTTAGACTAGAAATAAATTATCCTCTTGTCCTGAAAATATTGCAAAGGAATCTGTCAGGTGCTAAAACAAGCATTATTCTTTAGCAAGAAACACAGCAGTCCATAACTACTGACTGTTGGATGGGACATGGCCAGGTTTGCTTTTTTTCTTTTGGAATTTTTTTCCTGTTGAAAAATTTGCCATCTCTCATGCCCAATTATTTTAACATAAAATCACCTTTTTAAATATAAAATATTATAGTCTAGGAAAATATAGAACTCTTCATAGAAAATGTTTCTGTTTTTAGAACATACAGATGGACTTTATTCAAAAGGAGCAACACTTAGCATGGAAATTGGATAGAGGCAGCAATGAGTACAGGGATAAAAAACTGGATTCACAAAGTTTAAAGTTAGCTTTTGATAAGTACAGAATAATCTTTACAGAGGGATTAGCTTGTGAGTGTATGGAGTGGCTACTGAAAAAGCAGCCAAATATAATATTAATGTATTTGCTAGAGGTTCTTTCTGAAAGATATCTGCGTCAACTCAGGGAATAACATTCTGGTAGTCTAGATCCTTAGGCTAAGACCCTCCAAAAAGAAAAAGTAAAATTGCAGTTGGCATTAACAGAGAGCAAAAATTCCTGTTCCCATGAGTGCAAATACCTCACAAGTTGTTCAGATACCAGAAAAAGAGAAACATTGATTGTACCGAGTCTGAGGTTCTGTTGACAGCAGTGTTTCAGACTTGCTTTCTCACTTACACTGGGTACAGCAGCTTCAAACACGGAGCCACTGTGTCATCTGGAACAGAAGGGTGTGTCACTGGGGTGTAATCAGATTCCCTGTTAATCTCACAGGCTTTTACTGGTTCATACTGAGATTTTGCAAATCACACTGCAACAGTGTGTATTTTTAGCAAACATCTGCGAACTAATAGTAATGAAAATTTTGGTAAATGGGAATTTTTAATCCAAAAAAGTTTCAAATGGTTGAAAACCTTGAAATTCTACCCACCTGCCCCATACATCTCACAGTTTTTCCACTCATCATGTTGTGAAAGCTAATTTATTCTTGGTTTCTTGAGGCTTAAGGAAATGCAAAGATTTTGCTTTTTTTCCCCCCCAAAGAACAGTATCTGACCAGAAAATTTACACTTTTTCCTCAAAGTGAATATCGTTAAAGTACCTGTATTAGGAAAGGAGCAGGTATCCATGGTGATCCGCAATTTACTGTCTTTTGTTCTCAGTTTTCGCTTCAAAGGAGGTAAAATAATGACTCACTATTTTGCCTAATGGCTAATTTCTTCATAAGACAAGACAAACTGTAAAATGTTAGAACAGGGTTATAAATTACTTGCTAAATTAGTTAAACTCATCTCTGGCAAACCAATATCGTCAATAGAATCGTGTTTTTCATAACATATTTTCATTCTAAATGAAAACAAGATATTGCAAGATATTATACGAGGAGGGGTAAGTTACCCACACCTTGATTTGGGCTTTTTTGGATTTGTTTTAAATTAAGAAATTAAAAATTAAGAGATCTGTCAAGACTGAATCTCACAATCTGCACAGGATTAAGGAATAGCCACATGAATATCTGTATATCTTTTATCTGGATATCTCTTAGCTGCAGAGTGGTTGCAAATTATGAAGATGACAGAGTTGAATCCTTCTTTCAAGTCCCCATTAAAGTTGTTGCCCTATTGGAATTATATTAATGAAAAGATTATTTTAAACTTTTGTTTTTGTCTTGTGTGAGAACCACAAGACCTCATTTTCTTATTATAACTTTAATTTATCTTCTTAACTCTCACACACAGTATTAAAAGACAGAGAAGATGATCAGCAGCTGAAACTTTGATGGCTTTTCTCCATGTCATAATAGAATGTGTAGAGAACTCCCTAGGTTTGATTAGTGAAATAAAGGGAGAAATAAAGAAAACCCTTTTTACTGAAATGAATTGCATGGGGCTGAGAGAACTTGGCACAAACACTGAAGCCTACTGCGTTAGATGGTTATCCTGAGGTAGATTGAGGAGGGACTCTGTGTCCTGAACTGTGAGGAGAGGGTAAAATCAACAGGATGGGCTGAGTGAACTTGTGTGGGTGGTTGACTTGTCTGCCCCTCCCACTACAGAGGTTAGTCCTCTAATTTCTAGCTAGGAACTACAGCTAGAGCTCGTGGCCACGGCCATGGCCGAAGACAGATTACCAGGCTCACTGGGCCTCTGGCCACACCCAAAGCCAGCTGCATTTACACTCTTTGTGTTGCGGCGGTTTTTATTCGTTAATTGTATTTTAGTTTGTTCCATGTACCCCCGTTTGCACTTGGTTTCTCCCCCTTGTCAATTTCTTGTCTCCTCCCCTGGTCAATCCAAGAATCCTCTCTCTCCCCTGCCAATCTTCCCTTAGACCTGCCTTGGGCCCCAGAAAGTTCCATGCTACTGTGTTACCCATTGGTTTTTGTGCATGTATCCCCTCCTAGTTATTACCCCATTGGCTATGTTGTATGTCCTTTACCCCTGAACCACACTCCTGAGATCCCTCTGTTGGTTATGTTCCTGTTCCCACCCCTGAGATCCTTGGTGTATAAAATCCCATGTCACGTTAGATTGTCAGCCATTTGGAGCTGATCTTTCTTGGTGGTGCTTGTTGTGGTTAGGCTCAGTCAGTCTTTCCCTTCAGCCAAATAAACTTTGGTCTGGAATACAAAGCTGCTGAGTCCTCCCTGTTTCTTGCTTCCCCATGCACTTGAGACCAGTTTGTGAAGCTGCTGTCGGTTCTGCGACAGGGCACCGGGGATCAAAGAGGATCCTCCGGGGAGTCATCTTCGACCGGCCCAGCCTTGGCACCCCAGGCAGCCAAGCGCGGCATCATCCTTGATCCTCAGATACCCAGTTATGCAAGTGAACATGTATTCAGCAAAGCAATAGAAGTGAGATATTCTTCAGAATTATATAACTCTATATTTTATTCATTAATCATAGAATAATGTTTAACTATGTGTTCGTAGCATGAAGACCAAAAAAAGATGATGGTGGTTGTGAAGTTTATGTACTTTCAAGGAAAGCAAAACTTTTACATTTCCTCACTCATTATTATACAACCAAAAATAAGATAGAGATTAGAATTTGAGTAGGAGAAAGTATTTCATGCTGCAACTTTGAAGAATTCTAAAAAGGGGAATTTAGATAATTTTATTATTATTCTTTCAAAAAAAGAGATCAGTATTGATACCATTTAATGAGAATTTGTCAATTTTACATCAGTGAATGTAGAGGAAATAAAGATATGGCTATACTTTCTGCTATTTTATTCTTCCAAAATTACAGAAGATGTTGCAGTGAAATAGAGCACTTTTCAATAGCAATTAAAATGTCCTTTTATTTGATTTATCGATCCAGAATTTAAAGAAGTTTTTCTGTAAACTAAAAATGAAAATGTGAGGAACAAATACTGTTCCCCTTGATGAAGCCTAGACATAGGACTGTGTTTTTGAGTCCTATTAGTCTTGCAAGCTGACCACTCCAATTTAATCAGCCTCCTAAGTACAAAAGGTAGATTGCTGGCAAGCAAAGACTATTAAGTCTGTACTGTCTGGCTTGCAACTCTGAATTCAATGTCTGCTTTTAGATAAATGGGGCTATTGGAACCTGACGAATTTGTCACCACCCGGAGACATAGGTTTCTAGCGAAATGTATTGGTAAATAAAGTCCTTTTAAATTGCTTTTCAAATCAAATGAATGCTTTTCTATCTCCAAAATGAAGATAAGAAGGTAAAGATTGATAAAATACAGACACCAGTCTTTTAGTGTAGGATCTCTCTGTCTGCACTTAGATTACCTTTTTTTTCCCAGTCTTTTGTTATAGGATATTTTAGTGTGGTTTTGATTAAAAGTAATTTGCTTTCTTACTCATTCTGTTTCTGTAGCAAATGAATGGTCAGCTGAATCTTTTCCTATGCTCTACAGCACTGTATTTTGCAGATATTCTCATTTTCTTACAATAGCTCTCAAATAGCTTTTCATGGAGAAGTTGTGATGCTGGAGATGCCCAAATAGGCAGCTGGGGAATGATTGTTCTTCAGACTGTCAACCTTTTCCTCTTAAAGTGATATCCTCTAGTGTCACTAAAAATTATTTTCCAAAATATCATTTTTCACAGTTGTGTTTTCTGGCATTAGTTAGAGTTGTATTGCAAGGTCGTGTTGTGTTATTGCAAGGAAAGCAAAGCTTTGCTTGAATGTTCTTTGTAGTGCCCATAGCAGTTCCACAGGCTGTAAATTGTCAACACCACCATGGAGCCACGTGGGAAACCAACCCTTCTCACCCATAAACCCCAGAGAACCATTGCCCAGCAATAAACACTGGATAGTAAATAGTTAAAAGGGAAACCTGATAAATAAAAAGGAGACTGATCTATGGTTAAAAACAAAGGCTGTCTTTTCAGGCTATTATGCTGTGATAGAACTTAAGACAAGAGAACTTCATACAAAGTGTCATCATTTCAGTTTGGTTTGCTTTTTTCCAGACATGGAAAGTGTCCCAAGTCCAACAGCAGCACCCAGACTGGGGTTGCTGGAGGAAATTTTTCTTCCACACCCTCACCTGCACACTGAAGCAATGTCTAGGCATTCAAGTGATGCCCACTCTAGACTGCTTGACCAACACTTTAAACAATGTAGTCATCCTTCCTCTCCCTCTTCATGGTCTCAGAGGGAAATAAAAAAAGTGGGTCATAATAAAATCACTAGAAGACTTTTCCCAAAGTATATTGGCAAAGAAAAGAAGTCTTTTATCTGGTTTGATACTTCTGGGAAGAATATTGGGATGTCAATAGTGAATGAATGGCATATTTTTGTCCTCAGGCCTCAGAACCAGAATGAGACAATGATTCATTTTTAGAACAACAGCTTGTCAGATCTAGTCTTCCTATTGTTGAAACAAAGTACTGTTTTGTTATATGATTAAAAAATGAAGAACTTTTGCCAGAAAAGAATATTAGTGTATCATACTAAATGCCAGAGCTTTAGAATCACAGAATATGTTTCTTTCTTTAATTATGAACTTGACACTGAGGAATTACTCTGAGCCCTGTGAGGTGACCAGTAGCAGGTGTTTGCTAGCAGGAGGATGCTGAATTTTCCCTCCAGTTTCAACAGATTAGTTGCCTGAGTGGTTTTTTGTATTTTTTTCTGAGGAGCATCATATCTGTACCTACATGAAAGCAGTACCCAAGTACTCATATGAGAGTAGAAAAGACTGGCAGTCTGGATTTTCTGCAAGCAATTATATTAACTCATGGAAACACCAGGTAGGGTCAGTAAGTCTGGCTGCCATGGTAGGACTTGCAGACAACCTGGTTGTTGGGAGGCCTCATGCACAGAATCAGTCAATAAACCAGAGCTGCTCTTTTTAGGCTGGGACCGTTCATTGACATCTTCCTGAATGTCCTGAATTCTCAGTGAGTATCAAACACCAAAGCAGGAGTTCCTCTGAATGTTAACACTACTTTTATCAAGGGATCACCCGAGCTTTTCAGGATAAAATAACTGCAGTATTTTTGGCTGTGGCAAGAATATAACATCATAATTTACTCAGATACATATTGGTCTTTTACTATATTTATGTGTCTTTCTATTCTATTTATTGTTCAGCTATAAACCTTTATATTTACACTTTTTTTCTTTGTATCAAAAATGAAATTTAAAGGGACTTTCTGTGAAACAGAACACCTCACTCTGGCTGGGGCTTTCATGGACATTCTGCCTTTTCTGTGGAACAGAATTTTTCAATTTGATTTGTAGGAACAGGTTGTACTATGTTTTTTGAGGAAAAAATAAATTCTCTAATTAGAAGCCAAAGTAGTTCATGGGATGAATTTAAAGGTTCTGGTGAAAAGCATCACTGGGTGCAGTGCTGAGATGTATTGCACTCCCCTCAGCCAGTGTGAAAGTTATTGTGAAGTGCTCATCTCAGCACTCAGAACTCAGGCACCAAAACCAGCATTTGGTTTAATTTCATCAGAGCCCCCATCCATCACAGTCCGCTGTAAGGATCACCAGCACAGCCACGCCATCTCCTGCTCCACAGGCCAATAAAGTTACTGCCTACAGGCACTGATTTACCATGTTGTTATTCTTCAGTAATTCAAACGATTCAGTCGTGTTTTCACAGCAAACAGATTTGTTGCCAGAGTTTGATATTGTTTTCTAAACCCTGTGCTCCTGCAAAGTATAAACTCATTTCAGCTTTAAATGTTTACAGTTCAAGCCTTTCTCCCTTCTGGGAATGGAGTATCGCTGGGGGGAGACTTGCACAGTTTTGAAATGGCAGTATGATATAAATTGGCATAAATTGAGCTGGTGGCTTGAAAGAAGTGTTTGTGAATAATGTAGCATATTTTTCCCAGTATTTTGAAAGTTCTGGAGTGTTTCTGATTCTGAAACAAGAAATAGAATTAGATGCATTATTTTCATGAGCCTCAACACCTTTAGGGGCATTGTTGTGGGTGTAGTGGCATTAGATAATAGAACCACATTGAGAAATAACTTTTTTTCATTATATGTCAATATTAAAATCACAGAATAAGAATTACAATGTATCTAATGGAACAAATGTTGGGATAACTTTCTCATTATTTCTATTTAAATTTTTTTTCCAATTGAGTCAAAACTAAAATACAATTAATCTGTACAACCCAGTTAATGTAATTTTAATTTTCCTACAGTATTGTGTCTGTCTTTGTATCTAATGTAGTCATACATAACACACTAAATACTTTGAGACTGTATATTACCAGTGATATTTTGATCTAGGCTGTGGATACAATATAGTTTTATTGTCTATTCCTTTAAAATCTGAAATTTTGAATGTGTGTTAGCTTGCATGTTTGCTAAGCATATATACTGAATTTCTTGGGACTTGATTTCTATGGCTGGACATCAGGATCCAAAGAGTAATTCTCACTGATCTATGCTTCATCATTGGTTGTATACTAGTCTGTGAAATCAGTGTCACAGCAAAAAACTCTTTTACACATGTCAAAGGATTACTTCACTATGTTAAAAAGTTTGGCGGGTTAGAGGGGCATCTTGGAAACTTTGTCTACTTCTGGACTCCACAACCTGCTGGACTTGAGAAAATGCCATGGTAAATAAATAGTATAAAGTCTCTGGTGTCAAACAGTCAACAATTGAAAAGCCTGTTTCTACTCACATGACTTGTTGGTAGCTGCAAAATTGTGTGTGTGTGGTCCCATCAGGGAGCAAATGAGGAAACATGCATTTATCATCTGTGCTCTCAAACCAGTTCTCTGGCTCTTTTTGCTCGATTTTTATTAAAACCTTTCTCAACTGTTATGACAGGTTTAGCTGCGGTAGAGCAGAGTGCTTTGCAGGATTTTTCAAGCTGGGACATTCAGGAATTTCAGTTTCTTCAGTCACCATTCTCAGCAGCGGAAATTTCTGATGTCTGCAACAAAAATATTTTGGCAATGAGAGAGGTCAATCACTGGAGCAGGTGACCAGAGAGACTGTACAACTTTCATCCACTGGGATGCTCAAACTTGCTTGGACATGGCCCTGAGCATCTTGACGCAAATTGGAAGTTTGATTTGCTTTTAAAGTTATCTCTGTTTAGAATGTGGAGTTCTAGTGAAATCCTAATTTTTCTTTAAGGAGGTGATCAACTTCTGCCTTTAAACTCTCGCAGTTCTGCAAAAAGTTTAGAAGAATATAATAAATTGAGAAGCTTTGTAGAAAATGGCTTGCTTCACTTAGGTGCCTTTGTATTTATATGGTATGTTTAGAAATATTTCACTTTTTCATGTGTCCCAGTTTTCATAGTTCCCGGAGTAGAGGAGTAAATGGTGGTAAATTTGCTTGTTATCCTTTTCAAAGGACCATAATATAAGGTCCAACTTTTCCATAAATGCAGCATCTGGAAAAGTCTGGGGCTCCACAAGTACAAAGTTAATTCCTGTACCTAATAACTGGGTCAGAGTTCTGTGGGATGTCAGATGATTATGTCTGCCTGCTCTGAAATTCATGTGCTCTGCTTCACTTTCTGTTTTTCTCTGGGTTGATTTAATCATAGTGAAAATTCACTTACATGTAGGGCAGCATAAAACCAAAACCAGAACTTAAAAGCCAGACAACTTTTTGACCTTAAATACCGATTCTTACTCCCACAACACTATTCAAGCATATAACTCACTCTTCTTGTAGCAACAACTGAGAATCTTCACTCTACGGGCAGTACTTTGTTTATAGAAAAATTATAGTATGAAGGCAGAATCAGGGACATAACTAAAAATGGAAAATATATATTAAATGTATATATATATAGTATATACCCTATATATTCAAAATATGCTATAAAATACAGGGTTCTCACAAATTCTCGCAAGGTTTTTTTGTTCGTTTTGGTCTGTTATTGTTGTTTTAAATTTTTTTCTATTTTTTTGTTAGTTTGTTTGGCTTTTTTTGTTTCTCCACCTGCTCACCCTGAGTTAGTTAACTGAATTGTAAGACAAGTATGTTGAAATCCACTGAAGACAGTTAATACTTGACAAATACAATCCATTAATCTGGAGACTGAAAGAACTGTAGACACACTCAGACAAAGTGATAATGACAAATAGACTTGGCCATCTCTTGTGGTTCAAGTCAGAATATGTGAAGACTAGAAGATAGTAAGAAATTGCTAATTATTTTTCTTTAGTTTTGACTGTAACTTTGAAGCAAAGTACATCCCTGGAGCCTTTACGAAGTTCTTTAGCTTCCAAAGAGGCCACTGGAGAGCCCACAGGAAGAATTTTGTATCTACACTCTATTAAGCATTGATGAAAACCTTGAATTAAGATCATTAACAGCAAAAATAGCATAATTGACTTTGAATAATATTTTTTTGATAGAGAGTAATGACTTTGACTTTTATGTGACTGCAGTTTCCTTGCAGATTGAAATTCCATAAGCCAGAGAGGGCCCAATGATGAAAACAAGGCGGACTGCAGCTCTCTCTTACTGTTTGGGGAACCACTGTGGAATGGAAAAAATAATTGGTTTCAATGCTTTGGCCAAGGGATAATTAGCATAAAAACATTTTTAAAATGGAAAATATGGGAATGTATTGAGGAAAAAAGTACAGATCCTGTGTCCTCTCATGTTTTTAAATAGCTGGTCTTATAATTCAGCCTCTTAAACTGCAGGTGCCACAGCAACAATGCCAGTATAGCAATAGCATTGAATTCATAGAGGCAGAATAAGAAGGCCAGGCTTTATTATGTTGATTTAAAAATGCTATCTGAGCTCTGTTCCTGGTCCTAGGAGAGAAATTCTCTGCATCTGAATAAACTGAAAAACTAGTAATTATTGATTTTGCCCCTCTGTTTTTTTCTTCTCCCACACAGGAGGAATTACACAGTGCAGAAGAAAATGTGAGCTTTTAATTTTCCTGTTGTGTAAGCCAGCTGGTCAGGCAATCAGTCATGGGTCTGAGCCTCAGAGTGGGACCATATCCAGTGAAAAGGATTATTCCAGGAGAAGTAAGGGTAATGGTACTTTTGAAGGCTAATCAAACACATTTGAAGGGAGGGAGTTAGGATGAGGGAGAAATAGGAAAAAAATCTGGAATGTATGAAAGACTGTGTAGCAAGATTTTGAGAGCTTTCCCTAGGAGTACAAAGAACTGGTTTAAAAAGAGACTCAGCATACATGAAGCCATTGGATTTTGTGACTGCATACAGATAAGGAAACAGATAAGGACATATATAGTCATGAGAAACAGAAATGCAGAAGGATGTAGAGATAAACAACCTTTTTGTAGAAGATGTGATGTGTTTCAATACTCTGGACAATGCTCTTCACCTTTTCTGTCCTTCATTGATTTTTAAAGTACTTGGTTACAAACAGGGAAACAAGTACATGTGCTACAGCTCGATCAGCCTATGCCATGTTCAGACATTTTCAGTCAGCTTTTCCATTTGTTACTGTAATAATCTGTCACCTAGGTAAAACAAGGAGGCTCTCATTCTGTACTATGTACTATGTCCAGAAGTAGAGGTGGCTTCAGACACAGAAAATCATTAACTCAAGTAACCTTATTTTTCTCTCTTGTTTGTTTATCCAAAGAATTTGCTACGAAAATATCACAGGAAATATTTTGAAAGTGTCCTTATTGTTGCTCTCAGCAGTTTTTAACATACATATGATTTATTTCAACTGTGTCAGTTTAACAATTTCTATAGAAGAAGAAAAGAAATTGTAATAATTTCATGAAGGAATAAATATTGTCTGAATGTGCAGTGTATTCAGTATAAGATGGACCCGGTCACAGTCTGTGCGTTATAAGTAAAATTTCCAGTTTTGCCTGTGTGTTACCCTGCACTGATTCACTTTGCTACTAATTTTCAATTCCATATTAAAGTAAATACTTATGCATTCTTCTACCTTAGCCCTCAGCTACATGTTACGTGGTGTTTGAAGGGACAATTCTGTCTCTTAGGCAGAGGTACTTAGATGCAGAAAGGAAGCAAAAGATAGAATCTTGTTTTGAGTAGATCTCAGACAACTACTCTATTTATCACCTTTCAGTATCTCTTTGCCATGTGTCATTATCAAAAAGCAAGGCTTCTTGATGCTAGTAGTTATAATCACTAAATATATTATTTAACCTTCTTATGGTTAATTTTTCTTGAAAGAGTTTCTTTTCAGAATTCTCTATCTCCTTACCCTTCCCATTAGAGATAGTGAGATTTTGTCAACACAACAGCCATTCCTTTTTAAAAACGACAGTTTTTCACAACAGTGTCTTCTTACACAAGACTTCTCCAAATTATTTCAATGGGCATGTTAGAAATGTTTAGAACAGCAGGTGTCTCCTGCTGTCTGCTATTTTCTGTCCTAATTTCCTTAGTCGAAGTGTCCTGGTAGTGGTGGGAAATGGCACTGTGGCAATGAATCAACTTAAAGTTGAAAACTAAAGCACAACAGCTTTATTTGTTTTCAGAAAGTAATAGCAGGATGTAAAAGGGATATAAGTGACACTGGAAATATAGCAATTTTTGAGCTGTTAAAAGTAATTTCTTTCTCCTGAATTTATTACTGTAGGAAATAAAAATATTAAAAAAATGTTAAAAAATTACTAACTCACCTAAAAGCAGCTAGATTATAGTGTGGCCTTGTTGTACTGTGTTACACTTTCTGTTGAAGTATCTGGTCCTGGAACAAGCTTGGACTGAACAGTCAGTGAGATGAATCTAAAGCATATTACAGCTAGGAGAGCAAATATGTCTCTGATACTTTGCTATTATTTGAGCGTAAACTAGTAAAGCTTTCTAGATCCTTTGAAAGCTTCCTTTTTTTCTCATCAAGTTTTGAGACCTTACTCCTCTGTCCCGAGGTCTTGCACTGTCTGTTCCAACTCATCATAAAAATCCCCTTTCTCCTCTAGCCTCTCCAGTGAGGTGTTGTCCATAATACCCATAATGGTGGTTGAAGATCCTTTATTCTTCTTTCTGGATGACCAGAAGATGACAAAATTACATTTGAATGCTGCTTTGGTTACAGTGAGATTCTACAGGGTAAGATCTGAATGTCTCTCCTAGTTTCATACAGCTGAAAAACTAGTTTAAAGTGGATTCAGCTGGTTTAAAAATTATAAACTTTACTTACTGTCTTGGTTTCTGTTGATCAGACTATGGTAAAAGAAAATATTTTGAAAAGACTGTTTCTAGTCACATAAAAAAGAAGAAATGTGAAAGGCAAGAAAAAGAGTAATTTGTTCAGTCTCATATGTTGAATATAGGTTCAGATTCCTTGGAAATAAGTTTGGTAACTCAAATTGTCTGAAAAATTGCATGGGAGTACTACAGAACTCAATAAACCATTTGTAAGCAGGTGTATTTGGAACTATTTGTGGTTTCAGTAAAATGTCTTCAAAGCTAAGGTCTACCACTAAACTTCGTTAACACTTTCTTTTACCTTCAACACACAGTCAGAAGTCCCACAGGACTATGTTTAAACTCAAGTAGACTTGGGGATTCAAGCACTACAGAGAAACAAGTAAAAATGGAGGATGTGACTGAACTAGTGCTTAATGTTTATCAGAGGGGCACAGATTTTGAAGTGATTATGGTGAAATGAGAGTAGTCAAGGAAAGGAGCCCAAGAATATAAACTAGGTTAGTGTGTAACAACTGGAGAAAGTGTTGTCTCATATCTTCTTTGATATGCAAGGTACATCACACTATTCTGGGACGACATTAGATGTCCAGACTTTGTTTATGTCAGAAGTGGGCAAATTACCAAGTTCAAATCTGTAGCAAAAATTGTTTCACATGGTATGCTTCCAAAAGAGATGAATCAAATGTTTAAAATCAAATTGATTTTGCTTTAATGAGTTTCCTTTACTTATTTTAAAATGGTGGGAATAGAGAGCTTGTGTTGGAATAGATGATATCTGGGACACTTTGTATTATAATGGCTCAGTGAAGCCATTACACAGTGAAATCCAATTTCTTGATTTTCACAGTGTAGCTCTGAGCTCAGATCCATTCCTGCCTAAAAGGTTTTGTTCCCCACCTGATGTTATTGAATATTAGAAGAATTTCTGACAGAATGTTTCCCAAAGGCAAGAAATTTCTATAATATACCATTTTTCAAAAAACATGAAATACCTTAGTTTTCTTTTCTCATATACCTCCAAAAAAGTAAATATGTTCCAGGGAATGCAATTTTGCAATACTGTGGGCAAAAATAAAATCCCAACATGTAATGTTCTGTATAGTAACTGGTCTTAGGAAATGGTGTCTTAGCTGCCTACTAAAAACTTGCACTTCATTCTTCCTACGGTCCCTGCTTTCGAACAACCACCCTCCTCCCCCTCCATTAAATATAAAATTCCCCCAGAAAAATCCAGCTTTGCTTTGCTTGTGATACTTTTTTCTTTTCCAGGTTAATCCCCCTCAGTGGTGGCCTGAACTGTAACTGGAAGTTTTTCCTCAGAAGTGTTTCCAAAATTTTTCTGGGAGTAGATATTGGAAATAGTATCGTCAATATGTTAGGTCCTCACTCTACATTTGGCAGATTTTTATTTCTCATCATTTGGCCACAAAAATTATGAGAGTTTTTGTGGCTTTTAATAGGTCTCATTGCATTTTTAAATTTCAATTAATACAATAATTTGAATTTATAAGATCTCATTGTATATAGTAATTTGAATGTACATAACATGTTGAAATTCATGACTCTGACTCTGTGGAAGCATCTCAGAATAACGTCTGTCTTTTTTCACAGGTTGATCATAATACTGACTTGTAGTTGGAAATTGCCTGCCATATCTGTGCCATTCTCAGTTACCTCAAAATTGTGGGCATTTATAGCAGTAAAAAAATGTAATTAAGTATCGAGTGCCCTTAATTCTTCCTACAGGATATTTCTCTCTGTAGTGACAGTGGTCCTAGCATAGGTTTATCAGCAAATATCACAGACATCAAAATAACTTGTTACATGCCTTGGACAAAAAAATACAGATGAAAATAGTTAGATCCATCCCAATTCCCACCCTTCAGGAATTCTGGTAGGGAAGGCTCTTCAGGCAAATACTTTTCTTTTCAGTGTTCTCTTTCATCCCAACAAATAATTCACGTTTAATTACCAGCCACTGCCAATCCATAGTTTTGCTAGTTTCCTACAAATTTTACATTTCTTATACATTTTATTATCATTCTTTTTCTTTAGGGAATCCACCTTTCGTTTAAAATATTTATTGTCCTCCAGAAAACAAATAAAACAAACATTTTCCATTGGAAAAAAGGACATGGTTTTCCAGTTAGCTCCTGTTATTACTATTAAGTCACTACACTGAACTCTTGGGAACTCTGAAAATGCATATAACCCTTTGAAATAAGCTTAAATGAGAGACATCTTGCATTCATTTTGACACCAAAGGGATATATTACTCTTTCATTTTTTAGCATATGTTTATTTTGATTAGTAACCTATGTCAAAGATTTTGAGCTAATAAACATTCTGTCTGTCTCTGTTCCCAGAGAAGTTAAGATCTTGAGTAAATACTGGAACGCTTGAATGATGTCACAGGTAAATATTGACAGAACAAAATAAATTACTTGTGAAAAGTGGCATAATGCTGTAAGCAACAGAAAACTGAGAGGTGGTTAAGAGGCCTGCTTGATGGAAAACAAATGTTCAGAAATTCTAAGGGGAAGACTCATCTGCTCATAGATGAATGTCCCTCTCAATATCTGAATAATTCTGCAGGACAACACTTATTTTATACTTTGAAGCACAGAACGAAGCTTAAGGGTTTGAGTTTAAACAATGCATAATGTAGCCAGAGTAATCTTGAAAGAAATAATTTTCAGATATAACTGTGTGGGAGATACAGATGTCTACAGGACAGATGGAGAGATATTGCAGTTTATCATTCTTAGACGAAGAAATGTGTTCAAATATTTTATTCTAATTGTATTTTTATGCTTGCTACAGAAGATCACTTATAAAGGCACTATCTATAATTTGTCAGTCTAGCACAGCTTGCTTTTACTGAGAAAAGTTGAGAAGGCATGAAGAAAGCTGTGATATTCTTTAATATTTGCTGAATAAAGTGCCAAAAGGAAGATTTAACATTTTTCCATGTGTCTGTTTTAAAATGTAAAATCATTTTGCTAGACATTAATTTCCAGAGAACTTAAGAAGCTTGAATAAAGAATAAGAAGTTGGTTACAGAAAGTAGAATGAGACGTGAGAAGAAGAATGTAAGAGGATAAAAATATACATGATTTGAAGTTTTAATGGAGTGTCTGTGCCAGGCTGACTATGTGATAACAAAATTCTGGCTTACAGACAAAAACCAGATCTATTTATCTATTTCAGACACCTCTTTTCTGACCATTGGAGTCTCAATTGCATATCTAATTTTTTTTTGTCTCCTAAGACTGTTGTGAAGTTGTCAAATGCCTGTTGCAGCTGTGGCACGCTGAATTGATTCCATATTTATCACAAACTTCGAAATGTGGCTCAAGCTTTTGAATACACTCGGTCCCAAATATTAATCACTTGGCTTTTCTTTTTTAAGAGGTGGTGGGACATCTATTACAACTGCTGTCAGTATGAGAACTGAATTTCAGGACTGTGTTTTGAAGAACACCTAGAAAAATATTTTTTTAATTTGCAGTATTTCTGTAAAATTTCATCTAGAACAGAATTCTCTTAGCAAGTCCTAAGGCCTCCAGCTTCTCTGGTTTTTAAAGGCAAGTAAAGAATTCTTAAACTTCTTTCCCTAAAATCTATAAGATGGGTGGGATTTCTTCATCAGAGGGTTGCCTTTCAAGTGGAAAACTGTGTCATGTTCACATACCAGGTCATACACATTTAATTGTTTGCTTCCTTGAATAATGAGTCAGCCTTACTGGGACCCCTGCATGTGAAGGATAATTA
>WEKY01005611.1:0-48216 GCA_013390045.1 Picathartes gymnocephalus
GGAAAAAACTCAACCCACTACACAGTGATATCACACCACACTAAGGGATAACATGGAGGTTAAAGGTGCATTTGCTCTAAGTTGTGCTTAAAAAGCTCCTCCTTTTCTCAGTTAAACATGAACACCTATCTCAGGACACTTGAGTCCTAGTCCCTGACATTTAAACATGTGGGTGGTTGTACAGCTTTACAGCACTGATACTGAAGACAAAGGAGGCTCTTAGAGGAGACAGAACAGTTTTCCTGTTCTGCAGAAAGGCCAATTTTGGTTAAAACTGCATGTACATTATTTGGAACTCCTTAGGATCTGGGAGACAAGACAATGCATCAAGCTCATCTGTCTCCTTCCAAATTTCCAAAGTCCCATGGATGAAGGAGGGAGTGGAAGATACTGCTGAGGCTCTTTGCAAAAAGGATATTATTCTTTTCTACATCGAAATAAGAAAAAAGGGCAAGAACTCATGAAGAACAGCCCAGAGGAGAAAGCCTTGGGGGTTCTGGTGGACAAAAATTATTGTCTGATAGCAAGAAACACTACTATCCCCACAAGACACACATGGAGATAATATTTTATATTATAGACCATAAGTCTCCGAAGTGAAGCATAGCCATTATTAGAAATCACGATCCACTCCACCAGAATCCCAACCTCAAAAATAGTCAGTGACTTCCCAGTAGCTGGGAAAAAAGCAAAGAGCTTCATCTTTTATGAGTGGTAACAAATTTTTCTTCTGGTTTTACATGACACAGTTTCATGAACTTCCTTTGAAGTTTGTTTTGGTTTTTTTTTTTCTTGTTTATACAATGAAAAGACAAAAGCCTGAAAAACAATAACGACTTTTTCAGATTAATCAACACACCAGATATTGCTTGTTTCTCTGGAAGGTTTGTGAATTTTGTTCAAATTCTTGCTGAAATTTTAACTGCTACACCCCAAATAGGGTTCTTATCCTCTTTGTATTCTCTGGAATTTAGAAAAAAAAAGTTTAACAAAGGGTTTCTGTGAGTTTGGAAATGTAACATATTTTGCTGAAAAAGCTCTAAATTAGATAAATTGGGGGTGGTGCTGGTGGTTCTTCAACAGTATTTCACCTTCTCGTTCTTGTTAGCAGAATGCAGGGAATTGCAACAAATCAAAAAACTGTGAACTTTGGGCGATCTGGAAGACCATCTCTATTTAACAATGCCAGTATCATCGCCAACTTGTGCCCATCTACTTAGTCTTTCAACAGTCTGCTCTGTGAATAGGAGGACTCATGCAATCAGGTCTCCTTTGAATTTGTGCGCTGCGTGCTGTATACATCTCCACTGCACTGACGATGGCAGCACACCCAAGTGTCAGTTATTCCCAGAACAACTTTCCCAGCTCCCCATCAGCTACAACATGAGCCCCTACCTGAAGCTCCTCCTTGGGTCTGCAGCTTCAGTGTTTCCCTCCTGAAAAGGCCTCATGAATGACACAGAGAACCCTCATTGCCCTGCCAAAGCCTCTAACTGCTACTCAGGCTTTGGTGTTGCAGCAGGTTTTGTTCCAGAAGGCCAGACAGGCTCTGGACCACTGAGACCACAAGATAGGAATTTTCTTAGTGGAAAGCACTAATTTGGATCTTTGGTCTTTAGCAAGCTGCTAGTTCTATGAAACCGGTAGAATCTGGAGTGGCTCCTTCCCTCAGAGCAGTTCAAAATGCAGGAGAGGTGGAGAATTAATACAGGACTAATCCCACTGAATTACACAGATTTTGTTTACTTGGGAAATCATGAAAAAAACTAAATTGAGCAAGAAACCCCAATTTGAGTCATTATGATCACATTTAAAAGTGAAACCTTACCTGGAACAACCAGAATGGCTTTTGGGACCCAAGGGAAGGAGGAAAAGCCCTACCTTGTGTCTGTCAAAATGACTGCACTGATACTGGAAAGGAAGCACGGATCTGGGCTTTCCAACTGGTAAGCTGTGGGAAGCCTCTCTAATGCTATACAGACACTCAAATTTATGCAGGAATACAGTCCTAAATTAGGAGACTCGACAATAAATTCAGTTGTCATACATTTGCTACTAAAATAACTATTTTTAAGAAATATATTATTAACTTAAATGCTACATGATTCCTTCAAAAGCTATGACTCTGAGTGGATTAATGAAGTGGGAGTGCTTTCAGGCTATGCTTAATACATGTCTTATTAATTTAAAGCCTTATGATTGCCTTCCATGTGATTATGACCCAAAGTCAACCTCCATTGTATGTGTCAAAGTTGTTGTAAAGCTCTTTATGTGGTGGAACAATCACTTCTGGAAGCCTGACTTTTTCAGAAGGGAAATACAAGTCTCTCAGTCAGATTACTTGAGCCTCAAGGCCTGAATTCCTTAGGGGCTCCCTTCACAAAACTGGGCCCACCCAGCATCCCACATTACAAATTAACAAACACACATTTGCATACAAGGAACTCGTACAGGACTGTGTTTTCCATTTGCTCCCCAGAAACAGAAGAAAGTCCAGTAAGGGATGAGGAATATCTGCTGACAGATATTCCAGGTTCTCCTTCCTGGGCCTTTCCAAAGTGTCAAGTGGATGGAGAGCAGCTGGGTCCCTTGCTACCGGGAAATCACTGCTGGGTCGCAGAGCAAGCCAATATCCCAGCTGCCTGAGCTGGGATGGCTGTGGGTGGCCACCTACAGCACACAGTGTTTCTAGGCTGCCCAAGAGGTAGATAACGCCATAAGGACCCTAGTCACCTGGCAAGGGTTAGTCACAAGCTGGTCACTGTGGGGTGCAACATGGATATGGTTTAGCCAAGCAATGACACAAGCAGAGACTCCCTGGTTCACATTCAGCGTCCTTCCCACCACCCAGATCAGATAAAGCAGTATGTCACCTATTAATTATATGAACAAGACTGTATTTAATACAAACTCAGCTTCTGACAACATTTGCTACTAACCTTCAAGATAAAAGTTCTCTTTATTTATTGCTTCCCTTTATGTAAACACTTACACTTCAAGTGGTTTTGCAAAGACAACAGTCTAAAGAGGCTGTTTTATGTACCTAGAAAGGACCTCCCTAGCAGGGCTGAAAAATAATCCAGGTTGCCTCTAAACAATTCAGAGACACAGCATGAAACAGATATAGAAAAGAGTCACAATTACAGAGATATCTGATATCTAGCAACAAGTGTGACAACAACAATTCTTTGGAAACTGTGTAGGTGTATCTATGTCATAGTTTTAAATAGGAGCACTCAAAGGTAACAAACACCTCAGTAAGAACCAAAGCTGAACTGTGAGAGCTCTTGAGTTTGTACAGCCCTCAGCACAATGAGGCTGAAACTGGTTGTGCTTCTTTTTCACCCCTGTAGTATGGGTGCAGAGCAACAATAGATAATTGAATCTCTTTAGAACATCAAGCCTCAGCTTTGGGGAGGTCACTTAAGAACAAAACATCAGCCCTATTGGCAGACAACACATCCAGTTAATCCAGTTTTCTATTTTCATTGGTGAACAGCAGCAGAGACTGAGAAAAAAAGGAAACAACAGAAATAGAGCAAAAGTGAGTGAACCTTGTCTCCTCCTGTGTCTTTTCCAGCCTCAAAAGTGCTTTCTGTGTGCAAAGGAGCACTCTGTGGCTTTTACATCTATGGGCCTGTCCAGTGTTCGCTTGTGCCCATGGAAACTTTTAGCACGCACCACAGCACTGCCACACCTAATCCCTCCCTTTTTTGCTCTGTACCCACATTTTTGCATTTCTGAACATCTTGCCATTTCAGTGTACAATCAGCACGCCTCTGATGATGAGGCAAACACAGGCAATTGTGTTCAACAGAATATGCTGAAAATGGAGGCAGGCTGGCACCTGCACAAGCCCATCCAGCCAGCTCAGCTGCATGAGGAGCATGGTGCTGCTCTGCCTGCCACCCTGCCCACCTGCCCAGCCCCAGAGCTGCCCTTCCCTGGCCCCCCTGCCTCCCCTCCTTCCTACTTCCCACCTTTCAGCTGGAAATATGTTTTCCTGAACTGAAGTCAGCAGAAATGCCTCAGTTTGGAGCATGTGCTGGGGATGGTTCCTCAGAAAGTGAAAAGCTCCCTTTGCAAAACAAATCATTGAGGAATATCCCAAAGGATTAGCTAAATGGCATCTAGGCATTTCCTAAGACGTCTGCCAAAGCGTGCAGTCAGTTCACACATCCTGCAGAAGTATTTGATTTATATAGCCTCTACTTATATTCTGATCCCCATGCACTCTTTCTTCTCTGAGAAAGATGCTTGGCTCCCAGGCAGTTGGAGCATGTCCAATATAAAGACCAAGCCTTAATGACCAGGAAAGCCTTTTGATAGAGAGAGGGTGGGTGGTCTCCCCTGACTTTCTTCTATCATTTCTCTTCTTCACCTCTCTTGGTGTGAAGGCATATGTGTGCCGCGGAGGGGTGCTGAGTGTATGGGATGAGTCGTTTGCTTTCCTCATTGAGCCCTGTTACATACAGGCTTCAGACATGGAGAAGAAAAACAGACCCTTGCATTGGAAATGGCCTGGGAACCAGCCAGCCTAAGCAAAACCACACAAATCATCTGGATACACAGAGCCCAGTTGTGGAGAAATGTATTTCTTGAGAACTCGAGTTCCTTATTGACTCACACACATCGATACTCATCAAGAACTAACTCCAGGAGTTTTATTGTAATCCTTTGCATCGGAAAATAAAAAAAAAATGGTTGTAAAGGCAGTTGAACTCAGGCTCAGCCTCGTATTCCCTTTGAGTAAATTTTCCCATCGATTTTTCCCTTTCCTGGGCACAGTGAGCGTTGGCAAACTGCGGGTGCCCAGGCGGGCCCAGGGAGCCCCGACAGCGATTTACTGCTGCGGCCACGGGAGGGCAGCGTCGATCCTGAGAAAACACAGCCCGAGCCGAGCCCTCGGCACATCCTCCGGGATCGCTGCTTCCCACGCGCCCCGCCAAGTACACGGGAAGGATTGACATCTTAGTTTACCTGAGGTGGAGGAACAAACAAAGGACTAGTTGTTTTCCTGCTGGGTACTCAAATCCTGGTTTTACTACTCTCTTCTGCCTGTGAGTTTGTAATTTCGTCAAATTAATTATTCATAACATTGGGAAAATATTTAGATAAAAATTCTTCAGTCTGCCTACCTAGATAATGGAATAAGAAAACAACAAACATGGCAAAAATGCCGGAGGATGAACTGTTTTCAGTGAAATTGAATTCAGCATTTGATGGAGCGGGAGAGTTCTACAAATATGTTGAAAATTTTTCTTTAGTGACAAGGTACACTGTAAATTCATAATTTTGCAAAGCAAACAGGCGTCATTCATTGAACTGATAGCAGCTGCCAGATACGAACAATGGGGTTAAAAGAAAATAATTTCTCTGTAAATAAACCAAAACACATTCATCTGTTCAATCTCTCTGATCCAGTGATCCAGGCAATAATCAGCCTGACTATGCTGGTTTTGGCTGGGGTAAATTTAATTTTCTTCATAATAGCTAGTGTGGGGCTGTGTTTTGGATTTGTGCTGAAAATGGTGTTGATAACACAGGGATGCTTCAGTTGTTGCCGAGCAGCACTTACGCACCCTCGAGGCTTTTCATGCTTCTTGCATAGCCCTGCCTGTGAGTGGGCTGTCGGTGCACAAAGAGTTGGGAGGGGACACAGCCAAGACGGGTGACCCCGACTGACCAAGGGGATGTGCCAGACCACATGACATCATGCTCAGTATATAAAGCCTTCGAAGGAGGAAGAGGGAGAGATTAACTTCCCAAGTCACAGTTATGTGTGATGGGGCCCTGCTCTCCTGGAGATGGCTGAACACCTGCCTGCCCATGGGAAGCAGTGAACTAATTCCTTGTTTTGTTTTGCTTTGCTTGCATGTGTGGTTTTTCCTTTCCCTATTAAACTGTCTTTATGTCAACCCCTGAGTTTTCTCACATATAACCTTCTGATTCTCTCCCCCATCCCACTGGTGGGAGTGAGTGAGCAGCTGCGTGGGGCTTAGTTTCTGACTAGGGTTCAACCATGACACTGTTGTAGCTTTGCTCATTGACTCAGAATTACTTCTCTGTATTCCAGCATGAAATGGTCCTGCAAGAACTGAGACCACGGCCCAGCACAGCACACTGCAGTGAAGGAAAAAGCATGTTGCCACAGGTCAGTGACTGGCTTTTATTTTTGGAAATCAATACTGTCAAAAAGCTACATGTTTAATTCTGCTGCTACACATCATCAAAGCCTCAGACTAGAGCAACAACCTGTGTAGCGACACCATAAAATACAAATGTGACCTAGAATGTTGTTTGTGGGAAGGGCAGCAGTGCTTGGAGGGAGGTTGTGATGACGATGCTTGACTTTTCTTGCCCGATACATCTGTAATGGCTTCGCTGCTGCCCTTGTCCCTGCACAGGTCAGTTGCCAGGTGACATTTCCCTTCATTTGTCCCACCTCTCTCCAGGATCTGAGCAAAGTTCATAACTACCTGAAAGTACACGTCTCAAGTGAAAGGATGAGAGAAAATGAACTTAAATTGTACCAGGGGAGGCTCAGATTAGGTATTAAAAAAAATTTTACACTGAAAGAGTAGTTAGGCATTGGAATAAGTTAATCAGGAGGCTGATGGAGTCACCATCTCTGGAGGTGTTCACAAAGCACTTGATGTGGCACCCAGGAATATGTTTTAGGGGTGATGATGCTGGGTTGATGGTTGGACTAGATGACCTTCAAGGTCTCTTCCGACTTTGATGATTCTGTGATTCCACAAAAATGCACAAAGACCTTCTTTGCTTTTAACATCATATTACATCTTAAAGGGAGCATTTCCCTATGATCCTGGAAACAGGAGAGAGAAGAAGAAAAGGAGACAAAAGAGGTGACCTTCACTGCTTTACCCATCTTCAGCTCTTCCTGGACTAATGAAAAAGTGCTGAAATAAATAACCTGCCCAGACAGAAGCCAAGAGTCAGGAGACACATGCAAGATTTGTTAATGCCATGATGGGACTCCATACTACGGCATAAGTGACTAGCTCTAAATACGACTCAAACTATTAGGATCAACTGTTTTAAACATTGCAAGTCATGCTATAAAGGGGCTATGGGTTGTCTTCCGGTCCAGTAGGAGAAACCCCTAACCCCAAATTCAGCTTCTGCACCATCACGTTGCCACAGAGGAAAACCCATTTTGGCAAGTCCACCATCTCCTTCCCTGGAGATGAGAGAGGCAATAGAAGATTGCTTCCTGGTTCTACACACCAGAAAAATGAAGTTTAACAAAGAGGAAACACACAAACAAGGGCAAAACAAAGCACCAGAGCACCACGCCTCATCTCATACTAGTTTGCAGAATCAAGATTTTAGTAAGGATTACAAAATTCACAAACATTTGATACTGAAAAATCCAAGCGTAGTCATCTGGAGCAGATGTGCACCAAACAGCGGATGATTCCCCAACATTATATATGTTCAGGTATCTCTAAAGCTGCCAGTGGAAAAGTATCACTCACTGACACCTCGTAACTGCCACCTTTGTGGCATTGGCCATTCATATCCAATCTGAATTAGCAAAAAGTTACCAAGTCAGGGTCCTGAGAAGCACCCTGAAACCCAGGAACCAGGGGGGGCACCAAAGCATAGATCAGAAGAAAGCCAAAGTTGAATTCAGTTTTCACATTTGCCACCGACACTTTTGTGACCACAACGAAAACGTTTCCTTAAAAAATTGACTGTCTGAATCTGAATGAGTGACTCCACAATCTCTTCATGGTCAACAGAGAAGAGGAGACATCTGCAAAGCCTCTCTTCTAGGAAGAGCTAAGTTATTTTCAAGAGGTGCCTGCTTCTCTTTGCTGATTAGAAAAGAAGCCTATAGTGAGTACTGCAGACTAAAGCAGTCTAACTTTGAGATATCTAATTAGGGTGGATGAATCTCAAGCCTCATCTGCTTGGACCTTTAATATTTCATTTGCAAAATAATACAATGGACAATAATAATAAAAAAAAGATAAGGATGCTATTAATTCAGAGATGACAAAACTTAGCTCTCTATCCATCTGTAAAATACCATTTGATCCAGCAATGCATGAAGTATTTTAATATTCTATTTCATTGTTTTGATAAGCAACAAAGAAACTAGAAGTCAGCCAATTGCCAATAAAATAGAATAAATATGTACTGCTGATACCATTATTTGAAGTTGAGCTGACTAACACTAAGCACCATCTACCATCAGAAGGCCCTCCTCCAGCTCAGGACACACTTAGGTCTTTAGCACATGCATAGCTAGAAATGCCCGAATAAGTTAATGGTTTACATGGGTCAATTAAGTGTTGCCTTACATGCTCTGCTGGATCATAAGCTGAGACTGGACCTTCAAATTACTACATTTCCAAGAGAACATAGGATCTGTTGCAGCGGGTCAGACTGATGCTCCATCTGGGTTTGTATGCAACTGTAATAATGCAACTGTAATAAGTGCATTTCATGGTAAGAAAACTTAGGACAATTGTGTTGTGACAGTACATAGAGAACCCACTTATTCTGGATGGTTTTTGACAAATTTAGCATTGTAGATTTATTAACTTTTATTCATACGTGTGTACTATAGATTCAGAGAAAATGTCACCTCTTCAGAGGATATCAGCATATCGTAACTTGATGTAAGAAATTTACAGGAATTTACTCTCTGTAAAAATAAAAATCTTTCATCACTTATTCTGTCTGACAAAACAAGGTCTGCTTGTTCCATGTCAGAAAGCTTCCAAAGCAGAAGTTGTACTAAGACTTCTAAGTCCCTGATGTTATCAAATGCAATTCGCAAGAGTTGAGCTTTACCCTAAGGAGACAATCTCCCCTAAATCTAAGATATTTCATGGATTAATTCTTTTAAAGCATGAAGCCATTAGGTGAAATCACAGCTATCAATTTCATTTAACAAGTCTGTTCTCTTAACTATAAATATTTAATAACCAAAATGAAACTATGAAAGAAGCTATGAATCAAAATCCATGAAAGTAGGCACAATGTACAGGACAGGCCTCTTGTGACCAGTTTGACTGGTATCTCAGCTGGGAGGAATATAATTGTTGACCAACAGCACCAGATATGCTCTAGGACAAAAAGGGGTAGAATGAAATGACCAGCCACGTATTTTCATGTTTTGGTAAAGCACAAATTACTTTCCACCCACGAGGAAGATACATTGTATGATCAGATGCAAAAGATTAAACTAAATTAATTGGATGTTATGGGATTAAAAAATAAACAAAAAAAGCACGCATTTGCAATTTGATTGACTGAGGGGATCTAATGTTTGAAAGATAAAATAAGCAATTTTCCCTCTTATAGTAGTCTCAATGAATATGTATTTCCTGCTCCCAAAATGAGAAATGCATAAAATAAGTATTAATAAAAAATAAAGTTTGTATCTTATCAGAAGAAAGCTTCTATATGCAAGGTGAAACTACAGCTATCACAACTGTGATTATAGTTATAACAGATGCTATTTCATGAGCAAAGGAGAGGATGACTGTGTTTTTTCTGCATCTCTATCTCCGCAATGATGGAGTAAAACATACCACTTTCTCACAGCTGGAATATTTATTAAGAGCCCTGTCCCACGCAGATCCTCTGGTGCCTAACAGTATGTGAGCTCATACTTTTCCCTTTCTCTCTGTCCAAACACTTACAGGGAAGCTGTCCCTCTACACAGATGTTTACTTGCAGGAAATTTGCAGGGATTTAAAAGTTCTTAACCCCCTGTCAAATTCAGAATTCAAAGGAACTACACATGACTGCCTGAGACACATTCCCATAGGAGGCCAGGCCAAAGGGAATGTATGTGGCCTCAGGTATTCCTTCTGTCCTCAGCACCCCTGCCATCTCAGGTGGATGTGCCCTTTCTACCTGCAGAAAAGGTACCTGTCTCCTCTCTCTAGCGGCATGGAGAACTTCTACAAATGAGAAAAAAACCAAACCATTAAATACATAAAAAGAACTATGGAATTAACTATGTACAAAGATACTGTTGGCTACACGAAACCCTGAGCCGACAATTAACTAGTTTGCTTTGTATTTCATTGAGGTGGACGTACTCTAATAAACTTTGTATTATTTTTTAATGGAAGTAATTCAAGGTCATCTATGTACTCATGATTAAGCACTGATTAAGAATATGATATTAAAAATATAAATTGCTGGAAGGTCCAGGACATCTGGTATGACCCTTTGTATTTGTTTGAGGGCATAGGCTTATGCTTACATTGCACAAAATGTACTGTGCAAGTAGCTAATATTGCAGCGAGGATGTGACATGGGAAAGAATATTTCAGGCCACTGTATGCTGAACTCATGACTTGTATAACATTTTCTGAAGCATAGGAACCTAAGTAAATCTTAAAAATTTACAGTGTAAGGCATACATTTTCTGAAAAGGAAAAAAAGTTTCATTAAAAAATCTGTGTCATTTAGTAAACAAAATAAAGTTTCCAGAAGGGAAGCATTATTTGCAAAGTGATAATAATAATGATGGAATTCTCACTAGCATGAATCTCAGGCTGCATGTTTTAAATTTAACCAAAAAATCATTAACCACTCTATTTTCAGAAAAAAAGGCTTCACATTAGAAAACTGCAAGTGCAATGTGGATTATTTTAAAATAAGGACCATTCAAGAAGCACTGTTTAAAGCAGACAATATGCAAACCATGATCTGAAAAAGGCTACCATATTAGGAAACCCAATTTGATTTAAAAAGTTAGTTGGGGCAAATGATTGATTTTCACTTTTCATGCAATCAGAAATCAATTGTTCTGAAAAAATTGCCATCACATGCTTTTGTGAACTACAACTGGAGAAAGTAGAGACTGTTCCAAATTTGCAGTTAAATATAAGACCTTAAAATGTCTCTGATGAAGGCTAAGACTGACAACTCAACTCAAAACTCAGAGAGTCCAGCCAGACAAGCAATAGAAGTCCATGTTATCCAGTTTTAAAACCTAAAGATGACAGAATGACAAACAGCAGAAAAATGAACAGGAGATTCTGCTTTGCAGTTCAGTTTTGTGCCCTTTAACACACCATTTTTTTTAACCTGATTTGCTGAGCAAACTTTTAAGACCAGAAGGGACCTCTGGCCCATTTAATTTGATCCCAGCCGTGTTAGAGATCCTATATCTGCTACCCAGACACCTTGACACTGAGCCCCAATACCTGAGGCAGGCACCCACATTTTCTTCATACAGCTGAAGGACTGCTTGCCTTAACTGGAGAGCAGGAAACACCATGGTGCCATTAAACGTCTGCAGCCATGGCAAGCAGCTGCAATACGCCTCTAGTTCCCAAGGGCTTTTCCAATTGGATCTCAAGGAAAATCCTCACATCTAACTGTCACTTGGATCTGGGGGACTGATCAGTCACCTATAGCAGGACTGTTGTGCCACTTCAGGCCACCACTCACAGTGAATTCAGCTGCACTGACACCTTTAACACTTCAGAGGGAGGAGGTTTGGGTACGTACCCAGAAAGCCAGCACACAACCAGCTGTGTGGTGAAGACAGTGATGGCTGGCAGGGTGCATGGGGGAATCCTTGCTGACTGCTTGACTGCTGCAGGCAATGGGCAAAACTCTTCTGTCTCATGGGCCTAATGCAGAGTGGTGTTAATTGGGGCTTAGTTAGTTAATTAACCAATTATTGGAACACCCTTTGATCCTATGAATGCCTTCCTATAATTTTAGTGTTATCCCCTCCTACATCTCCTCACAGTTCCCTTGGCCTAGCTGGTACAACTATGTTTCTTCTTCACACTCAGGTGGATTTGCCTTATGCTTGCCTGTGGTCCTGCCACAATTTGCTGACTCATAAGCATTTATGAGTCCCTCATCCTCCCTTCCAAAAGTAGCAAAGATTACACCTGTGAAAAGCTGGGAGATTAAATCCTGTGCCAGCAAGTTCAACACCAACTGCTGCAGAAACAGGGATTCACTCTGGCACAGCATTTGGGTCCTTATGAACATAGTTACATGTGGTTTTTATTTGTATGTATTAGCTTAACTTGGTATCTGTTTTATCTTTACCAAGTATTTTACTGCCTTCGCTTTTCTCCATTGCCCCAAACAATTCCCAGAGCTAAGAATTTTGTCGTTAGCTGTCTTCCTCTTCAGGCATGTACAGTATCTAATTTGTTTGTTGGTTTGAATAATTTACACGCCTGTGCAGCCAGGATCTAAGAGCGAAGTGTTTATGTGAGGTCATACGCAGGGAAGTAGATGAGACATTCTCTTTGATCCGACCACCTTGGTGTAGTGACTTGTTGCCATGACTCTTTCACTCTTGTTTGATTTCTTAAATTGTGTACAAGGTTCAAAGCAGTGACAATCTTTCCAGAGCAGGGAGTCAGGAGCTCAGATGCTTCGAAACACAATAAATGTCTATGTAGATATCATCAATATTTAGCAACCTAAAACCTCGGAACAAGCAGGTATCTGACAAAGGCAAATGTTGTGACAACCGATAAACAAAGGAAGCAAATCTTCTCGTGAGTTACTGCCAGCCCTCCTGAACCCAGCACCCATTCATTGCCTGTCACAGCACCTCAGCATCATTCAAACAGCAGGAGGGGAACATAAAACTAGCATCCATTTATTTTTCAAGGAGCCTGGAAAGCTCATAGCAAATACAAGGTAATAGCAAGATTTCCAAAACAGTCTTAGGATATAATCTCATGTCAGTCACGATCTGGCATTGTAACCTTGTACCAACTCAGCCCCACAATTGCCTCACAGTCCAGTAGGCTGTGGGGCTGTATGTGCACATGAACCAGTGAATGCAACACATTCCTGCAAAAAATTGTGCAAAGACTGCTCAGACAAACACCCCTAAAATCCCATTCTGTCTTCTGACCCCTGAGGTTGAAGTGCAAAGTTGCAGGCTTAAATGCACCCACCTTTTCTAACACCTGATATGTCTTGCTGAAGCAGCAGGTGCTGGGGCAATGCCTGGTACCGTGGTGACCTGAGAGCACCAGCACCGCTGCACTGACACACAGGCTGCCCTGGAGTTGCAAGCCTGTGCAGTCATCTGCTTCTTGCAGGGGTGTTGGAGCTCCACAGCTGCTGGTAGGGAACAGGGAGGGTGGCTATGGAAGAATCTACACCTCTTTTGCAGTGTAGCAAGGCTTCTGGCTGCTCAAGCTGGACTTGCAGCATTTCTCTGTCTGTTCCCCCTTCTGTCCTTTCGGGTACACCTCAGGCAGCCACCTCTGTAACAGCATTGCCTGTACCACGGCTTCTCCCCATGACACTACTGGTGTGTTTCCCTTGGCCCCTCTGAGGACCTGGCTGTGATTCCTTTGCTCACAAAGAGCAGTGCCAGTGGAGACAGTGGATGTGTGAGCGTGAAGAGCAGTGCCAGGAGGGAACCATGAACAAATCCCTGTGGATTCTGTCAAAGTAAGATTGCTGCCCTGCACTTGTCAATATATTAATAGGTTGGATTGACCTTCATAGTAGAATAATGCCTCTCCAGAAAGTGATTTAACCTTTACACATTGCACTTGATTCACACCAGCACTGTACTTCTCAGTGTGCGTGTTACATATGTTTGTAATTAAAGCATGATTAGGAAGATGGTCTGTCTGTGAAAAAGAATCTTATAAAGAGACAGTAAGGATACACAGCCAAATAAGTATATTTATCTATGAGCCAAGAATTAAATGAGGCTCAAGTTATAATCCTTCATCAAGTCAGGTACCTGTTCAATAAGGACAGGGAAGGTGTGCAGTCCCAAAGCAAGGTGTATTCCTCTTAAGGATACAACATCAAAAATTTGACTGCACCCTAGTCCTAAAATTGTAAGACAATGAGTCATCTTCTGCTGGGGAAAGTAGTCTAAGGCTTAGAAAGTGTGTTTTCTGTTCAATTAGTCTAGAACAGGTTAAAAAGTCACTGCTTTGATGACAGTGAGTGAACCGGAGTTGTCTCCAAGCTGGCAGATACCCACACCTCAAAGCTAAAACTCCACCTTTCAGCAGGCTCCTTTCAAACAGAATTTGTGCTCAAGGCACATGCAATGCAAAGCCTGTCTGTGGAAGCAGTGTACTGGGGACAGTAGATAGCCACCAAGCCTGCACCACGGCTAGGGAGAGGGCACAAGTGATGCTGAGCAGGGCAGAAAGAGCTGCTTGTCCCTCCTGCTTTCCCCACCCAGGGTGAACAAGGCTCCTCCCTGACTCTGTGCCTAGCCTGGTCCATTTCCACTCTCTGTCTCTCCTGCAGCTGGTGCTGGCTCTTGGGGCAACAAAACTCTCTGGCTGCTGCAATACCTCAGGGTGGCTCTTTCCCCAGAATTTTCCTGCCTTAGCCAGGACAAACTGAATGCTGCCCAAGTTGTGCAGCCAGATGGCAAATAAAACCTCCTAGCTGTGAGGTTAAATGCTCAACCCTCACACCCTCCTAGGGCTTTCCTTCAAAGGCAGAGCTGCTCCAAGGCTGACAGTGCTGCTGGCCCCTCAGGACCAGGTTATTCCTGGAAGCAGCTTGCAATGAAACCTGCAGCCTCCTTTCACTGGGCTCAGTCCTTACTTTCTTCAGGAAACATTTGCACCCACAGGTATAACACAATCTACAGTGGCATTAGAAAAATACAAAATTTAAATGTTCCAAAACACAGAACATTATTTTCCTGACATTGCAGCTTTTATCTGAAGTTGTTCCTCCTCTTGGGCTACCCACTGAAATTACAAGATGGAAATCCCTGGGGACTCTCATCCTCTGCTGCAGCACTTCTTCAGCCCCTCTATGACTAATCAAGTACACAAGCATGAAGAAAACTTGTACTAGTGCCTAGTCTCATCTTTTTCTGTCTCAGGCTATACTGAGAATAAACAACTCTTTCATGTCACCACAACACACCCCTTGTTTAACCAATCCATTCCCTTTCCCCTGCATTCCTACCAACAAAATACAACCACTCTTTACAGTCTTAGAAAACATCAACATATATCCACACCATGATTTTCTCCATGGTCACTCTCCTAGGAGAATGATTTTAACTCCTTTGGTAAACCTGTTGAAGACCTCAGAAAATTTGCTTAAATTCACATGCTTCAGAAAAAATTATCACAGTCCCTGTAGAGGTAGAAAGAAAAATTAAACAGAAGTTCATGGACTGGACTGGATCCATATGAACCACATGGATCTTGTAGACTTTTGAATATATTTGTTAAAATAATAGATAGGGAACACTGCATCTATACAAAAGCAGGGACTCAACGATGTACAATAATCTGGATATAATGCAAAAAGGAGCATTTTACAGAGTTAAACAAATGATTTGCAAAATATGTATTTTTTTTAAATAGAGAGTTTTTGGCACTACTACTGCTATTAGTTCCTCCCATAGATATCATGCAATCTGTGACCAGTAACACAGCTTTAGCCAGCAGCAAAAGTCCAGGGTGTGACTAGCTTCTGTATTTTTATTGATCTTGCTATAATTTATAGTAAATCTGTAGGACTGAGTAGGTAAATTGAAAAAAAATGGTGAAAATATGGCCTATTACTGAAGTGGAACTGATACTGAATTTAAATTGCATCCAGTGTCTTATCAAGTAATAGGCAATTCATCATATCAAAATTCCCTCAAACTCAACTGAAAATATTAATAATTAGACAAAGGCTGTTAGCCCCCCATAGCAGAAAAGATATTGGTTTTATAAATACTAGCTCTGCTTACACTAACAGCAATGCCAGTAGCTATATTTAATATTGCCGCTGGCATGTATTTAAATTTCAGGGCATGCTTTACAGGCAGAAGTTGGCTCATTTCAGTCAGGGATTTCCTTCAATAATAAATGTTTCTCAATTTTGGTGTGTTTATGTTGTCCTCAAATGGCATACCACAGGCCTATTGAGAGACCATCAATTGATACTTAAAGTAATATCATGTCTTATTTTTCAGTTATAAGCTCTAGGTTTAAAAGAATCATTGTTAGGAGAAATTTTGATTAGGTGACCACTGTTTTTGGGACACCTCCACACAGAAGCAGGACCTGTGGTACCTCTTGTGAGCTGTTCATGGTTGGAGAGAGCAATAAGCAAATGTCTTCCAAAAAAATTGAAATGGAAATGCTTATTTCCATTAGAACAGAAGCTGAGCTGCAATTAAGAGTTAAGCAGACACCTATGGGATAAATCACTGAAAAACCATTGTAGTCTTTGGCGGGACAGCACCAGTGAAAAGTCTGGCCTCATATCACAGCAGATGAGAAATTGCTGAAATTCAGGACACTCCCTTTCTTCAGCATTTATACTTAAACATGACCCTGCCAAAATAGGTCCCTCATTTCCATCTTCAAATGCTTTTAACTTTCATTTTGTTCTTTGTCTAACCTTAGAGGCAGAGCTGAAAGTCATAATCTGAAGTGACACGTTGATCTCAACTTTATTCACTTCACTTCTGGTTTTCACTCAACAAAGGGATGTCCAGACTAAACAGCTCTCAGAGACTATAAAGCAGTCCTCAAGATTAAAAAAAAAAAAAAAAAAAAGAAAGTGACTGAACTATAAGGACAGGTTAAAAAACAAACATAGCTTTTTATAGAGGAGACCAGAAGGTGTAGGACTTAAGAAATAAGGCTCTTTCCCAGCTCTTTCTCAGACTTTCTTACGTTGTCATTTACAAATACTGTAGGTGAGGGCAGCTGTTCCAAATTAACTTTCTACTCCTTTCTAATCCAGCTATGGATATGGTTTTGCATCTGGGTCAGTTTTACCACAACATCAAATGTTTAAACATTTTCAGCCACCACAGAGCACCAGTCCAACCTCCATAAATCCAACAGGTGTTGCAAACACACCAAACCAGTCATGGTTATATCAACCCTGATGTGCACTGGTATGCACATCATCAATCTAAATTTTCTGAAGAGAACTGCTCCTACCCTCAACAAAAACTTGTGTTTAGGAGCTTGGACAGTGTACATATGTAAGAGAACACAAAATGTAAACCCCAATGGTTATGTGCTTCTATTCATCACAAAACATCCTGGAAAGGAGGGAGGGGGGAAATTAACAAACAGCTGGGGTGATCATAAATTAAATTAACCTTTCCTACTACTGCCTTTCTTGGTGATCAGGCACACTCCTCAACTTGTCAATCTTAACATCAGAAACAAACGCCTTGCAGGTCAAAATGCAGCAGCATGTAAGAGACTCCCTAAACCTCAAATCTCTCAGTGTCATCAGCATGATGACAGGCTCTTTCAGTAACTGCTTCTCACACCAGACACATAACAGTCTGGGCATCCTACAGCCCTGGATTTACTTCCTTCTACCCCAAAATAAGTCACTCTATACTAGAACAAGGATGCTTTAGATAATTGACACAGGACAGAATACCCACTTGTCAGTGAGAAATGTGTTTTCACAGAATGGCCACTCCATCTCTGACTTCTCAGTCCTTGGCCCCACAGAAGTCTTAAAAATATCTCCAAAAGTCTGGGAACTGAAATTCATAACTCAAGCGAACTCTTAAAATGATGGACTCAGAGAGGAAGGTGACTTTATGGCACATAACAATTTTGCTCACTCCCAGCTAGACCCTTGCTGTTTCACAGCTGGTTATTACTTTTCCTTCTTTGTCCTAGAAGAACTAATGACTTTTTCAACTGTCACTTAGTCTTCAAGTACCAGGGGCTTTTTTTCCTTTACATCATCTAACTATTCACGTAATCAACTTAAGCTCAAATGAGTTTAAATATAGTTCAAAGCTTATGACATTTATATCAGCCCTGAGGAAGATCTCACGTATCTGAAACCTTGCTTATTTTTTCCCCCAATTCTGTCCTATATTCTAATAAATAATATTACTTTTTCCCTGTAAATATTTAGCCTTTTTATAAAAAGCCTTGTCCCATCCCTGGCTATAACAACAAAACGACACAAATATTTCAGCTTATTCAACAACAAATCAAGCATTTCCAAAAAAAATTCACCTGGATTTTAGGAAACACCTATGCTTCATAGCATCTGCATCTACAAAACACAGAATCATGCAAATGAGAATGATTTTAGATCCGCTCGCATCTGATAAAGCCTGGGGAATACATGTTATGGCTATTTAAATTTGAGATCCTATAAAACCTCTGTGCATGCTGGATTCAAAGATGGATTTATTTTACAACAGCCTACTTATCTGTAGCAAAACATGTAATTCCCAGCTGGAGCTAAAAGTAAGAGCACTTTGTTTCCATGCAAACACTAGGGAAGTCTTACAGGTGACTGGACTACAAGGTCTGAGACTTTCCAAGCCTGTCCTTGCCTCCCCAGTTCAAATTGTGACTATCCACGTGTTGTTCCCCTTTCAGTTTCATCTTGGGGTCACTTCATGCTCCTGACATGGGACATGCGTTTGGAGGTGCTGTGTATGAACATTTTAATGACAACTCAGACACTGGGCACACTCAGTATGTTTCAGAAAAAAATGTGTCTGGGGGCTTCTTAAATCCCCCAACCCTGGCAGTTTAACCTGTCCTGTGCACGGAGCCCTCCTGGCTTGCTGAGACAGGCCCTCATTACCATCAGCTTGGTGACCCACATCATTTCACGGGTCCTGGCACCTGCACAGTTCTTCATCCTCCCCCAAAATCTCCAGGGATTATTTTTGCTTCTGAATGTCTGTCATCACTGCCAGGGCCTTGGTGCACCCAGCTCAGGAGCTGCTGTGTGGAGCACCAGCCAAGGATGTCCCAAAAAACTTGTGCTCTTTAGCGGTATAACTGGGATTGCACAGCCAGGAGATATTTCCTGGATTTTTGCATTTGTCTTTAAATCACATTTTTTGCCTCAGCCTGACAGACTTCTGACTAAATAGCATTTGATAGCTTTCAGGACACAATGTGAGAACCTGTCATTCCCAAGTTTCAGAGCAGAGAAGGGGAAGGAGAGGAAGATGTCTGTGAAGCCCCAAGGAGTGCTGAGGACATGGGGATGCTCTGGCAGTAGCTGACATCAGGTAATAACATTGGTAAAAAAACCAGCAGCGTAGCTAGGGCAGTAACTAACTAACTAACTGTAATTTTTATTTCTGGGTTGAATCAGATAGATATCTGAGATCAGAAGGTGGATTCTTACACCATCATTTTTCATGATGCATCGTTTTTCACAACAAGTGAAAACAGATAAAGGAGAATGAAAATGATTTTACAAAACAATGTTGGCAGGGGCATTACAGCCTATGAGTTAATAACTAACTGTTGCTAATTTTGTCCAAGATAATGTTATTTTCTGTCTTAGCTTTGACAATTATTTTTCCTCAGTTTAACACAATTTCTTCTATTTAATGTCTTTGCCACCTTCTGTGAGCAGACTCCATTTCCACTGCTTTTCCTGTATGTCTAAATATGCTAGTTGTTTCTTGAAATACTATTAAATCTCCCTTGACAAGCGCAGTGATTGAACAGATTTTTTTTCTGATTTCCTGCACACTGTCTTCAGCGGAGGTCCGTGCCAGTAGCTGCCTTAGGGGATTCTCTCAAGAATATATAATTTGAATTAAACGTTCTTCTCATATAAGCAAAGCAATTAGAAAAAATTACACAATTAATTCTGATATTAGTATATTACTGAGAAAGTCTCATTTACTATCCTGAATTTAATGCAATTCAAGAAAATACCACAATTTAACCACAGCAAATCCCTCGCTCTGACCCTTCAATATTTAAAGTGCAAATTCAGTCTTAGTCTCTGACAGGCTCTGAAAACCTTTTAAAAACTCACCATCCATGACTAGCTGTGCTATGCGAGCATAGGTCTGGCATGCCACAACATTATTCAGAAGTCTTTCCACCTCACACAGCCACCCTTGTACGTTTTATGCATGGGGCTGAAAAGGACTGTGTGCCACACTGCCACTTTTCTTCCAGATATCCTTTCCATTTTTCACAGTTTTGCTAAAAAAACCCCAAACTAAACCAACACTGTAGCAATCTGTGGATGCCAGCAGTGAGGTCACCAACCCTCACCTGTGTCAGTCATGGGCATCAAATTAATCACATGGACATTTGGAAACCTAGGAAGTACAAGACTGTTTGAGCTGCATATATTGGCAATGTTTAACATTATAGGTACAAGCTGTCAGAGCAGAGCAGTCTGTCCCACCAGACAGGCCTACTGTAAGATTATAAAACATTCCCTTAATTATCAATTCCAAATGAATCACTTCTTGCATCTAAGTGAACATGCACTAGTGAATCCAAAGCCATGAGCAAGAGAGGGAGTAATTTCTTAGATCAGATCAAAGTTGATTTCAACAATTCATTTATTTTTTAGCCAAATTCTGTGCTTACAGAGTGGAGGAAAAAGTATGTACACTAAGTCAAATAAAATGCTCTGAAATGTAAATACATTTCAGTCCTTCAGAAAATAGTATTTGTTCAGGCTTTTGATCATAGGGAAATTCAATGTAGGACCCATTACACTAGTATACTTTTAAAAAATGTTACCTGCTTATCTAAACCAAAACAGCACAATCATTTAGAGTCTGTTTTACTAAGGTTCCAGAAAATAAAGACAATTTATTTTCGATATAAATAAATCCTATCAGCGATGTCCATAGCTTATATAAACTATTCAAGATCCTTCTTTCCTAATCGTCTTTCCTGCAATAATCTTTGATCTGGTGGCTCGTGATATGATTTGAGGGAAGAATGTCCGTGGCAATTTTGTAAACACATGATGACAGAGAAGGAAGTAAGACTGAAAGATCACACTGTGGCAGATTACTGTTGTTACGCAAAAGTAAATAAATCTCATATGCCACTTCAGTTAAGATCAACAACAGTCTGTGGACATTATCAGGGATTTTGAACCCTAACTGTTCATTAAACTTCATATACCCCTCTCATTTTCACAGAACACTCTATAGTCCAGCACTGAATTTGGAGATTATATGTTGTCCTTATGGATTTTTGACATAGAAGTCACCGGTTTTGTGTTGACATGCAGGATTTGCTTCAAACTAGGTTAGCATGAGAAGCAGTCAGGGAGCATTAGAAATATAGCAAACAGAGATCATGCACTCATGCGTTCCCCGAGGATGCACACAGCCTGGCTGCAAGCTGGGAGGATGCACGTAAGGCTAGGGAAGGCACACAAACAAGACATGATGCCAGCTATGCAGACGGATGGATTGCAGAAATATACAGTGCTGCAGGACACTCCCGACCAGAAAACCACTGGCAAGTGATACCAATAAGCAAGTACACTGCACAGCTCTGAAAGAAATAAACTGTGGCCACTGGAATGAAAGGGAGATGTTAGGAGTCATCACGAAACTTTAGAAAAATTTGGACTTCTGTGAATCTCTTACAAACAAAGTGACAGAGACTTTGGATGCTGATGTCCCAGGTCATCCACAGTAGCTCTTCCCAAAGGCACGGAAAAGTGGGAGAGGGGAGGGACAATACTGTGGATGCCCTGGAAGGGCAGTCCCTAGGTTCTGGCTTCTCTCATAGAGAATCTATTTCAATTTCACTTTCCACTATTTGCCTTACATGACCAAGTTCCAAGTTCTGTAACCCCATTGGTTAAAACGTCGCTGATCCCTGCCCCCCCTAGCTACTCCTTCCCTGTTCTCCCACTGGCCCCTCATACACTGGCCCCTCCTGTGTCCCTGCCCCTGCTTCCCCGGTAAAACCCTGAGATTCTCCGCCCCCGGGGTTCTTCCTGTGCCTTTTCCACCACGTACTAGTGTTGAAGGTCCGCTGCTGTAGCGTCGACCTCTGCCAATAAAATGCTGGGAAGACCCTGAAGAACCCCTCCTGACTCCGTGGTGGCCTTATTTCCACCGGCTGCGCGTGTGAATGTGGTAAGCCCCCGCCACCCCAACTAAAACTCTGCCCCCCGTGAGAGACTCTCCAGAGGAAGGTTGCGGTGCCGGCCAGCCTGCGCCCGTGCCGCAACACAGTAAGACCAGAGTACAGGAACCCATCATACTAGTCTGTACGTTTCATCACTCTCATAGTGCTAGACAATAGTGATTATTAGGGGCTGAAATTTCTCATTCTCAACTTTTTATATTGGAGGAGGGGTTCACTTTCTGCATACCTCCAGAGAATATATGTCTGACAGTGACATGGCCTTCCAGACCTGTCAAACCCATGACAGAGGGTTGCAAAGCCTCTTTGTGCTGACATGGCTCATGCCCTCTAATTTGCATTGAACAGCATCTGAGTGTCCACACAGAATTAGCTTTAAAAACACCTTTGTGACTCAGGTTTCTATCTCACACCTCTCAGCTGTGTTCCCGTTTTCCCTGCAGCCATGATATTTCCCCTCCACGATTTTTCTGATTCCTATTCTAAGGAAGGTGGGTACTGCTCTGTGGGTGGGTACCACCTAGCTGAGTGGTATTGGAGATATGCATGGAACCTCTTATAAATTACAAACTGCTGATATAAGAAGCCAGTCTTATTTTTTATGGAAGTTGTGGTTTTGTTTCTTTCCTTTCTCAAACTGAAGAGATGAAACTCAGTTTTCATAAAAAATAGCCATGGGATCTAAAACAATTACAATTTTTACTAGTTGTCCTTTGAATTTAAATCAGAACTCTGTGTCTCTTCAGATCTGATCTTTGCATTTCCAAAATGCCACAGTAATTTTGTTCCTGTGGCTCTCAATGACTTGGACATGGGTCATGCTGCTACCATACAAAGTATTAAATTGAGAAATTACCAAAAGTCACAGTTGTGCATCTCTTGAAACTGTGAAAAATATTTCACTTGAGCCTTGTTGTTGAGAAACTACAGACCTGCTTGATTTTCAAAAGTTTCTGAAAACTGTAACAAATGTAAACTAGATGACAAGTGAAATTCTCTAGATTTACATTGTCCAACAGGCTGCAAGTCATAACTTTCAAAGACACAACACACATCCCTAAGGGATAGGATCAACCTGAAGGAAAATCCACGGGTGTCCACCTAGTTATGAAAATACATTGAGTAACCAAAATGTAGCCCTTCAAAAAACCAAAGGTAAATAGGTATAGAGGTCACCTTCTGTACTTTTTCTTTAATTATTATCACCAATTGCATGAAAGCCTTACTCAGAATTAGATTTCTAAAATATCTACTGAACTGTTCAAACATTGCAAAAGAAATATATTTATATAAATAACTACAATTTGAAAAATTAATGTAATTTTAAAGATGGAAATCTTAACCAGCAAACTATCCACTGAAGTCAAAATTAAGGTTTCCATAGCAACCTGAGCTACCTTTGCATTCCATACCACCGAGGAAGGGAAGTACTTTTGGAAGAAGGATGAAGCAAAGCAGAGCCTAAAAGCCAAGACCAGAGGGACATGAGAGCTGTGTCCTGTGCTTGAGCCCCCAACACACTGTCATTGCTCACAATTCCTCTGACATACAGATAAGTAAAAATTATAAACTTCACATAAATACTATGGTATACTAAATAATTAAAGATGAAGAATTTAACTGCTCATGGGGTCTTTGCCTACTCCCTTCCATTCTGTCAGTTCAGAGCAACAATTTTTCTGCTTAAAAGATTAACTGCTTTAGTAGTTTAATTAAAGCAAAGATAGGTTTATAGTTCTAGTATTACATGAAGTCCAATAGGATCTCCATGTATTATACCATTGGGGCCGCTTTGTTTTCTCTGTCTGAAAAAGAAAAAATATTTTCATTTTAAAGAAGCAGGCAAAGGTTAATTAAAAGAAAAAAATAGGCTTTTTCATCTTCTCACAGTTTCTTTAAAAGGGTATCATCAATAAAGTCTCATTCCCTCTCTGGTTACCAGTAAAGGACTTGTGGAGTATCTCCTGGTAAAAAGGGAAAGCCAAGCCTCAAAGAGTGGAAGAGAAATATAAAAAGGTCTGTAGTCAGTGAAAGTGACTGGATATATGATTCCCAGTCTTTGAAATGAAATACTGCTTTCTGTTGTCCTTGACTTTTTCTTCTGAAATGCCTTACAGGACACTGGTCATTATTGGAATGTAACATTTTGTTGTCTTGAAGATAGTGAAAATACAGTTCACAAAAATCTGAGATTCATTCGGCTTTCAGCAGTAGGTTAAAATGATTGCTGCTTTTTCCAAATGTGTATTCTGTGTGCTCCAAACACAGCTAGATGAATAATACAGTATCGGGGATGAATCAATTATTTATTATATAATCTTGAACAAATATCTTAAAAATTTTTGAGCATGAGAATAACTCCTGTGTCACAAAAACAGACCTCTAAGTTGTACAGATAGTGAATGTATGACAAGAGAAGTTACACTTACTGAGTAGGGATTTCAAACTTGTCAATACTCCCAGTTCAGGCACTATTAGGAAAAGGTGTTCTTTAAACAGATGTGGTTTTTACAGCTTTCAGATATTTCATTATGCTATGAAAACCCTTTTCTGTCTTCTTGGTGGAGAAAAACAGCCCAATTCAACACATGGGACTCTTGGTAGGGTACTTACTATACTGCTCTTGTACTGCAACAGCTGGGCTTTGAAAGCCTACTTGTCCCAGATGCCACATGCAAACTGTACCCAGGAATCAAACCAGGTTCCCTGTGGGACGTTCTTCTGAGCTTAACATCACAGAAACAGAAAAAGAGAAAAGAAATCAAGATTGAATTTTGTGTGTTTTATGAATCACAAAGCAATTGTGTCTGCGTTCTCAAGGCGGCAGGATTACAAAGTAGGCAGGCCCTCTTTGAAGGAAGGAGAGAGGGAAGCCATCCTGCACAAAACCCAGCTCAGTCTGGGGAGAAAGCACATTTTCTCCACAGTTATTTTCTTTTTATCACAGTAGTCATTTGCAGCTCTCCAGAGGATGTGACGCTAGTGTAACTCCCATGATTGATGGGCAAGAGGTTACGAGACACTGCCATAGCCTCATTGTGTGTGTCTAGGCACGGCTACATCCATGCTAGGGGCAGCCTCTCAGAGGGACTGAGGCACCTCTCCACCCCAACTGCACCTCGACTAGAAAAGTGATATATAGGCCACAATGGCACTGCTGCTGAGGGTGAGTGGGTGCTTTCTATTGAAAATCCCATTTTCAAAAACCCATCACTTAAATACACTTGAATAGCTTGGAATATCTTTTCCCCTCACCACTTTCTTAGATTTCTTCGTTTATTTTTAGCTGAAAGGGTTCAGTGTTTTTCTTTACTTCAGCAGCACTGCCTCCCTCAGCCCACAGGCCAGATTATGCTCAGCAAACAAATCCAGGCTGAGCAGTGAGAAACAACTCTTGCAGCATATTGTTCTTGTGCAGAACTCAGGTTTTTGCTGCAGATGCTGGAAAACACATTTCTACTGATGCTCAGCTGGATGAAAGGGTTGACCAGTGCTACTGGGAGGCTGTCAGTCAATGGGGCACGAGATTAAAGGATGAGAAAGGACAATGATTTTATGGTTAAGGAAACCAACTGCCCCACTGGAGAGTGACCTGGACTGCAAAACCAAATCCCTGTGAGAAAGGGATACGTAACCCAACCCAAATGTTTTACAGGTGGTTGCAATTTGCATGTTCCTCTTCCTCTGAGCATCCCACACAAGGCCTTCTGATGTGATTTTTGGAAGGGGTGTCTCTGTAAAGGGGTCAGTGAGAAGTGTCCTTCCAGCAAATAATGAAAAGATCAGTGATAAAGAGACATTCTCCTGCATTTGTGTTTGGAGCTGGCTACAGCTATTTGTTACAAATTCAGAACAGAGATGGAAAGCAGACAGTGGATAAGGATTGAGGCCACACTTTACACAAGGAAGCTACCATAAAATGGTGAAGAACTCTTTTGCCTTTCAACCTTAAACCTTTCTTTTCTGACAGGTTGGGTTTTTCGTGCACAGCTACAAGTATTCTTGTCTCTGTAATTGGTGTGCTCATATACAGTCACACATCTAAACAAGTAGGCCTATAGTCTGCATAAAAACTGAAGAATGATATGCATCTTTTAAAAATTGCCTCTACTCCAAACTGTTTTCATCCCTTGAAATGAGAATTTCATTAATAGATGGTGCCTGGATGAAAAGCTGTGCTCTCAGCTTTTCTTCTAGGCTACCAAATATGAAGAATATTTAATGTGACAAAAAACTCACATGTTTATCAATATTTTATTAGTAGTGGAATGTGTCTTCCTCAATGCCTTTTGGCAATATTAATTTACTATACTCTTCACAGTTAAAGGAAATCACCTGCTGTTTCATACCAATATAAAAAAGGAAAACAGAAATCTTCAAGTACTCATTATCAGTTTCTTTTCATAAAGAACATCTTGTTTGTTTGATTCCCTTATTAGATTGCACTTTTTTTTATTATCCAGAAAAAAGGACACAACAACAACAATAAATCACTTGGTGGACAGCCAGATAATTGTGTGAAAGGCTTTCATGTACTTTTTGTGTGTACAGGAATAGACAGATTTTGTACCTCTTAGTGTTTTTCTCATTTAAGTACGTTAATATTTTCAAAGGCAACAAATAAAATCTTGATTTCAAAGCCCTGTAGTTAAAATACTACTTTAATTTGGAAGATTAAAAAAGAAGATTGAGAGGGAGATGCAGAGCTAAAGATTTAGAATGCAAAATCTGTCTGACATTGGAGCTCCTTTTAATGCGGCAGCAAGAATAACAAATTTTCTGTGACCTTGCTTTGTGATCAGCTCATGTAGTTTGGTAGAGGATGTCATTGCAGTAATTACATATTGGGTTCCCTGCTGCCATAGTTATCCACAGTGTTGTGGGTCTCAGTGGAGGAGCGCTTCGGTGTGATGGATTGCTATGGAAAATTGACCATGCTAGAAAGCAAACTGTCTGATAAAGAGAGGCTATCATACAATTGCTTCCTTGACCACCACCCCAGGGGTGGGTTTAATGCATAAAAAGGTGTGTTTTAGTGATTGGAAAATGATGTTTTACATTGCTTTGAAACAATATTGTTTCCCTCTTGATTCTCATTGGCCAATTTGTTCTATTTGAATGCCAAGTTCCTCAAAACTGAAGATATAAATAAACAACAGTATTTTACACAGCCAGGGCATCTTTCTCCAGTCTATTGAGAATATCAGATATGACCTTGGACGTCAGCTAATCTCTGGTGCCTGCAGCAGAATGGGATACTAAACATGACCTGTCCTGTGAAGTCACCCCAGAACTTCTCATGCTTTTCACGTACAGAGAGAAAGCTTCCTAACAATGAGAAGACAGATAATTCCCTCCTATTTTCTGCTTACTACAGGCTGATGTGCTGCTAAAACACTATATTAAGTATATTTTAATTGTAAAACATAAATTTCCTGAGAAAGACTATGATTGTTCTTTCACAACACTGAACTGCAAGCAGTGAGCAACATTTTCTTTCCTCATTATTTAATTTTTATCTGTGAGCTTGCCTTCTTTCCACCTTGCAAAAGCAAGGACCATTTACAGCCAGGTTTCCAAAATCTCAACTTGTATCTCCACTGAATTCTTTCTGAGAAAAACCCCACTTTTCTGTTTTTCATTAGAAATATTTTGTTGAAGACAAATATTTGTTTTTCTTCCTATTCTAATTGTTTGCAAATGTCATGGAATTCTTGTTCAAAATCCCATTTTTGGACTAAGATATATAAAAGAAAGGTTCATTCTAAATTAAGACATTTAATTTATACATTTTTTAACAACAAAAAAGGACCTTAGAAAAAGGAATGTATTTGCACCAAGTAATTGGAACATGAGAGCCAAAAAACTGTTTAGATTTGCAAAATGAAGAGCATTGCAGAAAACTTTGGCAAGGAAATATTAACTCTATCCTCCTGTGCAAATGGATTATGATTATAATCTTTAATTACACAGCCATATCCTGGTTTTCCACTGCTTCTCTCAGATCCCACATTCAACAGCATGCCAGTAACAATCCTGGAGGGTGCTCACTGAGCAGTGAGGGCTCAATACCAATTCACCTCCTGCCTCCTGTAGTGGTCATCATGAAGGCTGTCCACCAAGTGATAACAGACACAAAACATAACAGAGCTAACCTTTTTAAAAAAAAATTAATTTAATTTATTTTTTATTTTATTTTCACAGAATATTCTGAGTTGGAAGGGACCCACAAGGATCATTGAATCCAGCTCCTAAGTGAATGGCCCATATGGGAATTTAACCCACAACCTTGGCTTTATTAGCATTGTGCTCTAATCAACTGAGCTAATCTCAGAGCCATTTACATGATGGTTACCTAAAAATATTGTTACACTCAGGCTCTTTTCTTTTTCATAGGATCACCATAGGGCCACCTGTAGGCTACCCAACTAAATGACCAGGAACACTTATAAAGGTTTCTGGAATAGCCTATTGGTTCATAGTGGCAGACATTCATGCTGGGGAGCTCATGGTTTAATGTTTGAGCTCTTAAAGTCAAGCCTGAAGGACATATCCAAAGCTGGTGAAGAAAGAAAACTGGAGTGTCCAAAGCTTATGGAGAAATCTCAAAAATTGGCCTCCCAATTTTTCTCAGGTTGATCAGAAACAGGTTACCCAAAGTACTGTGCAGAATGACAAGTTGGGAACACTTAATCCAGCAATTCACAGAGAATTAATAAAATACACACATGGATATGGCAAATTGTGAATTTATAGGAGTGTTTGTATAAGAAGAAGGCAGTATCTCATTAGGGATTGGGAATCTGCACAATAAAGACTACGAATAGCTAGAAGGGACAAATTTAATATGTAATTTCTTTGGGAAGTAACTAGAGTCAGTTCAACAGAAATAATTAAACTGAAGATTAATGGCAAGGATAAACAAGGAAATACCCTGAGTATCAGATAATTTATTTGTTTTATGAATGAAGCCAGTCAGTGCTTTCCCTAAGAACTCTACCAGCACAGCCAGTGGTTGTCCAACATGTAAGTACTGATCTAGGAAAGTCATTAACAGGAAGGTAGCAGGAAGAGACCCTCTCTGCTAAGGCTGTCAGCCAAACAAGTCATTAAAAATTGAGGGGCAGACAGAGATATATATCTGATGCAGATAATAGAATTTTAAACAATTACCAGTACAGAACTACAGACGGAATTGCAGACAACTAGCACATTTTGTCAGTCCCTCTTAACATGCCTCTTCAGGATGAAAGTTTTTGCAGAATAATTTCTGCTTTTCTAGATATGTGCAGGCATGTGGGTTCTGTGTGCATGTATGTGCACCCAGTATTTAGCAGATTATAGACATGGGCACTTCTTAATAAGTAGCATGAGTTGAATGCTACTAGAGGACAAGTTATAACTAAGAGCCAATAGGGAAAATTACTTTGAAAAAAAGAAGTAGAGAAAAAAAGAGAAAAATCTTCAAGCAAGTAGAGATGCACAGAACTATGAAAACTGCTGAAATCAAGGAAATTTGTAATACAATATGTCATGGCCTATTAGACATAGTAGAAAAATCTCCAGCCAGTAAAAGTATTCATGTGCAATGCATTTTTGTTGAATGGATTCACTCATTCCTTTGTGCATTTACTTCTCTCCTATAGCCAGTGAAAATTACACCCAGGAGAAATTAGATACTAGTATTGCTCCATTAAGCTGGTGCAGGCCAAGACATGTAGTCTCTAAATCAGGATTATGACTATTTAAAAGATGTACAGCAAGAGTTTCCTAACCATTCTACAGAATTATTTGTCATGTAAAACTATCTGCTTTACTAAAACAGGGCACTAAAAAGTCATAAACACCAGCTTGAGGCAGCTCAAAGAGCGGTTATGTGGGTGTGTTTTGTTTTTTTTTTTTTTCCTTTGGGCTGTTTAAGATAACCTTTCATGTGTCCATGACTCCATGCAGGCACACATGTGCCTTAGCTGGTGGCTGTGCACTTAAAATTGATGTGCACATAATAGAATGCAATATATGTTCTTTACAGCTCTTCATCAGATCCATATTATGATCCAAATGATGTCATACCATCTCAGTTGTTCTTCACGCAGGTATTGAAAGTTATTTGCTAAAACAATCACAAATAAAGCAAGCGGAAGAACTGTTTTCACAGAATAGTAGAATGGTTTGGGTTGGAATGGACCAAAAGACCATCTGCTTCCAAACCCCTGCCGTGGGCAGGGACAGCTTCCACTAGATCAGGTTGCTGAAAGGCCTATCCAACCTGGCCTTGAATGCTTCCAGGGAAGGGGCATCCACAACTTCTCTGGGCACACTGTTCCAGTGCCTCACCACCTGCCCAGAGTTTCTTCACCATGTCCAATCTAAATGTGCCCTCTTTCAGTTTAAAGCCATTAACCATTGTGCTAATGCTACAACTGAAAGAGCTTTCTGGTAAGATTGGCCAGAAGAACACCCCTTCACAGTGAACCAACAGAAGGAAATATTAAAACATCTAATAGATATTAGTAATTATTATTTGAAATAAAACCACTTGGGAAGCATTAGGAAGTCCAACACTGCTTTCTGCCTGTTTTATAGAGTGTGACTCATAATGAAACAGTGATGAATAAGAGAGGTGTGACCAGTTACCGTATTTGTGAATGAGAACAGAAGAAGAGATTGAGGAAATATGTGCTGAGGTTGTGGGAAAGACTTATGTCTCTGTTGGTTTAAAAGGTACCAGAGCTAAGTGAGACTGCTGGTTGCGTGCTTCGTGAAGGCTTCTCAGTGTGTGCAGAGGAGCCCATTTGAGCAGGAAAGAGCACCCAGGAAATGCTGGCAGTGAAGGAATAACTTGCTACTTCAATATTAACCATGTGTAAATTATTTAGCCTGCTGTTTGCACAGATTTTCAGTTGAGGAGAAAGCAATGAAAAATCACCAGCAACTGTGAAGTCTGGAGTCTTTGCCTCAGAAGATGTGAATGTGTTGAACTCTGCCAATCTCCCTCCTTAAATCACTCCTTATCAACCCCTTAATATTTCTGTTTGCACTTTTTTTAATTGCACCACACTTAGCTTTTAAGGGAGAGACACACACTAAAGAACAATAACTATCACCAAAGTGGATCTCAGAATTGCATGATCTGCTTTGTTCATGGCTTCAAAGGGGTTGTTTTAAAAGGGGATGGTTGTTTTCCTTGTATTCTGTAGTGATAACTTGCTCTTCAGTTGTTGAGAGGAGAATTCCTTTGTTTTTCAAGGATCCTAACACCCTCAGTTTATGCCTGATGTGCTGTTGACAATAACATTATAACATCTACCAGATTGTTTACAGGCTAATATGACTAGAAGACAATGTTTATTATAAACTACCTCTAAAAACTGTTTCTGGAAACATTAACCTCTGCAGAAATCAATGCATTTCTCTGCATTAAAGAAAAAAAACAACTTACCTATTATTTGTGCTGCTTTCAGTCAGAGTTCTTGTGGGGAGTTTTGTTATCCAAGTCGTCAAGGCATTATTAAACATCTCTGCCCATAAATTAGCACAAGTTCCTAACTTCAGGTCTCCCTTTAGACTTCTGAGCTGTCCAACTAGAGAACTTGGCCAAGAGAGGCTTCTGGGGTGCTCGAAACAAATTGCATACCAACTTGTGGACATCATAAATAAATGATAAATAGGAAAAAATCTTGCCATTACAAGTAAATGACCAAGTATATGCAAGAGACTAAATATGAAAAAGGAAGGATGCTGAAGGATGATTTTTTTTGTTTTGTTTCTTTTGTTTGTTTGCTTTTTCTGTTGGGTGTGTGTATGTGTTCATATCTCTCCAATTAAATAGTATTTATTGAGGACAGATATTTCAGCAGTGGACAGTGCTGGTCCCTTCCTCCAGCCACCCTGGGAGTCAGCAGAAGCCTCCAAGAAATGCTCAGTGCCCCTGTGCAGCGTGGTGGTGCAGGTGGAACGCACATCACTTCTCAGGATCTCCTTTGGATGACAGCACTTCCACAACCTCCCACATGACCTTCCCTGCCTACAGCATCCGTTATTTAAAAAGGGGTTTTATAATGTCCCACTTCAGTGCTTCTGCAGTTTTCACCCATTAGCTACTTGTTTTATTGACGTTGGGCATTGAGAACAGACTATTACTTCTAGCAACACCATGACTTGAAGACTTACTGTATCGAGCTAGACTTTTCTTCCTTAGGCTGAAGAGCCCTGTTCATGTCAAATTGAGAACAATATTTCATTATAAGGAATGGATCTTTTCTGCCTTCCCAGTTTTTTGCAGAATGCAATTTGTGCTATTCTAGCTATTGCACCAATCTTTTGAGGATTTTTTCCCTCCTTCTGCCTATTTCCTTTCTCCTTTTACCTTCTCTTACAGTGAAAATAATGCAAACAAAAAAAACCAATTCAAAAGTTAAAAGCCTAAAAGGAAGAGGCTGAAAACTTCTGCCAAAGAGAGTTAATTTTTTCCCCTTTGAAAATATGAATATACAACTATTTTCACATTTTCTGGAAAAAACACCAATAATTTTCTGCCACTTTAACACACAGTTGGACATATGCAGCAATATCTTTAAAAATCATTATGAATGTGCTATTATTTCTACTCAGTGCAAAAATAAGACAAGGAATGCAGTTACAATTATGATGACACATCTGTGATTCTTAAAAGGAGACTTTCTAAATGTGGGCAGCTTCCATTATACTTGAGTATGTTAAGATGAATGAAAGCACTGATGAAATCATCTTGACTATTATATATGTGTAAAAAATCAAAGCAGGAGAATCTCTGTTCATACAATGCTGCTGAGATGTTCCTATAATGCTTAAAAATTTTCTGACCTGACTATGTATCTCGTACCTTGGTAGGAACAAATAGCAAAATACAGAGACTGACTGGAGAATATCTGTACTGAAATTCACTATCCTGATATGCTTAGGAACCATATCACACAGTGCTGTTCACAGGCTTAAAAGGTGTGGGGCTTTTTTAGCTACTTCTACGTAGAAGTTCTTCCTGAGTTTCTTCCCTCCTATACTGAGAACCTTCTGATTTCTAAATTTATTAAAATTTCAGGTCTAAGTTTCTACACAGCCATATGACCCAGATGTTTTCAAGACAACATGGTCCTTTCATTTAATGTTTTCTTTATCCTCACTTGTATCCCCAATTACTATGTTTATATACACGATTTTGTAATGCTAAAGACAAATCTTTCATGTTTTATCTTATATATCAGGCTGTTCACTTCTGATCACTTTAGAAGCCCATTTTCTGCCCATCTTTGGGGTGAAGGATACATTTATGCTGGAAATCAGGGCAAAAAAAAGTACACCCAGAGAAAATCTGTGGACACTTCTCTCCAGACACCAGCTTACATATTTAGTTGTAACTGCAGTGTTCCCTTACAGTATTTCCTAACAGTCTTCAAAAAGTGAAATGAAACAGATCCACCATAATGAAGAAACTATCACTGGTCCTTAAATGGCCACCCATGTGTATTTAGAAGCTACACCTCCTGTGGGCTTTCACTTTGCCAAACTATCAGAGACATGGGAATTTCCCCTCACTTGTTGGTATGGACAGCTTCCTGCCACTGTCAGGTCTGTCTGCTTTTGTCCCAGCTGGAGTTAATCTCTTTGGATTAAGATCAAATTCTAAAGGAGGTCTCGACAAAGTCTTATGAGGTGGAGTTCCTCTTACTGTGCTGAAATCTTGCTATTAATCTCTGGGATTGTTTCTGATATTTTCACAGGCCTGTGCCATTGATTATATTAATGGCCACAGGGTAGGAAATACAACCACATCTTCCCATTGAGATTTTTCGAGCTAATCCTCCTATCTTATAGTAAAAATTCCTGTGATTAGTTTCTGAGTGCACAAACTTGTATTTTTGTACAACTGAATTTCATCCCACTTCTATTACTAGAGACTTCAAGGTCATCTGACTTTTTGTATGATAAACAAATCTCTTCTTTATTGATGCAGATTTCACACCCAAGATAGTCAGCAAATTTCATTAACAAGCCCCCACCAAGGTCAGAAATTAAAATACTAAATAAGATTAGTCCCCAAATCAGTTTTGGAATGACTCTATTAATATCTTCACCTTACCCTAATAATTCCCTTTTCAGTGGCACCTGTGCTTATCTTTTCTCTGGCCAGTTCCTCACCAGTAATGCAGTTTGTGTACTAATCCTGTTTTCTCCAGATGAGCAATTCTTTTTTTAGGTATATTGCATCAGCAATTTAGGGAGCTGGCATCTCCTGTGCCTGCAGACTCTGTTGTCTTACCAAAGAGCCAAATAACCCCTTTAAAAGGAAGTGCCAGGAACAAGAACCTGACACTCACAGATATCCAACTTTGCTCCTGTCCCAGAAACCTGTGGAAAAATATTACCCCATCTTAGTCAGTGTGGAAGCAAGAGGAAGAACTTTTCCCAGATGATAAGCAATCAGCACAGTGCCCCTCACAGAGGCTGCTCCTCATCCTGCTCCTACTACATAGACCAGTGCAGGAATGGAGGTCAGAGCTGCTCTTTGCTTGAGAGAGAGAGGGCCTTTAGAAGGAGATGGGAATATAACTCATACGCCTGCTGTACTTAAATGACTCCCTCAGGGATGTTTCTCTGCCCACCCTTGTTAAAGACCCCCGATCTCTAGATCCTTCTCTTTTTTTTTTCTTGCCAGTAAGACAGAGTACTCTGTCACCACACACACAGTCACTCATCCTGACTCTTTCATCTTTAATTCATTACTATTTTTTTTTCTGACAGAGAAGATTTATTTAAACAAGAATCACTCGAGTACTAGTTGATAGCCTTCTAGCTATCAACTACAAGGCTAGCTATCTAGCCTACAAGCAACCAGACTAGAGTTTCACAACAATCCCTACATGTTAGCATTAGCTTAACCCAGATGATGCTTCCTCAGAAAGCCCAGAGTGCCTTCACCTTTTATATTACACACTAAAGACCATATGGAAACTCATTTAAAAAGAATGAAGTGCACTGACCTTCTGTCTTACTGCAACGCTTCCAAAGATCATCAAAAGCCAGTACAAAGCTATCCTGACAGATATATGGAGCATAGTGTATTCTTTCATTGTTACCAACTGAAAGCAATTTTTGTCAATTACACACATATCAAGCAGAGGTTACACACTGGCTATGAGTTGTTGCTGTCCTTATAGCTACTGTCAGTATTCTTCTCTGTTGGAGCTGACATTTTTGAACAGAAATAAACATTTTCATTTAAGCACTGAGGGATAACAACTGCAGTTAGTCCATACAAGCAATTAAACAAATTGAACCTGCATTCTGTAGAGCTGTTCATTCAGGTATTTCAGTTAAATTTTACTTTTTTCCATTTGAAAAAAGTAGGCAGACTCCAACCCGACACTACAGCGACGGCAATGTTAGGAACAGCACACGAGTGAACAGTTTGCACTGTGATAGCTAATACCCAGAGTGTGGGCTGAGAAAAGGACAAACACCAACAAGAATCAACTTTAATGGACATTTTTGAGGACCACAGAAGGTACTGTGAGGCCCCCATGATATATATTTTTAAAACAATATCTTTTAAGATATTAACTTAGTTTCACAGAATATTCAATAGGTTATTTACCTCAAAAGAAAACAGAAAATGCTCTCTAACGTGTAACATTTTACTGATGTGAGAGAGGGTGAAAGAAAGAACAGGAGCAGGTTTGTGAGTGATTTGGATCATGTACTGGAAATGTTAGAGTATTTTGGATTCTCCGCTTGAAGCAGCTATTAAAGTATTTTCTCAAGGCTGAGTTAATTTAATGGCAAGGGAGTTCAAAACAATGTCAAATTACGCATTTTTAAACAACACTGAGTATTTATGCATCACCAAATATTATACATATTTATTTTTTTCTAATATAGTCGGGATTTAGCATCAAGCCCCGAATCCCTCTTTTGCCTCCTCAGTTTAAAATATTTAGTGTTTCCTAATCCAAGATGGAGAGCTGGGAGACAAAAATAAATGGAGCACACTACTTGCTGCTCTATTTTTGATAGCTTGCTGATTTTCTTGAACACTACTGCTTACAGCATGTGAAAGATTTCTCAATTCAAAGTACAGGCAGACCCTTTTCCTTTTGTTGTCAGTAAACTGGTTTCCAGTAATCTCAGAAGCAGAATGAAATTTAAGAGAAGCATGCACCCCAACATGTAGTACAGGAAGACCAAAACACATTATGCCAAGTAAATGGTGCATGCCTCTTGAGTAATTAAAAGGATGCAGGAAAACATCCAGACTCTTAAAACAAGGAGTCAAGGGAGTGACTACTGGGGAACCAAACAAAGAAAAGAAAACTGTGTGTGCCCAGATTTCCCACAAAATTAAGAAACACTACAGTGACAGCAAGTGCAGTGACAGTGGCAGTGACGGCTCCCCAGAGCAAACCTGCCCCAGCAGACCGGCGCCTGAGAACAAAAGCCATAACACTAAGCATAAAAGTGCCTTGATGGAGGAGAGCTCATTTCAATAATACCCCAGTTAAGCCCCCACGTTCTACCTCCAGGCTCTTGTGGATGGATGTATGTCTGCGCTGCAGCTGGGAGAAACGGCTGATGTGCATGTCCAAGGCAGAAACAATCTAATAGCAGGGCTGGTAGCCAGCTTGAGCACTTCAATCTGCATGACAGGCACGCATCCAATGGTAGTGTTTCTGGAATCACAAGCAAGATATATGACCTTCTTAAAAGAAAATCCCAGTGTCCTTGACCGCAATTGGAAGTGAATGCAAAAATAGACATGATCTGATCTTCAAAGATTTGCTTTGCAAGAGAGGGAAGGATGGAATTCAGCTCCAGGTGAGGCACCTGTACATGGGTATGGCAAAGCAGGTGTGTCTCTGTGAGCTGGGTATGCTACCAGAACCTCATCAGCAACCTGGAAAACACAGATCGAGGTGTATAGTGGATTGTCCACATCAAGGAGCATGATCAGTTGAACAGGTTTCTGTGCTGTCCCCAGACTGCAGTCTGTGCCAATCTATTTTAACTGGTCAGAGGAGACATTTTCTGATGACAGTGCATCCTGATATTTTCTGTATCAGGATTTACTTTCGCTCTGATCTTCTGGTTTTACACCAGGATTTGAGAGTCCAATATGCAGAGATGTAGCTCCCACAAAGTTCTGCAGATACTGCCCTGAGCTGTTACATAGAGAGACCAGTCTGCAAAAATCTGAACTGAATCACTTCCCTGACTGTGTGAGGGACATCCCAGAATTTCTGGGTGGATGAGATCTCATACTTCAATGAAGCAAGAATAGGGAGAGCTCCAGGAATAATACAGATACAGGAGGCAGTGGTATTTTCCTAAAGGTCTTTTCAATTCCCCATGGGATAGACCTGGCCTAGGGGCTATACCTGGGTTTTAGGTATTGTCTTTAAAGAGTAAAATAAAAGAGTACCAAGGACCAAACTCAGGCACTGGGTTCTTGATTGTCCTTAATGATTAGTTCAATCTGATAATTGTGCTTTTTGGCTATTCCAATGACTTGTCTACAGCACAGTTCTGCTACAGGGGGAGCTAGTCCCCAGTAACACATTGCCAATTCACACTGCTTGACTTCTGAGATAGGAGTCAGTCCCTGCCTCCATTTTACTCATAATTCCCAGGCCCCTGCTGCTCATTAGATCTCCAGACAGAGATGCCAATTGTCTAGTAACCAAACACCGGGGCCTTGGCCACAAGAATTGCCTGTGAACAGCTCGTGATTCTTTAAAAGCTAGTGGTAAGCCATGGGGCTTACCCATGGGGCTGAGTCTATGAAAAGATTTGCTTTTAAGACAAAATAAATGTTAAGTATGTTCAAATGCTAAATCCTCCTTTCATTTGCTGTAATATATTAACAGCATTTTCTTCCTCCACTGAAAAAAGCAGGGACTGCCACTTTGAATTGTAAATTCTCCTATGAAAAGTGAAATAAATGCATTACATGTACTCTGATATATCACCCAGACTGCTTATCCTTCTCAGTTACAGGGCAATTTTAAAGAATTGCTAAGACAAAGTAAGAATGGTGTATCTGTTGATGACATTCTGAGTTAAATCATGAAGGATGTGGAGAATGATAAAGGCTGAATAAACATTGAAAACTTTCAAGGTTAATTTTTTTTCTATTTCATTTTACCTTAAAAGTTCACAACGATGAAGTCTCAGCAGGGAGGAAGATGGAAATTTTCCTAGTTATGATATTATACAGGAATACCTATTACTTACCTTAATCATTTGCACAGAAAATAAAAGGTGTAGAAGCAAAATACACAGTAGGGGCAAAGTGACAAGACAGATGCCTGAAGTAATTAATAGAAAATCTCTGCAAATATGAGTACATAGTTGCCTAATGTCACCTCCAGTATTGTCTCTGAAAGGAAAGAGACCTTTCAAAACAGTCCCTGCAGGTTTCCGCTGGAATTTATGTTTGTGTAAATATAAATATCCTGAACCAAGAGTGTCAGCTGTGTCAGGCAGATGTAAAATGGTTATCACAGACACTTCATTTTTCACTATCAAGACATCATCAGCCAATGCAATCAGTGCAGTTTTATTTCTTTGATCTCACTTTGAACCACATAGCTCCAACGCTTGGGTCTTTACACAGAAAATGGTGTTCAAGATGGGAAAACTCAGTATTTTGGATATTGTTTTGTCTCCACCACAGCAGAAAGATCACTCAGAGATGAGGGATTTTTATCCCAAAAGGAGCAAAGCAATTATTCACAGTCAGAAGCTTGCGTAAGCAGCGAGAACAGCCTCCCTGGACAATACTGTGAGAATAAGTGAAGAGTCCTTTCTCTTCTTTCTGCCCAGTGACAGTTCTAGACCTTTTTGCCAGAACACTCATGTTTTCACATTGAAAGCATTCTCAACAGTACAAATTTACACCACTAATTACACTCTATAGATAAGAAATGGGAGCACAGAAGTATTTTTTTTCACCTCCTTACTATATGATCCACCAGGTGCTTTGATTCCCAACATATTTGCTATCCAGTGCACCTCAGTGTTCCTACCTTATCACAGGAAATGTTATCAGCCAATAAAGAGCTCTTCTGTACCAGCAGGAGGAAGGTAGCAATATCTGTTTAATTGCTGGTCAGATGCAAAGACCAAGATCACTTGGTCTGTTCAGCCTGGAGAAGAAGAGACTGAGGGGAGACCTCACTGCAGTCCAAAACTTCCTCATGAGGGGAAGAGGAGGTGCAGGCACTGTGGTGACCAGTGACAGGAGCCAAGGGAACGGCCTGAAGCTGTGTCTGTGAGGTTTAGTTGGATATTAGGAAAAAGTTCTTCACCCAGGGGTTGGTTGTGCACTGGAACAGGCTCCCCAGGGAAGTGGTCACTGCACCAGCCTAACAGAGCTCAAGAAGCGTTTGGACAATGCTCTCAGACCCATGGTGTGACTCTTGGGGGTGGTCCTGTGCAGGGTCAGGAGTTAGACCTTGTTAGTCCCTTGCAACTCAGGATATTCTATGACTCTATGAAGTTTAAAATTAGCTACTACTGATGTTGGCAATGAGAAAGGAAAAACACTGACAGGTTGAACTGCAAACCTAATATTTGTCCTACCAGCATATTGCCACCAGACTACACCATTTACTTAGACAGAGTTACAGCAAATTTAATGCTTAATCATGCACCAATACAGGCCTTTGAGATTTGGGAGCAGTAATAATAGTATTTGATGTTAATTAGCTTCACTCAGCAACTCTTTTACACAAGTTTCTACACAAGTTTCAAGACTCAGTTGCAGGCTTTCTTTATACCAACATGAAATTTATTAAGAGCACTCATCCATATGCCTGTAGGCTCATTTTACTAAGTAAGGCTTCCTATTGTCACTGTCTTATCTTTGGAATTTATGGCTGTATATATAACAAAATGCAAGAAATTATGTTTCTAAATTTGTTGTAACTGAAAGAAGATATAAAAATATCTATTCACAGATGTTCTCAAATAGCAGACATAAGAACGATTCCTGCTTTCAGTTTGTGTCCATTAGTTACTGACTCTGGAAATTAATAGGAGGCCAGTGGAAACATTTTTCAAACCCCAGCAATATTTCATAAAGATTCTTCTTGCAATGTTTCAATGCTAAAAAATGCTTTGAGTTGTCTGACAAAAAATTGGAAATCATTGTCCAGACCTCCAACAAAGGAGCAAATGGTGAGAGGCTACATTCAGTCATGGATTCATCCTTAGAAGAGGAGGTATAAAGCTTCAGTGAGGCCACTTAGAAAATATTCTGAACTACAGACTTTGAGCACCTCCTTCATAGATGGCTATGTGGCTATACATATGTGATTCTTGGATTCTTGGATTCTTGGATCTCCTTTGACTGCCACCTTTATCTTTCTTTCTATAATGTTGCTTACATTACTTAGGGAAGTTACACATATTTTTGTACTGTCCTGACACAATGCTTCATTGTTTTTTTTCATATTTGTAGACAATGATTAGTGTCCTCCTCCACTTTTTACTGTTTTCACATCATCTAACTCCAACCACTTAGTTTAATCCACTGATATACTACAAATTCATCACTGCAGCTCTAATATTCTTCTTTTCATTCCTCTGGATTTACATCTGGTGAGGATTCTGTGAAAAAAAGGGCTGGATGTGGATGCAAATGAACAGAAATTCTCCATTATAGAGAAGTTCTGCCTGTGAGAAAGATTTTCAGACAGCCATGCAGTGTCCTGTCTCTCTGTGTTAAGTATAAACATTCTCACACTCTGAACTACAACAGCAAGAGAAAGAATTCTAAACAATTAGATAGCATGAAACACCTGCTCTCTTGTACATGCTTTACTCATGATTGGTTTAGAGAATTACTTACACTATTTAGCCTATAAGGTTATAGAGTTCGATTGTTAGTCAGTCACGTATAGCTTGTCACGATGTGCACTATAAAAGAAATCTGCTTCTAATAAAGTTAGAATTAATAGCCTGATGAAACATCGTAGCCTACGTGTGTTCTGTTCATGGGAATGGCGACAGCTGGAGGAATCCTGTACAAAGTCTGCTCTCCTCCTCTTGGAGCTGTCTTCATGATGAGGTTCTTGCTCTGGGTCCCCACCTGAGCTACCTCACAATGGCATAACAGCCATGCCCATCCCTGACCATGGACCAGCTGGTACAGAGCAGAACTTCAGCCAACAGGTAGGCTGGGCTTTGACCAGACCTGCCTCATCTCTGTGGACTTGCCTGAGGATCACTGAGCTGGGCTTGTCCCTGGTTATGGTGTCCAAACCTGACCCTGACCTGACTCACTGATTTGTGTTCCTGCCTGAAGTGCAGACCTGTCTCATCCCCACAAACTGAACTTCCCTAATTTACATACACTGCAAAGTAACAAGGGATGGTTGGAAAGAGAGACAAGCATTATATTTCAGAAATTTATGAAGTTCTGCTTAATATTTTGGCCTATATCAAGAATGAGTACTTTAAAAGCAAATTACTGGCATTGTTCCTGCATATCTATGAGCTGCTCAACTTTTTAACTTTTTCAGCTCTGAAATTAAGCTAATGGTTATAGCACTCCTGTGGTTTCCTACAATCACTACAGGAAGTCCAAAAGAGCTGTAACTTTTCTTTGGAAATTAATCCCTTCAGGAATGAATATAAATTAAAATAATGGCAGTGACATGGCAGCTTTTCAAAAACAATGTATTAATTATTAATCCCCTGAGATACGACACGCAGAGCTCTTTAATGGGTGGAAACTGTATGTAGGAGGAGGTGGGTGAAAAGGATCCAGCTTGGCCCTCATTTTGTTTCTCTGTTTCTTTTTTACTCACCTTGAGCTATTGGACATCTTGCAAAGTACAATCTTTGCTTGGCAGGTTGGAGAACTCTTCATCTTCTTTAAAAGCAATGGTTCAGACCTTACAGCTTTTGCAACCTCAACTTGCTCCATCTTTATGAAGACAGATGTATTCAGGTCTGAATACTCTAGCTAGACGATTATGTGTACAAACCACAGCATCTTTTTCCTTCCCATAATACAAAACTAACTCCATTCGGTTCCAGTAGTGGGTGTGATACAACTTACCTAATTAAACAGGGGCATACGAATTGTTCACATTAAGATTACATTGTTTCCAATGGTTTCCCACTATGACAACTACAAGGAAATTAAACCTCTTCTACTTTTCTTTCAATAGCTAATGTCAGGAAAGAAATGATTCTTTTTGCCATACCTTGCTTTATTGAGAATTTATCTACAATCACTTTTGAACAGAATCTGTTTATACTTTCTTAAGGTTTGGAGATGAACATAAAGAGTACCAGGTGATTCTCATAACAATAATGCCGATTTGTAATTGAGAGCATACAAGATACAGAATAAGCAGATAGTGTTCTACAATACCAGGAATAATTAAAACTGTAACAGTAGAACAGCTCCTCCAAGTGAATGCACAAATAAGGCATGGACGGGCAAAGGAGATGTCCAGACAGCAAGAGAAAAATTAGTGTAAAATACCTTGCAGAATTTCCTTACTTCTATTTATCAATAGATTAAAAAAAAATTAAAAATTCAAGACAGGAAGGTCATTATCTGCTTGCCTCACAAGACATTAAGGAAATTGAAATAATCCTTGCCTTTATATTATTAAAGATAGAACGTGATCTTGCTGACATGTAAAATAAGTTTTCTAAGATTTACAGCTTCCAAGCATAGAGACCTCAGGGATATCTGTTCCTTTCTTTTGTACACATATGTGTACCACAGGGACCTCCACTTGTCTGGTTAGTGTGATGTGCTGAGAGATGAAACTGCAGGGAGAGCTCTCTGCCTGGAGGACAGAAGGCACATTGCTCCAACTTCCCCTTCCACAGCACTTATGAAACGTGCCTGGTCCCATCTTCTTGCTGCAGAAGGTCCTCACTTGCCTGACTTCCAAAAGACAGGGTCCTATTTTTGGGGCACAACTGGTAAGAAAACATGTTGTGCTGGATCTGTCCGGTAAGGCTGATAGGCCTAACTCTTTTCTCTGCAATTTCTCTACTAATGATAAACAAATACCACTCAGTTTTAAAAAAAGTTTTTCTGAGTGTAGCTCCCAAGTAAAAGCCTACAGATTACAGAATCATAATGACTAAAACATCAATACAGTAATGCTGAGGAATGACGAGAATGAACATGACAGGAAGAAGGACAATCCAAAAATGAAACCAAGTAAATCACCAGATGCCCCAGAAGGACCAAAGATGAGGTACTAATGGTACATGTGGCAAAGACAACGATGGAGCACCAGGAGGGCAGAAGTCCAACAGACCTGAAGAATACTATCAGCTTTCAGACCCTGATACACAAACAGACCAATACACTGTTGTTCCCCAGCACACACTGTAGAACCTATGGGACAACGTTATGGTTCCATTTTTTCTATTTGCCAGCATGCTGGAGGAATTATTGGAAGTATTTTTTTCATAAGAGTTGCTTGGAAGCTGTGAGATGCTCTGCTGGGAGCTGCTGAGTAGGAAGCAACACTAGAGTTCCTCTTAGATAATAACTGAGCAATTCAAAAACAAGATGTGCCTCAGTCTTGGGATCAGAAATCCTAACACAAAGCAGTACTTTCAAAACCCATCTTTTTCAAGTACTATGAATACTATAATGGACATCCATACATGTCTCCCATTTATTTTTCAACAGCTTGATCTTATTGGCATTGCAAGCATGGCTTGGTAAGTGTTTAAATTGGTTTATTCACTTACTGTGATTTCTAAGACACATTCAGTTCCTGGTGCAGTAACAGGTAGAAATGCTGCAGATGTATTTTAAACAAATACTGACAGCACTGATAAACCATTGCAAATGATGCCATAATTTATCATAATCAGTTAATTTGAACTTGCTCCAGTCAGAAGTGAAAAATTATTTTTAATCTCTTAAGACATCAGAGGAATGTCAAACCTTGTTGCAATCCACCCTGCAAAACACTGTGCAAAGAAAGCTGGGAGAGCAATATCATCTCAAAACAATTCTATAGCTTTTTTTCCTTAATGAGTGTGAGGCTTATCACATTCAGTTGTTACAAGCAAGCACTGATCAATAAACACAAACCCTCCTTTATTAGCTATTACAGACAGGATATTACACATACTACGTACATATTAGGGCAGTCTTTCTTTTACAGGGGCAAAATGCTTAGTCTACAAGCAGAGCAGGTAGCAGTATTTCAGACTGTGATTATTTTTTGCATGACTGTTAAGAGGTTATTTGCCACTGCATTTAAATGGCAGCTACTTGAACCATTGTGTGTATGAACTCACTGAAGTGGCATATTTTTAAGCCAGCATGGAATCATTTCCAGCTAAATCTCAAAAACAGCCCAATAAACACATTGAGGTGACTTCCTCAGAGATGAACATACAGATGAAAAGAAATATTATATTCTATTGTTCACTTGCACAGGTAACAAAAAAAAAACACAACCAAAAAACGCCTAACAAAGTAGTTAGAACCATCTAAAGTACTGACATTCCTGTGGCTTTTGATTGAGAGTCTGGTAGGCAGTGCTTTCTCAGAATTAATCTTTTTGAGCTGTGAAATTTTAAAGATTGCCAGGGACAGGATGCTATTCTGGTTGAACATTTCACTCACAAAAAACATACACCTTGTAGCAGAGTGACTCTGTTCACTAGCCATTTATTTCTGACAGCTAAGATGCACAGAACTAAGAAAATAAAGAACCTTATCCTAACATGGCTTTCTGAACTCTCTCAAGTTTGTATTTGAAGATTTCTTTGTGCTGTGCACCACTGCTCTGACAGCTCCATCTTTAGGAGGCTAAGATTATTTCCTCTTCCATTTTGCACATCCAAGACCTGCCTTTGATAACTTTCATGAGACAATACAAATGCAACAAAGAGCACAACAGGTCACACCAACAGCTTTGAAAGCCAGTACAGGACAAACCCATCTGTATTAATCTGCCTTTAGTGCACCTGGCAATTAGTCCATCCATGTTTCTGCACCTCTTCCACTTAAAATTATGTCTATTCTCTATTGCTATAGAAGGAGGAAAATAATTGTGACTTTCTAATTCTAAATTATTTGTATACCATCTAAAATTACAATATATGTGGAAGGAAAATCATATCTAGCCATTGTGGAGTATCCTCAGACAGTTTTGGCCCAGTTTCATTTCATAGCACGTTAGCTAAACTTGCACTCTTCTAATACCCATTGATCATGACACAAAGAAAACAGCTAAATGCATGGTAGGTGACAAACTACAAATACTACAAATACTCTTCAAAAAGGGCAAAGACACAAAGACATCATTGTAAATGAGGGTATCTGGGACTTCTAACTGGATTTTCAGCAATGCATGGATATGTCCCATTCATTTACAGAAATAATGATGAGGGACCTCAACACTGTGGTTGTGTCTTTTTTAGTATTTCCATTGCAGAGTATAAACAGGAATTTGTTCTTTGCTTTGCAATACACCTTTTCTTACTCTACACTGTAAAATACAGTCATCGAAATATAAAAAAGATCACTGAAGACACAAATAACTCAGATGGTGAAACATACACAGAGAAATAAAAGCAAAATTTCTGTCAAAATACATTATCTGCAATAAAGCTGGCAGAGCTCTACGAGGGTACAAAATTACTAGGCCATACATTTACTTAGTTTTACTGAAGTCTAATGGGAAAGTTTTCCCATGGGAGAACATTAATGGAAGTTCGCAATCGCATGTGGAAATGCAAGAGTTTTGAAAAAGAGAAAATAAGTGATAAGGAAGAGTAAATAATTTTCTTGCCAAGATGAAAATTGTGGGTGCTCTCAATATCTCTGCAACTCAACAACTTTTGTGATATTCTTGAGAAGGAAGCAGTATGCAAGGTGGTGAATCTGCTGAGAAAACAGAATTATTTAAGTTACAGAGAATGGAGAAGAATTCCAGGAGGATCTACTCAAAGTGGACGATTGGGCAAGATGACGGTAGGTAAATTTTAATGAAGGTAGGCACAAGGCAATGCTTAGTAAGTCAAACTGTTCACTTCAACTTTATATTTAGTGATTAGCCAGCATATCTGGGGGAAATTTGCTAGCAATGATGATAATATTGTCTACCTTCTTCTCAGTGTGAAAAGGTCATTGAGAAAAATGGTTTTCTGTGTAAGCATTGCTTATTTTTCTCTCCTCTCAGTGTCTGCTGTCAGTTTGTTCAGTGCTTCTGATACATGTGAAATAACAGTTCACTTTGCAGAAGGAGAGCAGGGAAGGGTAAAACTCCTGAGACTGTAAAAAGTTTGAGAGATATCCCTTTTTTTCCCACTTTTCTAAAACATGTGAAATGAACAAGATATTGAAGAATAGAGCATTAGCTGGTGGCAATTAGGTGATTCCAAATGCAAGTGAAAGGGGAAAAAAAACTCTTATCAGCATCAAATCTAATGCAGCCTGGTGCCTTGTGTCTTCTGGCTGGCCCCTCTTGTGTCTAAGAGAGAGAGTGCTTTTAATGAAGGTTTCTGCAGACTGGGATACTTCCACTGCCATTCCCCTGTGAGGATTTCCTGCTGTTAAAGATGATGAACTCATTTTGCAGGCTTTGCCTCAGTAAGAGCATCAGTAAGATTTTACCTCTTACTTGTAGCTGTTTATGTTGAAATTTCTATCTCTGATGAATTTGGTTGGATCTGGCCAACAGTAGTGCCACTGGTTTTGGAAATAAGACACATGGACAAGATGAGGCTGCTTGGTCAGAGCTGACCCCTCCCAGACCTGAGCAATGCAGGTTCCTCAAGACTGATCCAGAATATGTTACCCATCAAAACACTGGCCAGACTCATCAGCAAGCAACAGCCCCTTATTTGGGGAAGTTGGCCAGCAGTGTGACAACATGCTCTCAGAATTTCATTCACACCATGTCAGAAGACCCAGCGGCACAATTTGGGGGCATAAATGCATGAAAACTCTCCTGAGAACTGACAAGGTTCACCCTCACTCTGCAACATGTGGCTGAAAATTTAAGAGAGGCTGGGACACCTGATTCAAAAATAATTATCAAGTATGCAGCATACTGAGAATGAAAAAATATAAATTTTTTGGACTCCATTCTGACAAAAGGCCAAGACAATAATGGTTCTAATGAGGCAGAAAACATCTAGGAATGAGACTTGACTGCTTCAAATAGTATGTAAGGCAGATCAAGGCAGACCATATGTTCTGCTAGAATAAAACGTATGCTTTAAAGGACAAATGATTCATGAAGGGTTGGTTAAGTGGGATACATCATGTGCAGGTACAGAAGTTGAGGATGCTGCTACTACAGGCAACTGTCTGTGGGGAGATGATGGCCCAGTACATTATCTGTACATGGGGGTAAAAGAGAGAACAAAAAATACCAGAGTTGGAGTGGCGGTATTGCAATCCAGTTTCTGAATATATTAACATGGAAAATACCACATTGCAGGAACTCCTGATATTCACAGAAATAATCTTTCTATGAATCTTCACTTGATTATAGTGACTGTTTCCATAACAAGAAAAGCTCTATCTCTGATATGCCATGTAACACAAGAAATAATAGATTCAGCCTTAAAGCATGCACAGCTAAAGATGAATAACAAATTTTGGAGAGAACTATGCATCATCCTGTGATGCATATATGCAGCATCCTATGACAAACAGAAAGCTAACAGAGTGGAGAGCAGACAGATCAAAAGTAACCAGTGTCCATAGCACATCTTTTAAGATAAGCCATGGCATCAGAAGTTAAGGTATGAATGGATCAGAGCTGACTCAATAGAGAGTAACAGTTCAATTACCTGTACTACTCACTTGCTTTCTTTGTACAAGATAAAAGAAAAAGTGCCCTGGGTGGTAAGGGAGGCTGGGAGGCCTAAAATCAGCGTGACTTCAGGAGGAGGCACATAGCTCTGCAGGCTTCCCTGACCATACTCAGCCACATCTCATGTTGGTAGAGCCATGAGTAACTCACACACAGGGAGCATTGCAGGGTCTGCATATCTGAATTCTCTCCTTGAGATGAGATTCATCTATGCAATCACAGGTGTCTAAATGCCATTTTTAGACATCTTTATGCCTCTGAGACATCTGCATGGCATTGGAGACATCATATGGTCAAACAAGCCAGAGGGGATCTCCTGGGCTTTCCAAGTCAGGACAAGAAACCTACAGTCACACAACTGAATACCCTTCAGAGCATCCTCTTTGTGCATTTTACCCAGGCACTATTCTTCATTATGTGTTCAAAACAGCTCATCTATCTCATTTGTGACAGGAATCTTTCTTTTGGACAAACCCACCCCC
>WEKY01005611.1:48238-104621 GCA_013390045.1 Picathartes gymnocephalus
CGCAAAACCCTGCAAAATCTTCTGCAATGAAAATATGTTTATTCTCTGAGGATAATAAACTGTCCCTCAGTCAAGGCCACCCTATCCAAACAAGACCCTTCCCAACTAGGTTTTCTCAGACAATACTTAGCCAGACCTGAGCAGGTGGCTAGAGAGCTGAACCTTTCAAGTTCATTTTATAGGATAAACATGTCATTTTAATGCCTCTGACGAAGCACTGTTTTGTCCAGTGCAGCATCCTGTCTCTGGCACTCACAGGCAGACCTCCAAGGCACTGTAGGTTCACAGTCCTGATTTTTGTTTATAGTACTTTTGAGGACAGAGCTTTGTGGCCCAAAAGCCCTGTTTATATTTCAGCTGCTCTAGAGGCCAAGATGTGACACGGAGGTTTTTAATGCCCCTTGTGCTGTAGCAAGAACCCCAAGGCTCTTGCAAGGGAAGGGGCTGCACTTGCATTTATTCTGACCACACTGTGACTGACTTCAGAGAGTGTTGGAAGGAGGTCACTTTCTCTGAGTGAAGAAAAGCTCATAAGCAAACTGAGTTAGTCCAGTTAATACAGAGTACCCTGCCCTACCTGTGGTTTCTGAATTAGATCCTAGGAAAAACTAATAGTTTATCTGTATGATGCCTTAACTTCGAAGTTTTTTTTCTCTGTTCTGCTTTAGCTTCATATTAAGTGTTACTAAGTTCTCTTTACAGGGTAGTTAGACACAACAATTCTCTCCAGCTCAAAATTCAAGGATAATCATTCGGAACATCAGGCCCAAAAGCATAAACAACGTAAAAAGAGGAGGGCAAGCAAGGAGGATGGAACTGCATAATTCAAAGTTATTAATTGGACAGTTAACCTCAATATGCAAATGGACCATAACTTAGAGAAGTGTGAAACTCTGTGACCAGTCCCCTTTTTTTGCGCATCCATCTTGAGACCTATCCTGGCAGGGCTGCAGCCAGGCTCTTGTGTTGCCAGGGTGTGGCCTTTGAAGGCCTTTCAATAAATACCTACTTTATTCCTCTAATTCTGTCTAGCCTCTGTTCCAGGTCAAACTGATAAGGCATCATGTATGTAAATATGCTCACATATTTACAGGATATGCCCCTTTTTCTCTGTAAGAATTCTCTATCCTATAGTGTAGTTATTTGCAAACTAGCTTAAAGAGCTCATTCACTGACAAAGCCTACATATGGGAGAAGAAAGCAGGTTTATTTGCCTGTTAGGGGTTAGGTTTTCTTTCCTTTTGTTCCTTTTTATGTGTAGAATTTTTTCCCATAAGTTCAAAAGGAACACTAACAACTGGGTACTTAAAAAGAACAAAAGAAGTGGCCAAGCCCCGGAGAGAGGGGCATCTCTGTTTACTGTTCTCCTGTCTAGGAGTTTTCTCTCAGAGGAGAGAGAGATATCTCGAGAATTGGGGCTGGTAAAAGGCGGGACTGGAGCAGCTGCTGGCTCTCTCGCTCTCGGCTTTGGAGGAGCACGCTCAGAGGTGCTATTTTGCTGCCGCTGGACCCCTCCTGCCTAGAACTGTTTTTTCTGTTGTAGGGTGAGCCTCTGTTCTGAACTGGGACATATCTGTTCGGGTGCCCAGGATCTTGAGCCCGCCTCTCTCTGCCCTGTTGGGAGCCGGGCTGTTGCTGTCCCGCTCTCTGCTGCTCTTTTGGCACTGCTCTGGGTTTCACTGCAATGCAGTCCCGCACCCCTTGCCTGTCGAGACATCTTGCCATCCCAGCTTGCTGCTTTCCGAGAGTCCTGCTGAGGCACCGGGATCGACTGCCCCAGGGGGGTTTGTGAAGCAAAGCCTCTCTCTCTTCCATCCCTCCCCGTCCCGGCCGAGCCGCCATTGCCACGTGCTTCTGGAGCTCGCACCACAGTGCCCCCTGCAGCCGCGGGGGAATCATCGCACCTGCCCTGCCCACCCACTGCCACCAGCGGCCCCTGCCGGCTGTGACCATCACTGCACCCAAGGGGAAAGTGCCTGCAGGCCCAGAGGGCTGGGACCGGGTTCCTGGTTCTGTTTGTTGTTAATGCCATAGGAGTTGTTGTTTGTTTGCTTTATTATAAATGCTAGTAAAGAACTGTTATTCCTATTCTCATATCTTTGCCTGAGAGCCCTCTTAATTTCAAAATTACAGCAATTCAGAGGGAAAGGGTTTACATTTTTCCATTCCAAGAGAGGTTCCTGCCTTCCTTAACAGACACCTGTTCTTCAAACCAGGACATTGCCCTTGACAAAAGAAGTACATTTAAGAAGGAATGAGAATGCATGACTCTTGTGCTATGCAAGATGAGTCAGTGCCCTCTGAGGAGGCTTTCAGCTCCAGATGGTGCAAGAGCTACTTGACAGTGAGGACTACTGGTCTGACCTGTAGTCAAGGAGGAACCTTAAAAGACATTGTTGCAGTGGGAGAGGAGGAGGATGTGATATGTCTTCAGAGGAGGAAGTACTTGAGGGCAATATTCAGGGCAGGTGTACCTGTATTACAGGTGTACACAACAGGCAAGCACAGATCATGCTGGGCTTTACCTGAAGTGCGACGACCCAGTCCAGCATGGTCAGTTGCACTGGGGACCTGGAAAAAAGCCATTTTGCTTCCCTAGGAATAATGCTTTTTCACCACGCAAAGTCTTTAGTACATGATAATTAGCAGCTTTTACCTGTTATGCAGCTCCTAGAAAGGCCCCCCTTCCCTCTGCTGATGCAGATGGGTTGATAAGGTGAGCCCAAAATGCCTATCACCTCGACAATCCAGTGCTCCTTCAGCTGTGTATGCAAACAGTATCCCACTACTGCCAAGGCTGCTCCTTTCATCTCCCCCAGCAGCAGCTGGGAATACTTGCTTGGCATTAAAATGTCAGTGCTAAGAGGACTCAGGGATGGGTGACTGACATGTTGGCTCTCAAAGTGTGCATGGAGCAGGTAAATGGGGTAGTGCTGTAGAAAACAGAAGAGCTTTTTTAAGCAGACAGCAATGTGTTTGAGGATGGACAGAAACCCAAACAGTGCTGCTGCTGTGCAAGGCACGTCTCAGAAATGCCCTGATAGGATGTTTGAAATTAAATTGCTTAGACGGTAACTAATCAATCTACATGGCTGGACTACCGTAAACAAAACCAAACAGTAAGTTCAACTTCTTTTTTTATTGCATTCTTTCATTTTAACTACTAAATGTACCATTTGAAACATAGAGAAGGAACATTTAACTTGACAGCATCTCTCTAAGCACAGGTAGTTATGAAGCTAGATGTTAAAATATTGACAGCTGCTAATAAATATATACATATTATTACCAGTAACAAATAGTTTCTAACACCTTCATACAGTGGGTTTATGATGACTAAGATTGGTGCATTCATACTGATAAACACACCTCTATTGTTTCAGGAGAGATACATACTAGACATTATATTATTTCATATATAATAAATTTTTCCTCCCTCTCTGGAACAGAAATAGTTCATAGGTAAGGGGTCACAGAAAGGGGTTGTAGCTAGTGATACTAATAAAGCATTCAGAGACCGCATCTACACTTAAAAGCAGTTTAAGTCACATTAAGACCACCACTGTACCTCAAAGGAAGGAAAAGCATTTACTTTTCTTCTGTACTATAGAGAAGATTTGAAAAAAACCTATTTGAATTCAAACTGTTCAGGCAATCTCCAGTCAGTTTCCTTGCCACAGTATCTAATACCACTGCAAGTTTCAGCACACACATATCCTAGTAACTGCACTATGTTTAAAAGATCTCTTAAGGGCAGAGCTCACTATCACAGTGTGCAACGCAGGGCTGTGCACCCATCACAGAGCTTCTGGCTGGAGAGCACCCTTTGCTCAGCTGGCAAGTAATGCTCATTAGCACTTGCAAAGTCCTGAGTATGTTCACAGGGTTCAAAAATTATTTGGATTAATAAAACCCAAATCACCTCCCACACATGGCAGTGCAGAGCACAACTGGGTCACTAGCTCTCCAGTGTGTGGATTCTTAAGTAATTATAAGTGCATGTTTAAGAGATTAAGTAGCACTATCCAAGGGTTCAGAAGGATTTTAAATGCTGAGATATTCATCAGGTCAAATATATATATAACTCTCGATTGTTTTCAGTGATGGATTAAATGCATGCAAAATCTTTCTCTAATGTAGCTTCAGCTACAGTTCAAAATGGGGTAGTCTAACAAATGTATTTAGGACAATGAAAAAAAAAAAGAAATCCACGTGTGGAAACAGGACCAAAGGCTTTATTCAAAATCCTTTGAAGAAAAATCTCCTGTGTTTTTTAATCAGCAGTGCGCTGGTGCAAGTGGTGCATGTTCATACGGTATTAGTACACCCTTTCTTGCACTGGGGTCCCTCTGGCATTGGGTAGGTTAAGCAATTGCTGGTATCAAATTAAATCATTGATTTCCACTGGTAACAAAGTTACTGCATCATAAATTACATATAAACTATTCCAATAGGTCAGAGAAGAAAATGAATAAATGTATCTTATTTAAAAAAAACCCAAAAAACTCAACAACTAACACCAAACCACAAAAAAAAAAAACCCAAACAAACAATTAAAAAAAAAGTAAACATGCCCTAGCAATTGCAAAGGTAAGATGTATAAATCAGCTGAATGACGATTAGAATATTTTAGCATTTTTAAACCAGATAGATAAGTATGTGTTTACTCAATGTGGCTGAGATGTGCTGTGGTTCAGCAAACATCATATAGTTAAGGAGAAGGCTTAACATCTTAATGTACTCACTATTGCACAATAATTAAGACAACATAATTTGCTGCAATTGCAGCTCATGTTGGGCAACCTCTCCTACAACCTCATTTTAGAGATACTTGTAGTTTTACTTTATTGAGTTGGTGAAGTGAGCTCTGGTTGGAGCAAGCAGAATATACCAGCTCTTCTTGTTTAAAATGCTCTCTTTTTCTTCTCTAAACCATTACTAAAAGGCACAAATTTACCTGAATAAAACTTAAACTTGGATGCCCATTTCCATTTACGGAAGGTTTTGAAGGTGGGAGGGAAGAGGATAAAGCACATTTTAAATTGTCATGCCTTCCATCTGCAAAAGACTGGAGTAGTAGGAGTTTAGCTGGGTAAATGCCATACCAAGAGCAGTCAGCACATAAATACAAGAGGCACTGCTACGTCTCACACTTTACAAGAAAAAGAACCACTTCCTGGGGGCAGTCCAGATCTTTCAGTGATTCCATGCAGTACATTTGTCCAAGGAAAGGCTTGCAGGTAGTGTGTTTGGCAGTCTTCACAAGGACTGGCCAGGGAGTGGGGTCTTGGGTCATCTTTCTGGCTCTGCCTGTTCCCTGATTGGTATCCTTAGGCAAGTTCATACCAACCCTGAAAGATTTAATTTCCTTGACCTTGGTAGGTGATTGACTTCCATTATGAAAAGTTTTACAAAGTGGGATTAATATTAGCTTTCTCTAACTAGTCTAGTTCAGGGTATCACATTCAGACAAAGTAGAAGAAGTCCAAAGATAAGGAATAGAAAATTATCAGAGGTCTTTGAAAGCATGGCATGGGAAAAAGCTGAAGTATGTGGATTGATTCATTTCTACAAAAGGGAAATGAGATGAGACATGACAGGAGTCTTCAAATATGTATTAGGCAAAACAATTCTCTGTATGTGTATTGGGCAGAAGCAATTCTCTGCATCCTCTTCAGATAGAACAAGACAAGCAGGTATAAACTCTTGCAAGAAAAATATAGGTTAGATGTCATGAATTATTTTCAAAACATATGAAAGAAACAGTCATAGTCCTAGTCAAGGTCCATCCTTTACATGTGATGAACAACAGTAGAGAAAATCTGCCCCAAATCATGCTTTGTATTACTGATCATCCATCAAGAGCAAGGACTTTTCACCATGCTGCCCTGTTTTCAGTAACCCTACATCTCTGATCTCCCTGAGAAAGCTTTGTGAAATGCCTTACATATATTCATTACCAATTCTTAATGGAAAAAGTATCTTATCAAATAAGGTCTTTTCTGGCTGCTTTCTGGCTATACTTTTACTTATGCACTAGAGTATAATACACATTAGGATCACATTTCTAGGCTCATGTCTTGTGGTCTGTATGAAAGCACCTTTAATGTCTAACTTCCATCTTTGCTACTTTTTGATTATCTTGTTCTAATTTCCCTGCAGTTCACATGATGCAGTTCTTTCTTTACCCTGTGCAGTTTTAACAGGGAGGCAGCTCAGCTGCTGGTTCTGTAAAAAAGTCACCCATGGGACTAACTGAGCTCCAAGAAACTGTTTTAGAAATTTGAATACTTTGATATGATAAACGCCAAAGCCAGCTTTACAAAGATGAAGGACTTTATCTACTTCACTGCTGAAACATGCCCACGGAATTTCTCCCTCAACTCAGGAAGTCTGGAGGGGACATCATTGCATCATATAAAAGCATAAACGTTCCTAAAACTTTCCCCAAGGAAGCAGAGCTTTGTTCCACTGGAGCTGAGAACAAGTGGCTAAGTGTGACATTTGTGTCAGAACACTTCAAACATGGTCTCGAAGCATTATCATGCTCCTTCTGACATGGTTTTCATGAACTTCTCTTCCAGTGCATTGTTTCCACAGCTGGTGGTCATTTTCCCTGTTGTGGTCCCAAAAAACCCATCTCTGGGCCTCAGACCAAGTATCCTGGGACACAGCAGGTTCAGAGAGCTAGAGGCATCAAATACCCACATAAACCTTCCAATATGCTCCAAGATGGTTCATTTGAGAGCTCCTCCTTTTCACAAGGCAGTGATAACAACACTTGTCTGCCTCCCAACAGTTTTCTGGAAGAAAACAAATTCTCATTTACCAACAGCTTTTGACAGAAATTTCTTTAGAACTATCAATGTATTAAATTGCACTTAAGAGCCAAAAAATTGACTGACTAGGTTTGTCGACTGAAAATAAAGGTTTCTGTGTCTAGCCATATCATGCAACATAGAAATGGGATACTTAAATCTGTCACCACACTGTATCCCTTCAGCCAGCAAGAAAGTTCAGGCAATTTCTACAGAATTGGTGGAGCTGGTACTAACACTACTGTATGGAGAGGCTCTCCATATTTCAGCTAACTGGAACTCTTGATGCAGCTGTAAATAGATTAATCTTCAAGTGTCTAATAATCTGTTGTGGGGGCTTTTTTTAAACAAAAGTGAGATATTTGAAAATACAGGTTGTTTTTTATCTGTTATTGTTGGAGTTCCCACTTGCAGTTACAGTGGAAACACCTTGTTCCCAAGTTCCCTGGATGACATGAATTCCCAGCTGGTGCTGCAGCACACTGCTGGAGACCTCTCCTTCCAAGGTATACAGCACTGACTAGACCATATGAAGCCAATGAAAACAATTATTCATGTTAGTATGAGTGCAAGTGATCCTTAAGCCCTTAATTGCTCTCTGTACTTGTACTGTTTAATTCCCATGCATCATTCTGAGTTCTTGGAGAGTTCATCTTGAAGTCCTGTGCTGAACACCCCCATGGCTCATGGACAGTTTAGGATTCCTGATGCAGGGTGGGTGCCAGGGGCACCCCCAGCAAAGCTGTCCCTTCCTATCTCTCAGCACTTGCAGATTGCTCTGAAAATTTTTACACCATGTATCCATTTCCTTTGAATCACGACCAGAAAAACTGCTTCATCTCCATGACAATACAGCAAAAGAAGAAGGAACGTATAAAACCTAAAGCTCCCAAGCCCTCACCAGATGAACAGCAATTTATGTAAGGGGATTTATTTTATCTTTGCTAAAATGTTGCCAGAACTGAATAGTTAAAAATCTGCTATGCAGAATAGAATGCCACGAAAGTCCAGTGTCAACTGTGGCTTATTTATTTCCAGGTCTGCAAGCTAATGCTGAAGAGAAGTTAAATTTTAAAAAAATTATTCTAAGTGTAACCAAAATCCTGTAAATAACATACCACTTGATATGTAGGAATATGCACTACATATTGGGAGACATAAAACACACCAAGTGCTGTGCCGACCTAGTTTATTTTAGTGCAATATGCTCCTACATCCCATGTCCCATTCTCAAGGCAAAATTGTATTAACATTATCAGGTCCAATGCCAAGCCAAGGACAGGGATCAGGGAAGTCGAGAGTGTTTGGTTCTCTCAGCTGCACTCCTGGTGCAGCAGGACCCCCAGATTCTGAGCACTGCAGCTGAGCAAGGTGAAATGTCCGAGGGTACCAGCAGCCGGCTCCTCACCCCAACACTCACGGGCAGAGGCCGCAGCACCTTGTTAGCCACAGGCAGAATCTGTGCACACTCAGGGCTGATGTGACTGAGCACATTATCCACCACAACTGGTTCGTACAGCCCGAGCAGCCAGCACACCTAGCCTGGCTCCAAGTGACAGGGCATTATGTCAAGCAGTGGGAGGACCGTGCGTTGGTGATGGAAGTTGCAAAAAATTCAGAAATCCACATCTGGGGAAAACCCTGACTTCTTTACAATCCACCCAGTGAAAAACATCTAAAAACTTCAGCAGAGTTTCCTTCCCCAAAAAACCTCCCTCTGAAATACCTATACAGTGAGGTAAACTTTCAAACAAACATGCAGTATTTTCCTGGAAGCAGGAAATTATCAAAGCTAATTACATATACATTTCATTAGTTAATTACAAACTGCAAAAAAAGCAGGGTGAAGCTTTGTGTCTGCGGTAGTAGAGAGAAATGTTACCCCAATTCTTATTTAGCATCAGTCTTCCAGATCATCACTGGATGCCATGTAAGTGAAGGGCAGCACCCATAAGAGAGCGAGTTCCTTGTCTAAAGTCATGAAAGAAAACAGCAAAACAGAGATAGCCCAAAGGCATGCTGGAATCAAGCACTAACAGCATGACCACATTTAAAGAACTATAAACAGTCATTATAATGTACATTATCAGGATAATCACTCCAAATATCTGGCTGTATGGGCAGGGAAGAAGTCATAAATGGACCTTGCTGCTTTGCTTCAACCCTGCCAAGATGCTTCCCACCATCCTAGTGAAGGGCAGAAACCACCTTATGGCATCTGCTGAGATACCACTTAGGCAAATGTTTGCCATCAACCCAATTAAAAAGAAAAACAAAATCAAAAATTACAGTTACGAAACTGTGGGCTCCAAGAAAAAGCCAGTCTGATTTAAAATATCAATCTTAGATGTTTTAGACTAGTTTTACTAGTAGGGCTCTTTTTTAAACATGATAGCTGGCATGCTTCGAAGAGGGGAATACCAAACAAATCGTAGCTGCAAATTGTTTATCATGACAGTTCACAGTTTTATCTTCCAGCTGTGACTGATAGCAAGCTTCTATCACTTAGTGAGCTGCTTGGAGGCTCTTTTCAATTAATCTGAATTTTTTATCTGCAGGTACTTTTGATTCACACAATGGGTTGAGAGATGACAGTTCAGGAGTGCACACATTCCCAGAAGCAATGACAACTGAAGTCCAGAGCAGGACTGTTGGTAAGCCATGCATAATTCAGTATATCTCTTAGAGCAGCTATCGCTCTGCCAAAGAAGAGAGATTGACTTGTGTGCACAAGAGACAGTTCCTTAGCATCAGCTTTTTTCTTTTAAATTTTCTTGCATCTTGCTTTCAGGTTTAAGCTTTTTAAAATGACACCTTTTTACACTACATCTTAGCCATTTTTAGAACATACTTCCAAACTATTCTTTGGAAGGCATACAGAGACCATGACACTACCTCTTATTCTTATTTCCCACACAGCTTGACAATGTGCAGGCCTGTTCTGTATCTAAATTTACAAGCTGTGACAAGTGATAAATATCCTAATTCTAAAATGCTATTGTGTACCTCTGAGACAATTAAAATTCCTTAGATACCTAGATCCAATACATAATGCATTTAGTCAACATTAGAACATGTCAGAGAAAGAATGTTTTATCCCAGGACACATCCAAGCATCTAAAAATAGGCCTTCAGATTAAATAAAAGTATTGTAATAGCATTCATTGGGAAATTCCCTTTCCTCGGGTTACAAAATTAATACTAATTCGTAGATTGTCTCATGTGCAGTAAGAACTGAGCAGAAGAGTTTATAAAAAGTGTCAAATAAATTATAAATTCTTTTTTAGGAGAAAATTCTGGTTAAAAGTGATGCATTTTTAATTCTCTCGTTTGAACCCAGAAAATCATACCATGTACTTGAGCGCACAGACTGAACTCCAGCCCACGCTGTTCCATACAATTTAGCAGCAGTGGAAGACAATAGAAGGGTTTCCCAGGTTTGAGCATAAGTTGTTTTGATTGAGACATACCATTTTATTCAAAACTCAGCATTCCTCACTCAGTTTTGCTTAGTTTCTCTGGAGGTTGTGCATACATTTCCAGGAATGGCTGGCAGGAGTACAGTGGAACAACAATGTGTTATAGACAGGAAGCTAAACACTGACTAAACTTCAATATTACACTATCAGGCCACCAGAAATGCACACTGTTTCTGAGATGCATGGCAATGGTAGGAGGCAACTCACTCCTTCATTTACTTTATTGCTTCTCTGCTTTTAGTGGTGAGCTAGAAGGTTGTCTCCTGACTCTTCTCTGCCAATTAGAAGCTATTTTCTTTTTTTGTGGTAGTTTAATTAAGGACTATAATGGAATTTATCTTATTTGGGAGGCTTATTTTAAGTAAGAGAACAAACTGAAGACTGGTGTCATGTTCAACTGGAGAAAGGTTTGTGACATGTAAAAACGAACTGATCTGACATCATTTTGTGTCACCAGAGTCCATAGTGCAGCATCAGCGTTGCTAGTGGTTGCTGCTGGCATCAGTCCACCAGCTGGCCAGTGTATGCATCATCTCCATTGCATTCTAGTTATCAGTTTTTACCTTTTTACATATAAACACACACTGCTCAATGCCTAATGGCCCTATCCAGATAGCGTGCACTAAAATAACAGAGTACCCTTATGACTGCTTGGTGAATCAGCACACAGTGAGTGACGTGCCCCATTCTGAGACAAACCCCACCGTCGCACGATCCGATGTCGAGGTTTATATGGGAACACTGCCAGCTCTTTCAACGAGGTCCAGTTCCTATCTCTGCATGAGAACACTTTATTCTCTCATCCTAAATGTTCATATTTCTGCCTAAGTATTTCTGACTGTGTAGCCTTCTATAGAAGTAGTGATGGCAATTTACACTGTGTCAAGACAGTTGAGCAGATCATGAAAAGACAGATGAGCAGATCATGAAGTTGGGAAGAGCATAAATTAAAGATTTACACCATGTAGCCCAGCTTAATTGACTCCTTGCCATAGGGAACAGAGAGTCAAAGGCACGTTTGTAAACCACAAAAACAGCAGCAGTTTTCTTCTCCAACCCCACCACTGGCAGAGGTAGACCCTTAAAGCTACCACATGGGAAGCCTCTCTTGGGCTCATCTTTAAGGGACTGAACGTGTGCTACTGCTGATGGTGGTATCACTGATGTCTCATGTGCCAACAGCCCACAGTTTCTGATAACTCCCACCCTGGAGGAAAAGACTGTGTAATCATTCCTGTTTTATTCAGCATAGTGTTCTTGGTTGGAGGGTCTCAGTCTCATTTTATTGCCAGTGGTGGTTTTACTTGTTTCAGACTTCAGCTTTCTTCTAGCATTTAAATAAACTTTGGATATCCCAAGTTGAAAGCCTGTGCTCTCACACCTGTCACAAGACAAAGAACCACAACATTCTGAGCTGTTTACAGACCCATGTAATCTTGTTCAGTCCTCTAGAGATTGTCAAGCAGCAAGCCAGAAGGGAAGGCTGTTTAAACTGCAATTTTCAAGTTCTTGGATCACAACTAACAGACTCATGGCACTAATGAAAGCTGCAAAAGATTACATTCCTTTTTTATTTCAGATATTCTTAAGAGCACCTGGAAGACTTACATAAATGACTTCAATTTTAACCTGTTTGGACTAGTTTAGTGTGATGGAAAAAATGTCACGAGTGATATTCCAGCCCAACCCCTACAAGGAAAAAGTTTTTCCTCTAAAAATAGTGCTGGACTTTTTTGGCTGTAACACTTCTCACGCTACTAAATTAGAATTCACAAGTCTTCTGCAGGATTCCTAATGGGATTAATGATTAGAAACATCTTTGAAGTTAGTCTTCCTTTGCTCCACTGTTAATACATACCTGCACTAATCCACCATGGTTCTCCTCAACTAATCAATCACTCTGCCCTCCCAAAAGGGACAGTTTACAGGCTTTTTCCAAATCCCCATTTGTTTGTGTTCATTATCCACACTTCATTTTGCAAGAGCATACCATTTTGTTAATTGATTTTTCATGTTCTATAAAGAGGACAGTTTTGTTTTCTGAAACCTTTTGGTCTAAATGTGATTTGCCAGTAATATTTACAGTACTTATAACTTCAGTCCTGTTTATTGCTGGTAAGGCAATTGGATTGAACTGCTGTGTGACAAATTCACAACATTTTACTTTTGACTACAGCTATTAATATGATTCCAATGAGATCATCTCAGATTCACTTTTTAAATTTGGTCCTAGTTGAAAGAGATCAAAGAAACACTGAACCTCAAGCTTATTTGCTTCTTGTTTAGGAAAACAAGATAACAGCCTTGCTGACCCTAAGCAGAAATCACACAAGGGAAAACATAATTTAAAAAACCCTTTCAAAATTTACATAACTCAAAACTGTGACACAGGTATTTATCTTTGTCTCACTGTGACTCAAAGTTGGCTCATAACTACTATAGCAAACTTCTTGTATCTTTAAATTCATACTTACTTTTGGAAAAAAAGAAAAAACGTTATGTTTGGAAGAAAGCCTATTATCATAGAGTCTGTAATAATTTTCGTCACTGACAGTAAATGGTTCAGTCAGGCAACTGTTTGATTTACTTAAAGATTTCAAAGCTGGAGTGCCTCACTGTGCTCACTGGCTTCAACCACACAGATAATACAAAATGCAGAATTGAACCAGAAGCAATATGTGGTGCTTTTTGAAGGTGTATCTTTGTGGAGTTGAATGCATCTAGATTACCATAGACATGAATTTCAGAAAGCACAAAAAGTGCAGATGGAGTCAATTAAATACTCCAGTGATGAGCCCCATAGCTAGACATCCAGAATTAACCCTTTTCAAGCATTGATTTATAAACTGAAGTGAATTGCATGAGAGGGACATGGTGAAGCAGAAAGTTTCTCAAATGTTCTTCAAGGTCATACTTCATTAGTGGGAGACTATGAAGATTTTAACTGTGATTTCTTAGAAGGCAAGGAGAAAAAAACAAAAGAAAAAATTTATGAAGAAAAAAAAAGAAAAAGGAAAAAGAGAAATGGATGAACTCTCATTTCTTCAAAGCTTTATTCCCTAATTTTTTTCTGGGCTAAATTAAAAGATTAATTTATTTCAATGAGTACCCACAGGGTTCACTTCTAAACGAGTATTTCCCCCTTCAACAGATAGAAAAGGAAGATTAGAGTATGAAAAGGAGACAATTTACAGTGAGTTTTCTGGTCTTCAGAGGTGTTTTAATTTGGATGTGACAGATATGTTCCAACTGCTGCTTGTCTTCATATTTTCAAAAAGACATTTTAAGCGCCACTGTTCCAAGTGCTGAGTGTCCCCAGAAAGATGAGTATTGTGCTTGTGCCTGTTACTGGCTTTGGACTGACCAAGGCTTTTCCCCAGACTGCAACATTCACACTCCACCATCAGCTCTCTTCTTCCTCATGTCTCTCTCACATCCCTGTCAGAGGGGATACCCTTCAGGATCCCTGAAGACAAGACGTTTTAAAAAACGTGATATAAATATTGAAAAAAAAAAAAAAAAGTTATTTTAGAAATGGCTTCACTGCTTTGTTTGTATCCTTCTAACAAATAAATGAAGTTCATCATACTGCAACAAATAAAGTAGTCATGATCTCCTGCTGACCAGGAAAGCACAAAATCAGCCACAGGACACCTTTAAAATAAAGAAGGGGCTGATGAAACCTCCCATGATAGGGGCACCAAGCAGGTTGCCACAGTAGTTACATTCACAAGAGTGATCATTGAATTAACATCTTCCTACAGAGTTAAAGGACAGGGACACCTTGGGTGTCTGTAATGGGAATAATCTAATCCTGGGGCAATGCACTGCCTTCTCCAGTGAAACTGGTGTCTGGCTGCCTGGTGTGCAAGTGGTTTGAACTACTTTTTACCCTCTGCAGATTAAACATTAAGAGTCGCCGTGACTAAATTAGGTGCACATAATCAGCCAAATAATCCTGTGTGGAAATGGGCCAGGAAAGAGGATTTGTCACTATCTCTTTCTTCCTTGTTGTCCCGTTACCCAATACATGCACAAACATTTGTACTCTCCCACCCCATTTTACTTACAGGAAAGTGAGGTAGATAATTTAAGGCACTTTTAAAAAGCCAGACAGAAATATGTGCCAAAACCTGGAACTGGAGCTGCCAGGTCTGAGCCAGGACAATTTTAGAACACAGACACAGAATCTCCCAGACCGGACTTCTTACACAAAAACCGCAGATTTTTTTATGGCACTTAATAACAAACATGATGATTAAGCACTTGAGCTGGCATGAGAGCTTGGCAAAATTCTTTCAACAGTTCTTTGCTCATAAAAAGCAAGCTTTGCAGAATTCAGAGTTTCACAGATTTCTTCAGTTTTGACAAACTTAAGCTCAGCAAATCTGAAACCCCTTCAAATATTTCAGGTTGGCATCCTCATATAAAAGTAGTTCTGCATTTCCAAACCAGCTTGATCTTCCTGCCTGTACTTATTCATTACAAGGGGTGGTGAAGATCCTCCCAGTGTGGAACTGCTCCCCTCTGCTGTGTGTTCTGATGGGTAGGGGAAAAGGTAACAATAGAGATCGCAAAAACATTATCTAAGCTATTAAAATAATATCACAGTTAAAATACTATCACAAGCACCATATCTAAAACACCCTGAAATTAATAGACAACTTATACTTCAGCACTGTTGCTTCAATCTCTGCAAACAGAGAAACTTCTGTGCCCACACTCGCAAGTAATTCTTTTAATGTATTTTTCCTCCATCATTAGCAACTAGAGTATGGAAAGTAAATGCTGCTAAGTAAAGGCACCTAAAATATCATAGCCCTTGTTCTTCCTGGCTGGCATACTGCACTTTTTCAGATGCTTTACCTCACAAAGCTGAGGATCTTAATACTGTTCTATTTTAGTCCTATTCACAGTGAAATGATGGCATAAAGTGATTCTTCCATCAAGGCATTAATACCAGAACAGATGGGAAAAAATAATTGAATTTGTCATGTAGAAAACAGAACAGAAATTTAGTCACAGAAATATGATTGGAATGTATTTTCATGCAGCAAATTCTTTCTATTTACATAATACTTATGTATTTAAGAACAACTGATATACCTGTCTACCATGTGACAATTTTGAATGTTCCACCCATTTTGGAGGCAATTAGGCATCTATTCAAGGCTTCTGTGCTCACTTTAATTTCCTCATTTCTCCACCCACCTGAATCTGACACCTTGACATTTTTGCTTATTAGAATGGAAATTCAACATTTAGCAAGGCCAGGAAATGCAAGGTACAAAAACCAGTGAGAAATATATGTACTGAAGAAAGAATTATGGAGGTTTACATCAATAAAACATGCAGTTTCATTTTTCTATAATTTCTAACAAAACAATAGCTGGTGTGAGATACTAAAACGAGTTTTGAAATATACATCACCATTTTCTTGTTCAGTCTCTAAATTGCTTCAGCACTCAGAGGTGTGGGTAGATATTTAATAGCATTATGTCTTTTAATCTAACATGTCGATGGAGAAGAATTGCTTCTAACACTGTGCTATTGTTCTATTTAAAGAATCTTAAGCAAGAGGGATTTCATCACTTGAGTTGGAAGATTATTTAACGGACTAGTAGACCTTATGACTATGAAGTATGTCCTGATACTATACCGACATTCTTCCATTTCCTGAACTCACAGCAGTTAGCATACCTTAACTCATTCTAAACAATCCACCCTTCTTCCAATCCTCCACACATCAAATTCCATGGAAGCCTGTGGAAGCCAAGAGCTAGTCAGAAAGAAGAACACAGCTGCTCAAGGGTGGCTGTTAGAATTTTTTCCAGCTGGGTGTTAGTAGCATGTAACCAATAGTATGGGGGGTGTTAACTTAAAAGCCAGCGAGGAGGAGAAGACCCCTACTATGCACTGAGCAGGATGGCATCAAGTGCAGAGCTCCAGGAAAATGTCCACTTGCAACACTGTCACTCAGCACGTCTGGAAACCCGATGAATGTAAAAACTATTTCTAGCCCAAGAGCATGAGCCAGTTACCCCCCATGCCGGAAAAAAAGCCTTGTACAATGAAGGAAGCCTTCCTGAAATTTGACCATCTTGACAATGACAAAATTCTTCCACTGTGTTTGACTGTTGCAGTATAGGGGCTTGTCTGTGCCCCTGAGTAAACTGTCTGTCAACATCTACCAATAGGATACCATATGCGTCACTGATCAAAGGACTAACCAGGCGATAACCCCAACCAATCAGGAAACAAGGTGGGAGCTTCAAAAACCACCCTTTAAAAAAAAAGCTCCCAGACTCAATAAAGCTCTCTTCTGCTGCTTACACCACAAGGGCTCCTGTGGTTTTTCCTTCTCCTGCTGGCCCCTCCACCCACATTTGACAAACTCTTTCCCACATGGTACTTACAGCGTGTTAGAGTCTATGCTGATGAAGTACATAAAGCTAATTATGTGAGCAGGACATTCAGCTGATCACTCAAAATGCAGATACAAGTGAGGGAACTCTAAGCCCCTCAAATCAGTAAAACAGAAAGTACAGTCTGAGCAACGTGTTACCTCACTGGAGAATCACAAAATACTGGGAACCACATCCCACAGCTATGGGCCTTTGGTGGATGCTGTGAACTTCTCATGTAAATTTTATTGGGGCAGACACAGGGAAAGCTTCCATATAGTGCATTTAAAATTCCAAGGGAAAATATACAAAGTTAAATATTTTGTTATAAGTTGTTTAAAGTGGAAGTTTTTCCTTTATGTTTACACAATTGTTTCTCTCCACTCCAAATCATAGTGGTTTCACCCTTAATATGACTTTCTAGTCATTCACTTTTTCTCATATTTTGCAGAATACATTCACACTCCTCTTAAACTGAAGTATGTCAATTTTTCAATTCTAGTCAATTTAGACTGTAAATCAGTAACATGTTTTCAGACAAACCCCCTTTTTCTAAATAAAGAATAATGGTTTAAAATACCAGGCATTTCTGAAAACCTCAAAAGTAGTGCACCAGAACTGGGGCTAAATTTGAATTTTTCAGGTAACCTTGAACAAAAATACTAGTGGACAAACCAATCTGTGGCACAGAACAGATCTGTGGAGTATTGATAGCAGGACCTGGAGCTGTCTCAGCCTGGGTTTTTCCAGATGTCTCATAGGGGTCAGGCCGTGTGGCTTCTCCCAACCAGAAAACCTCACTGCACTCACTGCACTCACTGCAACCTCACAGTCCTCACTGCACTGTGGTATAGAGCTGTCCTGATGTGGGAAATCATGGGAAGAGAGCTGTGGAAATGGCAGGGGGAGCTGCAGGCTCCACACTGAGTGAAGAGGAACATCAGCAGCAATGAAGCATGGACACACTACACCCCCCCACCTCAACTGATACAGCAAACTTTCACTGCCTCCACTTCTCTGAGCTGTTTGATTCAACCACAACTGCCGTTGTCCTCCATCTCAAATGAAGAGCTCACCACCTTGAACCATTTAACCATTTCATTTTGAGCAGGGCAGCCAGTGGTGATCTGTGGTGACCTCCTCTGACCCACCCTAGAACCCAGCTTTGAAATGGAGTGGTCTTTGGTTTCTGACATTGCACCCCACCTTCTTCAGCAAGGTGAGAAGCTGCCCTGTGTGCCACCATCACCAGGAATGAGCTTCACAGACCCTGGCTTCCCTGTTTGCAAACTGCATGTTACACACAGGCACCAGGAAGTGGATTTTAAATGGCCAAAATAGACTAGTGACCCTGGCTTGCAGGTCGGTTCCCTACCACAGAAGCTGGTGAGATGCTGAGCAATGTGGATACCAGAGCTGCCCCTTCGGTCTCAACACAAAATTGGGCAGGCCCTCAAAGGAGCAGAGCCCTATTATGACTGATCCTGATTAGCAGCTGGTGACATGACTGCCACACCTGGCATATTATTAGCAAAGAGCAGCCTAGCTGATACCCACAGTCCTGGGATGGAACTCCAGAAAAGACCAGAGGACAAGCAGGCAAGTGCTGAGCAGTCTGTCCTGTCTCACCATGGGAAAAGAGCACAGCCCCACTGCTTCAAATTCATTTAATTGAATCAATGCAAGGTATTGCCAGAGTCAGCCAAGAAGCACAACACAGGCTCTGTGCACATCCAGACTTATTGCTTTTACAGGGGTCACAGGAAGGGGAGAAATCTGGTGAAGAACAAAGCTGCCACATCGCAGCTCCATTACCAAACTTCCCCTCAACACAAACATCATGTCTCCTTACTCTAAACAAGAGGGGTTTTACTCCCTAGACAGAGACACTAGCTTCTGAAAGAAATGTGTTTAGCAGAACTAGCACTACAAGACATCTGGCAGAGGAGAGATAAGCAAGAACAGGATCTCACCAGGGTCCCTTGAAGAATTACTGTTTACCCTAAAACACTCTGTCCCTAAAATAAACCAGTGCTTTCTTCACATCTAGCCATAGTCATTGGGTTTTTAGTAACGTACAGTATGTCATGATTTTGAAATGAGCCCCTTGATTTAAAACAGTAGCAGATCCTCTATTTATAACAAAGGCACACTTGTAAGATGTTATCAACTACTTTTGTCTCCCTGACATGCAGAGATGCAGCTTAAACACAAAATTGTGTTATGTATGTTTGAAGACTTCTACAGCTAGATAATTTTGCACTTTCTACCCTACTGAGCTAGGAAATTAACAGTAAAGCTTTTTCTTACCCTCTAGGAAACCTGATTTAGTGAAAGATATGATCTCAGGTAGTAGCTACAGAATCAGCTATTTATTTAATTTAAATAAAACTGTTCTTCCAGCAGACAGCGAAGGGAAGAAATAATATGTCATGCTAAGATTCCTGAGACAGTACTTCTCCCCTACATCCTTTCTGTGCATGTTGAAGTGCACTGCTGCTCTGTGTTAAGTAAGCTGCAGTAGATTGGAAAGCAACTAATGTGTGCTCCCTGGGTGCTGGGCAACTGATTTAACTCTTGCTGGCACACAGACTATAAATAGGAAAAGATGGTACCATTTCACACTGATAACATTTCTATGCAAGTTAATAAATTAACAGTAAGGAAATATTTTTTCTTCCTACGTATCTGCCCCATGAACAGGAGTCATGTTACCTTAATCCAAAGTAAGGTGATAGGTGTCACCTCGTGCGATGACTTACCGAAGGCTGGCACTCTAAACACCAGATGTGCCCTCACCTGCTTGGCAACACAACTTCTCCTTCTCCCACCCTTGCCCAGGAGGAAGCACTATCCTTTTGGAACTAAAGAAGACTTCTGGGCTGTACAGCTGTGCATGTCACAGGAGCCATGTGAGAGAGATGACCCTCAGGAGGGGCGCATTCTCTTGCTCTCACATGGAGGTGGAGGGAAACTAGACAACAGTTTCGATGAGTTATCTAACTTGGCAGCAAGAGCAAAATTATAGGTGCTGTGTTTCATCAGGTGATGGGTTGAGCTTGTATCTTCGTGAATTCATATAAGCAGAAAACTTACCCTGAGTAATTGTCATACCCATCAAAACTGATCTTGTAATATGCACAAGCTGGTCACAACATCCTGATGCCAACACTAAAAAACGCTACCATCTTCAGCTGAGTCAGCTGAAACCAAAAACTTCCATGTCCTTCCAGTGATTGGAATATGGTTTCACTTTTTATGGGCTTAATGTACAAAGAGAATATAAAAATGAAATCAACTTCTTTTAAGAGAACTGAAGAATCAGATGTAACTTTCTATGCCTGGGATTACTAATGCTTCTTCCACAGTTTTTTAAATAGAAATCAATTGATTCAAATCTGACAGCTTGGAGTATTTTGCTTTTAGATTTGTGTTAACCTGTATACATCCACTGTGTTCAAGAATAGTGCTGTACCTACAGATGTCATTTTTTTCAGATTCCCACCTGAAATTGCTAAACAACATTATTACGTGCAGAGACGTACTTTAGATCTAACCAGATACCAGGTAATCCTGTCCCTAACACAGGTTTTATGTAACTAAAGACAACAAGATTATAACACCAGATAAAAGTAAAAGTTTTCCAAAGGCATAAATGTAGGGTAAAAGCACAAAGCAAAAGAGGTTGACTAACCTCAAAGTAAAGTTTATTAGGAAATAACCAAAAATGAGTGATCAGTCCAACAGTAAAACAAGATACAAGCATATTTGGGGGCATTGGAAAAGTTAAAGGTTGACATTATACTTTCGCATTTCTATCACCCCATGTAAAGGGGAAAGAGAAAATCCTTAGGGTTTGGAACTATATTAATTGTATTTATTTTAATCAATCTCAAATTAATATAAACAGTGAAAGATTTAGGAGCCTGCAGCATCTTGTCTCTTCTGCTGCTTCATGTCACCTGGTGGCCCTGTCTGCACCCCTCCTGGGCTGATACCACTTGCTTTGATATTGACACAGTTCAGGCTCAATCCAGTCTTCAAAGAAAAATGGACATGACAACCCCTCAATCGCCCTTTCTGCTCTGAGCCCAAGGCATGCGCACATTTCCCAAGGACTGTGCAATCCAGTGGGTATTATTTTGTACTCAATAAAATTAGCAGCCTTTACAGAAAATGGGATTTGGAATGACATTTCTGTCACAGGATCATTCAAAGTCTGGTAGATGTACTACAAAATCAGTCCTGATCCCTTTCATATCACTGACATCATTTGCTCCATTTTCTAAACTAAGTTTATTATACTGAATATTAAGAAGCAGAAGAACAGTAGATGAGGGAGACTATATCTCTTATTTTAGGTAATATTTATCCTGTTCTGCATTGGCTGCCATTTAATTACCAAACACACTTCACTCTGTTGATTTAGAATTTCAGGTTGTAGGAAGGGATGTTCCAGATAAAAAACAAAATACAAGAAAGAATACCTCAGGTAGGCACTCACAAGGGGATTTTCTCTGTAGCAGAGAAAACAACCCCTTTGCATTCAGCTACTGTTCATCTGTTATTAATAATATTTTAAATCGTTGTTAGAATTTAATAATTATTTATTAATATTTAATAATTATTAATAATATCTATTTAAAATTTCATTGGGAAATCAAGATACAAAAAGTCAGCGGCACAAAAGAGATTTAGTGAATACTGCACAGATTTCATTAGTCCTAAATTAGATAGAAACTCAAGTCTGGACAATCTTGGAATACATCTGTTCAATATCCCTCCAGAAAGAAGGGCACTTTTGGGACTTACAGTTAGTTGTCCTCCTCTGGTCACTCTGAGCACTGTCGTTTGATTGGTTGCTGGACACAGAGGACACACTTGAGCTCCTGACAAAACCAAATGCAGCCAGCTTAGCTGCTGGCAACCGTGAATAACCTGGGGGACGAAGTCCAGATGGGCAGAGCTTGGGGAGATTTGACTTTGCAGCACTTGGACACGATCCTTTCTTAAGATCAACTGAAAAAAGGAAAAAGAAAGAAATTTTTGTTAAACAAACTAAACTGGGAGACACTGACCATTACCTGTATCTCTCAGCTACATAAAGGCAGTATTAAGACTGAATACAAATTTCAATGGTTTATCAAACTCCAGTGATGTCTTATTCTTTGCTGCACTGAAAAGACAAAGTTTAGTGGAAAGATTACAGGTCACAATCATTTTTAAAAGGTGAAATATGCCAAGCACCCATAAGGCATAACTCAAACTTCCAGCAAGTAACGTAGTTCAACAGTGCTATGAATTTCTTTTAATGTTATCTTCTTCAATGCTGTATCACTTTCTAATTTTGCACTTACTATGTGCCAATTAAAAAAAAAACTCAAGAGACAAACATGCTACGCATAACCCCCGATTTTGGAAAGTATTGCAGACCAGCAACAATCCTCTTCAAGGACACAGGACTTCTTTGTATTTCATCAAAGAAAACACTTCTTTGAAGTTTTTCTTTCAAATTCCACTAGAAAAAAAATTCCCTTTTCTTGCACCAAGACTGGGAACAAGGACACGACCTGTAAAGTCCTATTTTTTTAACATACCACTGGCCATTTCCCTGGTGGACTTCTCGCTAAGCCATCGGCCTATGTGAGTGACATCCAACAAGTCTCAGACAAGTGCCAGTAGCAGGTTTAAAACACCTGAAGTTAGGCCACAACAGCAGTTCAGCTGTGATGTCTGCCTGTGGTTATTAACCACTCACCCGTCTTCAGCTTCTGCCGTAATCCGTATTCTGCTGCTCTGCTGCTCTTGCTCAGGCAAACTTTTCTAGGCAAATACAGAACACAGGTTGTCCCGGTTTGAAAAGAAGTAATGTTTCACCTGCAAGGATTTTTACAGCTTCCTGCAGGTATAGCTTGCTTCAGGCCTGGAGAACCAATTAACTGGCTAGTTTTAAGATAGACACTCTGTGTAACCACTTAAAAAAACTGGATAAGCCTCTGTGATTTAGCATTTAAGAAAGGAGAAGCCCGAGACTCCCTCTCTTACTTCCGGCTTCAAAACAGGTAACAGCAGAGCCTGTGCAACCCGGCCGGGCTAGCTGGGCCTGGGCTGGGCCAGGTCCTCTCAATCAGGCCCTGCCGACTCTGTGGGGCCGGGCTGGGCCAGGCCTGCTCTGCTGGGAGCCAGGCCCATGTTTTGCCCGCAGCTGCTGGGCAGGGGAAGGGAGAGCTATCAGCCTGCGGCACGCTGCCACTGAGTCCTGGCTTGGCTGCTGAGATTCCAGCCGCTCCTGCCTCCCCTCCCCAGAATGGCCATGCTGGAGGAGCAAACTGAGTGCTGCAGCTGAATCCTGGCCTGGCTGCTGAATCCTGCCGCAGGTCCCCTGCCTCCCCCTCCTCCCACCAGGGAAAAGTATGCAGAAACTCCGACTGCTGCCCAGCAGAAATCATGTGACCGACAGTAGAGCCTGGGAGAGATCACTACTCTCTCAGTACAGATGAAACTAACATGGAAACACTGAGGTCAGTGAAGAAGGGACCAAAAACCCAAAGAGATGAGAATTCTGTGGCAATGGGGAACCATACCATAGAGATGGGAGGAAGAGGAGATGCTTTAAGCTGAAATTCTTTTGTAAGGCCATGGTGGTGGACTATGCTGTATCAGACTATTCCTTGTAACACATGAATGCACTTGGGGGGATGCAGCATTCTAACTTAACCTCCACCAACATGTCTTCATGGGATTAATGTGCACGGTGCACCAGTGTCAACCAAAGCCTCATATTTTTTGCTTTTCTCCCAGAACAGCTCATCCTTAAAATAGTACCCCATGACACAGAGATGAGTCCTCAAAAGCAGTTGTGGGAAGAACTGTGTGTCGAGGGAAAGGACTTTCACACTGTGAACAGATTTCCTTTTCCGGGTGGCTGATTGGCTGTGAAATTAGAACCATGAGAAAACTGTGTTCTTGTGGAAAAGTCTCCATGGCGTGACAGGAGAGACTCCTCTCCCAGTTGAACTGATGAAAGACCATTTTAAGGGTGGTAAACTGACTGAAAGTCTCAGGTTTTGTCTCTTTACGTAGTTGGTGAAGGGAAGAAAGATGAGGTGGGGGGAGGAAGAGTGCCTGGAAGGTTATTCTGATTTTTATTATTCTCCTTTTAGTTCTGTTAATAAACTATCTTTATACCTTTTAAGATTTTAAGTCTGCTTTGCATTTCTCCTAATCCTTATCTCACCATAGAAAATGAGTAAATAAGTTTAGTGAGTACACTGGTGTTCAGCCAAAATGCTCAACCCACTACATTAAATTGATACCCTGTGTGAGGGGGCAAATTGAAACCACTACACAGGTTCACAACTGTTCCTCTTTTTCTTCACAGGCCAAAGGACCATGATCATGGCAGTCTTGCCTTCAAGGTCATGGGCCAAAGATTAGAGTCTGCCTTTGGTTGGAAGGTCGGGATACCAAGTGACTCCAGGTCTCAAGTGTACATCAATTTGGATAGAGCTTTTCTTCCTAGATTTGAGAATACTAGATTCCTGTTCCTTGTGGAATCCCATGCAGCAAAAAGACTTACTTTAAAAAAAAATATTAACAACAATCTCCAAAAACTGATGCTAGAGTGTTTAATCAGGACCACTGGGATAGGACACAAGGCAGCATTAAAAACTACCAATATATTCTGCCAGAAAAGGCCACAAAGTGACCCTTTTTCCATTCTTATTCAGTGCACTACTTGTACACTAGCCCGACACAAACTTCAAAGGAAGAGGTGAACATTCATAATATAAAGAAAAATAGGAATCAACTGCACAGTAAGAATATGGTCATATTGTTACAGTATTTAATTCTTTCATAGACTATGTAGGTCACAGCCTTATTAATTTTAATGAAGCATTTCACTTTGAGAAGACTTTAGAGAAAACAAGACTCACTCCTTTAAGCAGAAAAATGTTACAGGGATTTTGAAAGATATTTGTGTACCTCATCACAATACAAATGCTAAGCTTTGTTTAACGTAACTAAGCCTTTCCTTTTGAAATAAAAATTCGTATAACACCAAGCTAAAATGAGTTTTGTTCTCCTATAAAACACATTCCTGTAAAGTCATTAAAAAATGCTCTTTGCTGAACAAATAAAACAATTTATGTACTCTAGGCTCTTACAAATGCATTTTTGTACCCACTTTTCCCAGGTTGAGCACTTTATTAAGACTCAGAGAGATGGATGTCTGACTGCAGCACCTTTGCCAGCCCAGAGGAGTACATGCTGTGCAGAGTAACCCAAATGAAAATAATGAATATCTACAACGAGTAATAAAAGACTGCTAAAATCCAATCACATTTCTGGCACCAAGAGAGGCATTTTTGGACCATGATCCTGAATCTGGCTTCATTTGGATATTGTGAAGAGGGGCTCAGAGGTAGCCATGGGTGCCAGGTGCAGGTGAAGGGCAGAGCAGGCACATAAACACAGAGAAGAGATATGCAGTGATGGTCACCATCAGTTTATGGCCAGGTTTGTGCAGTGTTTCTTTGACAGTGGTCTACTACAGCTGATTTATTGCTATCTGCAAAGCACACAGGCTTCTTCCCAACCCAAGACTTCTTCCCAACTCACTGCAAAATATTCCATGTGCTGCATCAGCGACACACCCAAGCCCAGGCATCCTCCAGATCTGAAGCCAAGACAAGTACTTGCATGTGTCAGGCACCTGCCCAGGTCAGTGGCAGCAGGGAGAAGGTATGGAGCTGCCTCTCATGGGTTTTACAGGTTTTCCAAAAATGCACTTGGATTACATAAGCTGAGATTTTGTTTTCTTAAGCATCTCTGAAAACTGAGGTGGAGGGAGAGATATTTCCATTTTACAACACCAAACTATAACTATCACAGACTTACTGCAATAAAATGGGAGAAATTCCACTGGGGCAGTGGGATAAAGTTAGAAATGGCTTTATTCAAAAAGCATTTCAAATGTGCTTGGCCTGGGCAGTGTGGTTTACCTGCAACTCCCAGTTCCCCACCACAGCCACACCAAGTGCCCAGACTGACTGTTCTCTGAAGTCTGTGACCCAAAAAGCACCATGAGTGTCACTGAAGAATTTCCACAAAACCAAAAGGGTTTTGGTGACAAACTGCCCAGCCATCTTTACCTTTTCTCCAAAGTCATTCTTCCAGATATGGGCAGAGGATTCAGTGGTTTTTTTCTCATACTTTTGTGTGTGTTTCTAGCTTATGACTTCAATTCAAATTCCCCCTGAACTAACAGTATTTTGCATCTTGAACTCATCATCATCCTTACATTATTTTTCACTTCTCTTCTTTGTGATCCAGCTCTTCTATACCATGAAGACCTGGGGGCAAGACATTATCCTCATTAGGGATGCATTCAAATCCTTAAAGCTAAGTAATTTTGTGTCTTCTTTCTCATTAAAATACATGAGACACCAGTCTATTGTATGTATCTTCTGTTCTAAATATCATCAAGTTTTCTCATGCATGTTTTTTGCTTTATTTCTGTTTCTTAAAAGTATAGAAGTACTCCTGCACAGAAGGTCTGGGAGTTCAAAACAAAAGTTATTTTAATGAGCAGCTTTTATATTAATAAAAATCTGCCAAAATAAGTTTAAAAATCTTTCTAGTTTTCTCACTGCCTGTAGCTAATTATAGAATTAAGTACTGTTGTCTGTATGCACACAAACGATTTTCTATGACACTTCAAGCTGTTCCCTTCAAGAAACATAAAAACATATTGAGGTAAGGGCTGATTGACACAAACTAGATGTGCTTGGGGAGACTTAATAAAAGTCTGAACTTCACTTCTTAGGCTTCCCCACTGCACATGAATTGCATCTTCATTCACGGGTAAGAAGCAACTTTCATGTAATTTCTCTGTGAAATTTGAAATATCTTTTAGCTGAAATGAATTAAAAATTAAAGAAATTACTTATACAGATATGTTCTTATGAAAAAGTGTAGCAGTTCAAGACTTTAAAACTCCATAATTCAGAGATCCTTGGCAAGTCTTTGTTATCTGGTGGCAGCATTTTGGGGTTTTTTTTGCTTTCTCTTTTTAAATTTCTTTTTTGTTTAACCAGCATTTCTGTTAAAACTTTAATCATTAAATGTCATTTTGTCTCACTTACTGATACTCTGAACATCATTATTCTTGTTTCATGTTGGGGAATCTGGGGCAAAGAACTTAACCTCCAATGTCACTGCTTCAGTCAGAGATAATACAAGCTGAATTATCCCAGCTCAGAATTAACCCAAACACTGTTATCTTTGCAGATTAAAAGCAAATCACACAAGTGAGAAACCTATTCTGCTGCCATTACCTTAGTGATTTCCCTGTATGGGTGTAACAACTCCTCTCTGAACAAGAACTGAGGAAAGGGGCTTTAAAACAGAGGCTTTAATGATTTACACCTCACCAGCAGTGAGCAGATTGTGCCCAGCTGGCCTGATGGTCTCTCATCCAAATACTATCAAGCCGGGGACAGTTCAGTTCCAAAGGCCAAACAGTTGTCACTGCTGAACACTGATTAATTTCTGATTGGTCAGCATCATATGGTAGTAAATTCTCATCTCCTCATGATTCAGATTTAAAAGCACCAAAAAAACTGCTCTGTGCCTTCCCAGCTCCCAGGCAAACCAAGGCTGCTTAGCACATTCTCAACACCCCAAGAACTTGTCATCTCAAAATTCATTGAAGCTGCAAATGTCCGTGTTCACTTGGCAGCTAATGTGAAATGCAGCAGCATCCCTCAAAAACTTGCAGCACAGGAATTATCCATTCCTGAGTCTCACTCACTGCATTTTCAACTGACAGCCTGGAGCAGGCAGAACACTTCCCTGCACCAGAGTTGCATCTCATCTGCCCAGCTGCTGCTCACTTGCTGCTCAGAAGGGCTGTGGATGCCCAGTTAGAGACAACACTTGGCTCTCACCAGGAAGGAGGCAGGGTAGGAAATATTTGCCTGCTCCTACACCCAGATAGTTCCACATACTCTTTTTATGAATGACAACTTTGTACAACCATCACATAGACAATCCTTCTTATATGATGGGGTTTAGTTTCTCGAAGACACAGTAATTGGAGCAGAGAGGTGGCAGATGGCTATGTACCAAGTAAGATGACAATGTCCTTAAAAAACCCCATGAGGAAGTGTGTGTGTCCCTTTGAAAGTTAATTTTTTAAAATGAAATAGTCAGATTGTTCTCTCAAAGAAAACAGAGAGTGGCAAATGAAGACTGCAGATTAGTGGAGGACAGAGAATATTCTTGTCTCTAAACTATTCCCTTGCCTCTCTTTTCTTAAACAGTTATGAAGCTTGCCAGTTCAAACCCAAGTACTTCAGACTGCAAGTACTGACAGAGCTGGCGTAGCAGTAAGGCAACATTTCAGGAAGTAACCTCAAAACCTCTGTTCTATCATCAAATCTAATTTACACGTTCAATTAATAGGTCATTATTAGGTTGTTTATTCCTGAAAGTAAACATGAAAATAAAGCTTTTGTGCTGGGAGAAAGCTGTAGACATATTGTGGAATTCGAGATGAAATACATTATATATATGCAAAGACACAAATATATGTATATATCTGTGTCTGTCCAAGTAATGAGAAATAGTGCTATCCTGATTTATGGGTAAATCCTATCTTTAATGAAAGTTGACTTGCTTAGAAATGAGCGGAGCAGCTAGACCCTCGGGAATGACTAGTTTAATACACAGAGAGGAAGTAACATTTCATTAACTCACTCTTTGAGAAAAAAATACCCTAAACACTACTGAAAAATGTAGAATTAAGTTAAAGAGCATATTTAAAGTGAAGCTTTAATGATGAGATCTCTGTTATACTTTTCAAAATCAGATATTAATTCCATCAAAATAATCAGCTAATGAATGCAAATCCTAACACACTTGTTTCAAGAAGTCTTTATAATCAAGGAAAACATATTAATATTTTACATGTTATAGACACAGTATCCTTCAATGCTTGTTTTGAATTACAAGTTTCCATAAAATAAACAAATGTTTAGCTTTCAGAGACTCTGTAGCACCTGTAAGTATATCACAATTCCATTACTTCCTATTTTACCTACTTTGCAGAATGCTTTTTCTTACAGTCAGGCTGCTTGTCTGACCCACCTGAGGCAAAGCACCACCAAAGGAGCAGCACTGCTTAATAAGGAATTTGCAGCCAATGTCACCACATGTCCTATATCCTACTGATGAAGAAGGATCACTGATCCAACCAAGCTTTAAGCATCACACTTAGAGATCACACTTGAGGGAGCACTCATCATTATTTTACTTTCTACTTGGCATAACGCAAAACTAACAAAACCCTTAATGCACTTATAATACTTGCAGTCCATCACAGCAGTTCAGGGATTTAATTATCAATTACTTCAGAGGCAGTTTTATGAGGATTAGTATTATATTTGGGCTCCACTCAGCTTATCAGTGCTGCTTAACCAGACTGCTGCATTATGAATGGCATTGCAAAGAGGAATAAAATCATCATTATGGGGCACTGCTGCTCTCCTTGATACTGTGCCATGGCGATTGCAGTTTAAAAGCCTCCACAGTATCTCACACTTTGTCACGAGTTAGCAACTGGCTGGATCCTTCTGTTTCCATTACCTCAGGGCAGGACTGGTATCACTAGGATTGGAAACTGGATTAAAAGCTCAGGATCAAGCTGCAAGAGATGCTGATTAGCAATCTTGAAGGCAGGCCTGGTATCCTTGAGAGAAAAACAGCCCTAGTCCCTAGCTGCTTTTGCAGAAGCTACCCAAGCTCTCACACCCCACAGCACCCGTAAGCAAGTCTTACTGCCTCTGCATCCTGGATGCTGAGCATGCACGTCATGATTCATGCATGTCATTTGCTCATGTTTGCAAATATAACTCTATCAAAGCTGTGTTTAATCCTGTTTTTCAAATAGTGTAGCAGAACCAATGAGGCAGATCAAATAGACTGCAAATAATACTACAGCCAAATTAAGGGAAAGTGGTTGAAAATGGTTTTGGGTACCTTAACACAAATGGCTAAAAGGTGCCTGGCCCTACTATGAATCCCTCTCATTAACACCACAACAGCTCTGGCATGCCAGGGGTTGCCGTCCCATCCATCCCCTCCATGGCAACCAGCAACCCATCTCTGGTCTGCATCTGTGCTCTGCTGTGGATACAGGCACAGCAATCAGTTCTCTGCATTCCTATATCAGTCTTTTCCTATCTTCTGTGACCTCAGTCTCTTTCATGAGCAATTCATTCTTCTTAAAAGGAAGCAATAAAGACAAAAAGTCTGGTAAGCTGACCTATGAAGATACACATTGCTCAAAGATTAAGTCATTAGAGGCGTACAAGGAAAAAGGATTTGGTCAATTTGGATTTGATGACTAAGACAATCTTGAATAGATAATTGGGAAATATAACACCAAAAATAAATTAATGTAAAGAAACCAACATAAGATATCAGAAGTGCATGAAAGGTAAGTAAGGGGAGGTACTGAACCAAAGAAGAGCAATGAAAAGTACTTTGCAACGGAATAAGGCATTGCAGAAAAATTAAACACATTCTTCATCTTGCAAGGAAAATGAAAGGTGAGATGCCAGAAGTGAAAACAATGTGTCCTGGGGTGGACAGTGAAAAATTAGAGACATTAGCAACCTCTCCAGAACAAGTCTTGTGTAATTAAAAATTCGTAAAACAGTCAGAGCCCAAAGACCAGATGAGACACACTTTGGGATCCTAAAAGAGATGACAGACACATTATTGGACTACCATGGACTGTCTGTAATACCCTTTTTGAAACAGAGGGGTTATCAACAGACAAGAGAGAAACAAGCAAAATAACACTTGTAGGAAGGAAATTATGGAGAGCTCTGAATTAAATTTGACCTCCAAAGCAGACAAGGTCCAATAAATAACCAGTGATAAAAAAAATAATATTTAATAATTTTAAAAATAACAAAAAAAGCCTTTTGAGAAATATGAAAACATTAAGAAATACAATTTTGCTGGAATAGAATCACAGTAGCAGCTTGTGCAATTTACTTATGTATAGTTCTTATGCACTGACATTTTTAAAGGCAGTACTACAGACAAAAAATGGGAGTGATAAGCTGATCCTGTTTAGATTTTAGAATGTCACATAATATAGGAAGACAGTACATGAATACATGCAAGACAAGCTCCTATATGGATTAAAAGTGGCTAAGGAAAAGTCATGTCTGCTAGCATCAATGATGCAGGAAAATGTGGATAATGGGTGAAGGAGGAATAAAAATGAAGGCAATGTTAGTTTCTGAGGATCAGAAAAGACTGTTTGGTAATAGGTCCTGTTTGCATTTTCTCTTGTATCTATCTCCAAACTGGTTCCTCTTACACAAGGGCTTACCCTACTCATATCGTGAACTCACAGCCTCTTGCAGTTTCATTAAATGGAAATTATGATCCAATTACTCTCTGTACCTGTATTCCCATGTTCAGAGCTGATTGAACTCAAGTCACAGGGCTGACATGGTATTTACTGCCCAGCCTGGAATCTTGGAGTGTCTCAGAAGTCACATGCAGCTGAGTTTGGTCAGCTTCTGCTAATGGCATCAGCACAAATAAACTCCAGATGCAGGGCCAGATAGTAAAGGATACTGGCAAGAGGCACTGTATTGCAGAGAACGTTGATTTTCTGATAAACCCTAAATGTGTCAACCTGTATTAGAGACTGAGACTGTCTTCTCAGGGTAAAGTGAAGATGCTCTGGTGCATTTCCCTTCTAAATCTTTCTAAATTTCTCCTGCTTCTAAGTTTGGAGAAATGGACACTGGGGAGAGACAGTAATAGTTTTCAAATACCTGCAAAGAGGAAAAGACCCCACAACCACTCCAGATGAAAGAGGAAGCAAATTGTAACAAAGAGGATTAGGCAAAACACTAGGGAACACATTTAACTCGAAAAAAGGTAATGCATTGGAGCAGTCCTGCTTTCAGAGGCCCCAAGATCTCATATTGAAGGTTTTTATAAATAGTTTTTCATGAACAGGTTAAATAAGCATACATCAGAAGGAATCCCATCCTGGAGCAAGAGGAGGGATCATATGATCTTAACTCATTAATTACCTTTAGCCCTTAGGACTATTTTTAAAAATCTCTGCAGAATTCTAGGCTGTTAAATAGCTGCTACACTTCATTCTGTCAATGACTGATTTACAGTTGTCTCTGAACTTGCCCCTGTTGAAATGTGCATTATTAAAACCTCCACGCTTTTCCAGGCTACCAAGGAGTGTCCAGAGAGAAGTAATTACTGTCTCTTTCCTGTGGCATTGTACACTTCTCCTTCCAGCTCTTCTTGTGCTTTTCCTTCCCCTGTAATTCTGCCCAGCGTCATGCTGAACTGGGCAATAGCTGGGAAGAAAAAGGTATTAGAAGTGTTGTCCCCCAAACAAAAGGTGTACACCAGGCCTTTAGAGAATCAAGTTCTCTGCTGGCACATTTAAACACTGCCCAGGTTTTCAGAGCACAACATGGTGGGGAATGTCAAATCCAGACTGAACGGTGGGGTCTTCATGATGGAAGAGAATGTCCCATTATCTTCCCCAGAACAAAACCAAAGATTTTTCAGGCATTTACAAGTTGGAGGAAGATAAAAAAGTGAAAAATGAGAATTATTATAGAAAATATTCTCTTACTTTGGCAATGACCTGCTAAACAACCTTTGCATAAGTCCCAGACTCCCTAGTCAGCCTTGCTGCAGGATAAAAAGACACATCTCAAAGAATGCTCTTGGAGCTTTGTAGTATCAGGTCAAAATGATGCTCATTTTGTGATTTTTCTGTCTCAGAAAAAAGGTGTCTTATTGGTGACTACAGTAAAGGGAAAGGAAGAGTTCATACTTTACCTGACGCATCAGGATGGTAGAGGCTGGGAGCACTTGTTATTTCTCCTTGCTGATGGAGACAACTCCCTGGGGACCTTTGACTGGCAATGAGAATCCTGCTCTTGGCAGACGGTAATCTGGACACTGCACCCAGTCCTAACTGTGGCTTCAGTATCATGGCAGATCGGTAAAAGCCTGGTGGCACCTCATAGTGAGTGTATGGTGCAGGGCAAAATTCATCTTTTGCAGGCCTTTCCCCAACCTGCAGAAAAATTATTGACACAGATATTACCCAGTAAATCAATAAACCCATACAGTATGGAGCTCCAAATTGCATATAAAGGCTAAATTTCCCTCCTTGTGAATCTGGTCTTCAGAGCACTGCGAACTTTCAAAGAGTTATGGTCTTACTGTATGAATCACTCTTCAAAAAGATATGTATTACGCTCTAAATATGCAACTACACCCAAATAAAGAATTGATGCCTTGCCCCCAAAAAATGGACAAAGGCAAGACCTTCAATTAGTGAAAATGAAGGTACTGTCAAGTCACGAAAGGTTATATTATTTACAGAGGTAGAGACACCAAGAGAGTGTGTAAGTGGAATTTTTATTAGAAGCTATTTAAAATTTTCTTACCAGGACACAATTGTGAGAGAAGTTGGTTTTAACTTAGATAGCTAAAAATAAAGCTGGAGGTGTTTTAAGTACATTTTACCAGAAAAATTGTACTGCCAAATTATTTCTTTGAAAAAAAAGGAGCCCCCAGTATGTTCTCACTGCAAAATGTTCATTGTAATCTGTACCCCTCTAGTTCCTGGAAGAAGACCTGGTTGTGGAGGTGAGCACACTTCTCTAACTTATGTTTTCAGGTGCGTGTTGAATATTCTAAATCAGGGCTTTAAAACCCATCTGCGTAAGTGAATTGGAGAAAAAAACTATCAAGATTTGAAAACGTGAAACATTTACTATTTATCTCAAATGGATGCAGCTTTGTTAAAATCAGTGACAAATCTCTCAGCATTTTAATGGGCATTTACTGGAAGGATAGCAGACTAAGTCCCAAGCTGGAAGTATTTCCAGCTCATAGCTGGCTCATAGCACTGAACTTGCAGTTGAGGAATGACCTGGTTCTGTGATTCAGCCCTTGTGTCTTTGTGCAGTCGAGCTGGGCTCTGACTCCCAACGTTCTGTGCTCCTTTGTGACTCAGGACAAGAGTGCAGAGTTTTCACCTCTCATATTTGCAAAAAACTGCTTGCTCTTCTGCGCAGAGTCCAGCTTCTTCACCATTTTCTTATAAAAAGCCGTATCATCAAAATGTAGAAAGGACCCATGAATATTTCTTCAGTCATCTGATTTAGGCCATGGGAAAAAAAAAAAAGGCATAGGAAATAGGAAATCTGAACTAAATGTGTTAAAAAATTAATCAAAAAGTGCCACAGGCTACCTAGGAAGAAATATAACTGCCAATTAATTAACCCCGCTGTAAGTTATGATGCATATAATATGCCAAATCATTTTCTATTTAGCTATTATAAGCATTAGAATATGCACTTCAACATTGGTTATAAAAGCTTTGATCCTAGCTCCTTCAAGAGCTTTAATCCTAATTTAGCAAATCTTTAATACGCTAAGAGACAAGATTGGCCTTAAACTATGAAATATAGAATCTTTGAGGCCTTTGCGCAGGAACTAGGAGGGCAGATACAACAAACACTGAGCTTTATAATTTTGCCCTATATTTTTTCCTCTGTTTGCAGTCCTATTTCCTGCCATTAGATCTTTCTCTTTCCTTTTTTATGATACTCCTACGACCTATTTTAAGTTAGGATGTAGTTTTTACTGTATAATATGAATGATTCCATAGGCTTGGACTGCAGATGTCTGGCTTCTTCCTTTCAGCTTCTAGAGATGAGATTGTTTTTCCAGATAAGTCTCAGTTATCTTCTCTCTCCCTGATAAATTTATTTCCATCAGATTACACTATGCATACCGTCATTTCATATTTAAATAAAAGTGAAACACCAATGCCAAGTATTTCAGTATAAGAAAAAGAGAAAATCTTTAAATATAGAAAATAAGCATTTTTTTATAAACTGGGTCAGCTTATTAAAATCTTCTCTAACCCCATTTCTTTATCTTTATTGACAGTATGCTAGGAGTAACAGAGAAGGGCAACAAACACAGGCACAAAAACAATCAATCACAAGCATAAAACATCTTATCAAGTTGAGAGAAGTGAGAAGGACTTAGAATAGAATTATTTAGACTGGAAAAGACCCTTAAGATAATCAAGTCCAACTGAATTTGCCCAAATATCTCTCAAGAATTAGACACTATTTTTTGAAGATCCCAGTTTTGAAGGACATAAACTTGCTATGAAGATATACTATTTTTTCTTTTCTATTTAACTGTGAATTCATGAAGTGTAAAACTCAACTGGTCTCAATAGAATTGTATAAAATTACTGCCATTTTAAAGCTCTTCAGAAAGATATGGATTCATATGATCCCTGTTAGCACCCTGTATTAGATTTTTTGTATGAGGGACTTCTAGGGAAATGATTTGTTGTAGCCTGTCCACCAAGAAGGTCAGCACAGAATTTTCTTCTGTGGGGCTGTCTGCTCATTCCCCACACATCCCTGAATAAATTTGTTAGAACAAGCTAGAAAGTCTGCAACAAATACTTTGAGCATATAGGAATACCCAAGCAGAACTTGCAGCATGGCCAGCAGGTACAGATGCCCAACACTTTCCTTCATGTTACTTTGTTTATAACATCATCAAACATTAATGCCTCGAGGAAGAATTTGCTTGTGAAGTGCCTGCTTCAGGCAACTCTCTGGGAAAAGAGCGGGCAACATCAGTTCAGGCAGTTCAAATGACAGGATTAAGGGGGGAAACTTTTGGTTTGACTATATATAAAACAACTCCTCTACTCCTTTCTACCTCTGCAGGCTTTTTGTTTCAACAGACTTTAGTCCATCCTCTCTGGAGCACAAAGATGTCTGTGCTGGGGAACAGACCCAAAGAGGTGGTTGAATGGGGCAGGCACAGTCTTGGTGAGGCAGGCAGGAGAGCTGGTGATCAGCAGACCTCTTTACAGACCCTCACCAGATCAGGGGTCTTGGCAGCAGCCATAAAATAGTGAATAAAGTGGCCAGCACCCACTCTCTGACAGCGCACAGACTGTACCTGTATGGGTAAACTCTCACTCTTGCAGACCAGGCTGATCCATGCTGGTCCTTGGGAGCAGTCTCTGGGTGAGCGTGCTCTGGCAGAGCTGGACCCTGAGCTGGGGAGCATGCTCCCAGTCCAGCAGTACAGACAACCTTGCCTGAGCCTTGGAGGCCATGTCATTCCATCATTCAGTTCACTAGCACAGCTACAGTCTTTGGGTCCCACGATTTGCCCTGTAACTTCCCACAGAGGCAACTGGGAGCACAAAGTGCTCACAAGCACCCACTGGTGCTTACCACAACAAGGTGAGGTCCACAGTGAGATGGGGAGCCCACATTGCGATGAAGGATGTGGACAGCAGTGACCTGCCCTGGATAAGGACTGGTTTTCTTAAGCATTTGCATTTCACCTTGAGAGGTCTTCTTCTCTTTCTTTTTCTTTTGATGAAGATGGGCATGGAAGATCTATTCACACACTCTGTCAATGTTCTAAAGAAAAGCACTTGGGGAGCTGCCAATTCCACAGGCAAGGCTGCCCATTCAGCCTTAACTCAATTCTGCTATGGACCCAACCCCTCAGCACAGCTGGACAGCCTTCGTGCTGGAGTTGGGATTTTTGTGTGAGCTGCCCTAAGTGGGCTTTTGCACAGGCACCTCAAGGAGCCCTGCAGGTTTCCCACTGCACAGTCTTTCTCATAGAGTTCTCCAGGCCTTTTCTTGGAGTCTCCTGTCCGAGACAGCACCTTCCTGCTTCTTCTGTCTCCTGGCACCCAGAGGGATATTTAATTTTTCCTACCATGTAGCTGAATGATGCTTAGAGATTAATTATTAATTATTAACACTACCATAAGGAGCTACAAAATGCTAATCAAAGCTCTCCAAAGACCATACTGGATGTGTGAAATAGGTCAATCTGGGATTTTTTTCTCTAACCAAGACTGTGGCCATCATGCCAGAGTCTCTTTGTCTCCAAAACCTCTGAGTCTTCAACATTCTCCCTTCAGCTCAGTGATTTTGATCTATCTCAATGCATCCTAATTGGTTTCTTTTGGATTACACATCACTCATCTGCTATGAACCCATACTGTGCGCAACTGCTCTGCTAAGCATCTATTCCCTTCCATGGATTAATCATTTTCCTTTCTCTTCATCCATAATGAGCCAAATCAGGCCCCTTTTTATTCCTCCAGCTGGCAGGACAGCCAGGTTATTGCTTTTAGGGTGGCAGTCCAAGAAAGCAAACTCCACCTTTGGCTATCAGCTCCTGACCCCTGGACTAATGCAAACTCATAATGAAAACTGCAGTTTGAGTTTTTCTTCTCAGCCTCCTCTCCAGTCAATCCAGCTTCTCTGAAGAGGCAGCTTGCTTGGGTTCAGATATTTCCTCATTGAAATACCCACCAAAAGTCATATTTCTTGGGGGAATAGGGAAGATGCTTTGTATCCTCTCCAGCCCATGAGTGTCCTACTTCTAACCCTAGTCTCGAAAAAATCACACTGCAGACTTGCTACAACCCGAGTCCTTCTCACACTGAAAACAGTCCTCAGCAGTGCTCAGAAACCTGTCCTTTGTTCACAGGTGTGTCTGTTGATCCTGCCTGATTATCTGAACCCCAACTCTCACAGACACCTGTGTTCTTCACAGGGTCATGCCACCCTATAAACAGCCAAACAGCCAGTGAACAGTCTGGGTCATTTTGGCTTTCATTCCACTGCCATACATTAAACGGTAATAACCTAGTAATTTCCCCTTATCTTACAAGGTGATTGTGAAGATATACTAATGATGGCTGAAATAGACAAGTACCCAAAGACTTCAGCAATTCATTCTCTGGACACAAAATATAAGGGACAGAGCTGAAAACTGATGTTAGAGGAAAAAGGACAGTAAGCACTGTTCTTTGTGTTTGTGACGAGAAATAACTATAATCCTTGCTCACTTCAGTAGGTTTTTGGTTAATATGCCACAAGGGTCAATCTACAGTCACACACAGTATCTTAATTTGGGTATTTGCCAGCTTTTGACTGCCAACACTGTCACTAAATTTGTTATTTCAATGTTGTTCCTTGAATCTATACTGTATGTAGAATGAAGTAGGGAGTAAAATAGCCTTAACAACACCGCAAGACACAGAGCAAAAAACCATATCCTTTTTAAAAAGGCTCATTCAAATAAAATAATTTGTCTTATCTCCAGTGTTTGTATGAAAAGCTTGGTTGTTGAACTACCACAGATCCCAAGAACACATGACAGATATGAATGCAGCTTGCTCTTCCCTGTCCTTTCTCCACCTACCAAGCAAGCTCATCCTTCCTCCTCTGTGCTCATGTCCCAGCAGGGATTTCAGGAAACCAAGGCTCCTGCCCAGTTTACAAGGCAGAAACATGAGGTATCTGGAACCAGAGGCGTCCAGAGGGATTTCCATCACATTTTGGCTGCTCAGGACGGCCTTCCAGGGAAAAGAAGAAATCTTACTTGAGGTGCAGGTCAGTGTAAGAAAGAGCATTACAGTTAGTCAAAAGTAAATCTTCTTTTGTATGGTATGTATAATCCAAAAAGAGCTCTGATAGTCCCTGGGTTTCAGTATAGCTAAACAGAATGGAATTAGTTTAGACCTCTAGTGGTCTGCCTACAAAAAACTGCCAACTTTCCCATTAGGAAGGAAAAGTCTCTATGGGCAAATTAAAATCATTTCCCAAAGCTATTCTTTGGGAAGAAGAAGAAAAAAATCATTTAGTCAATTCAGCATGTCTTTTTCTTTCTAAACATCCCTATTTATAATACTAGCATAATTTGCTGGAAAATAACTGGAAGAACACAGTGACAACTTCCAGGCACAGCTAAGATATCACAAAAGGGTCAGTGCCAGAAAAAGTTAGGTAAGTTTATTTCCAATGATCACACATTGTTTTAGGGTTTATTTCTTTTTTCACGTTTGAGAACTAACTTCTGGCAGCAGCAAATTAGCAAATGATCACCACTTGGCACCCAAAAGCAGCTGTCTAAGCTGCAGAAACTTACCTCCTGCAGAAACTTCTCACTCATCGGACCGAAGTGGTGACCTGGGGGCCTAATTCCTGACACTACTAGTCCAGAACCAAAGAGCCTTGGCTTCTGGAGGTCAGGTTTAAATTTGTCATAGAGGATGCTGGCAGGCTTTGCCTCTCCTCCATGGGACGCCTTCTGTTCCGCAGGGATGGGCACGCTGCACGCGGGGCCATCGAAGGGCAGCCCCGCCGGTGTGAACAAAGGGTCGAGCTGCTCTATCGATCGAGGGTTTCTCCTAATGTACGTGATGATCTTAGGTCTCACAGGTTTGGGCTGGGGTATGGCAGGTTTCATCTCAACGGTTTCTTCCAGCTTTTCACTGCAGTCACTGTCCACACCGGCCTTATCTGTGAGGGAGCCCTTGGGGTGGACCAGGATAGGTTTTGGGATGGCGCTGCTGCAAGCAGTCATGATAGGCACTTTAGGGGATATGTTTAACAACTGTGTGCTATCAATGGGAGGTAGGACTGAGGAGGGTGACAGTTTGTCATCATGAAGGGCATAAAGTTCCTTCAAATTACTGTCTGATAGCATGGGCTGATCATTAATACCTGGTGTTGCCACTGGGAGCACAGGAGTTGGGACACATAAAAAGACATCAGCCTTTGTTGGAATGTTACAGCTCTCTGGTGATTCCTCTGGAGGATGTTCCTGTACATTAGCTGTTTCTTTACTTGAAACTGAAACACTTGAGGTTTCCACATCACTGCTGTGACTGTCAGGTTGTTGGTTTGACACTGTCTCTGCACTGCGTGCTCTGTGATGATCTGAGGGACCAGAAGCAGTCACAACAGCATCCTCAGTACTTTCTTTGACTAGCATCAGTTTATTCTCATTAACTTTTAAGGGTTTGCTGTCAGGCGGATTAATATCACGTGTAGGAGATATCTGTGCACCAACTGTTTCAGCGCAACCTGTGTCAACTTGATGCAATTTTTTGTTTTTCCTAGGTGTCAGTTTGATGCTGGATTTACTACCGCTGGCGAGTGGAAATATTGTTTCCATTTCCTCATCAGTAAAGTATTCCTCACCAGCCTGGCTGGTTGCCCTGCTGTCACTGTCATTGCCTCCTCTCCCTTCCCCACTGATGGTGATGTTATCACTTTGCAATTTATCATCAGGAGGAGTTACCACCTGGCTTGACAACGGGTCCTCTACTTTATTACAGGTGTCTTGAAAATGGGATACTTGAAATTTTGACATGTCAGACCCAGAGCTTTTCTGCTCCTGCACTGCTGTATTTTCAGCTTTTGGACACCCCAGGAACTCTACGAGCATAATTCTCTCTGTCTTTTGTGGACACGTATTTTTATATTGTAGAGATGGTGCAGTCCTAAGCTCCAGTTTTTTACTTTTATCACCCTGACCTAATTGTGCTTCTGATTTATTAGCAACTTCATCGAGCTTAACAAATGAATGCTGAGAATAAGAAGTATGTAGTGTGCTTTCAACACTAACATTTGGTACATTTTCTGGTTTACTTGTTTTCTTGTTCCCTGAGGTAGATGGTTTGGAATAAAATACAGTATTTTCCTCTGAGGTATTGTCAAGTGGACGAAACACCATCCCAAGAAAATGATCCGTGGATGTTTTTTGTGATTTCTCTGTACTTCCTACCAAGTGGTGAGAGCTGTTGATGGAGTCCAGTGATGCAGAAAGCAGATGTTTACACGGCATGTGGCCAACACCATCTTTTGCAAAGGTTTCAGGCTGAGGAGAGAATTTACTTGGTCTTCCCAAAGAAAGCCTTTTTATTCTCTCCACCTCCACAGTCCTGGACATTTTTCCCTTAGGAAAGTTCTGGGTGACGTCAACATCACCTTTGGAGATAACCTCCAGGTTGGTGTCATTTGTGCTACTTTTTAAATTGGACAGACTTTGTCCTCGGCTAATCCTGATATGCCTTGACATATCCTTAGCTTCGCTGGTCCTACAATCTTTCCCCATTTCCCTGCTTGTGGTGGAGGGCAGCTTACTTTCCTGTACACTATTGTGACAGGTCCGAGACTCTTTGAAGGTCAGAAGTTTATTCTGCTCCGTAGGCAGATGAGTAACTTTGTCTGTTCCTACACAGTATATATTCCCACTCTCATCTGTCAAATCTTGTTTCTTAACATCCCCATCGGTGGTTCTAACTTTTGTTACAATTTGGTTGGCATTGGTATCCCCAACGTTCACAATGCTTTCGTTATTGTTTCTTATTTCACTGCGGTTGTCCTGAAGCTGGGAATAACACGACTTGTTTGGAATTAGTGGAGCACTCATTTTGAAGCTTCAGGTGACTGCTTTTATTTTTTTTTGGCAGTTCTAATTAATGAGAAGGTGTTTTCCCCTATCAGGTTAACTTTTATGCATGCTTCAGTTATATATTTAAATTAGAACTTATCAGTAGAAAATTCATCATCAGGAGGCTTGAAGTCTCTTCTCAGGGTCACATTTTTCTGCTGCTCAGTTGTCTTTTCTGCAGCTTCCAGATCTAGGAAATCTTTATGACGTGCTGCAGAGAGGTTCAACAAAAGCAAAATAGATCTGCCAAGTTCCCTCTCAATGAGAGCCAGTTAACGGAGCCAACCTAAGGGGAAAAAAAAAAACCAAACACAAATAAAAAACCCAAACAGACAACATTACACTGATGTCAGGTATCTTAGGTTGCAATGCAAGATGTAACAAAAAGTCTGTATTCTATTACCATCTGTTAAAACCAGGTGGGGCGGTGTTCTTTAGCTCTCCCACACCCATCCTTCCCTCCAGGGAGATATCTTCTGTTAATGGGCCATTGAGTCTCACTGCATGACTGATAAAATTACATCATTCCATTGGGAGATGCTCCACTCAGGGGGGAGGAGCCAAACATCCCTACCTGGATATAATGTGAGACTCAGAAAAGCATAGGCAGCCTTTCCCACTGGATTCCCAGGGGAAGAGTGGACCCTTCTATGCTACCACTGGACCTTCAGAGGGAAACTACACCCTTCTACAGGATCACTGCTTCAACAGAACCACATCTGTTGCTCCAGGAGGACTGCAGCCACCATCTAATGGGACTGCTTCCAACACCCTGACAGACAGGGTGTCAGGCTGTATTCTGACTGTCAGTGTTTTGTACTACTGCATTTTATTTTAATTTTGCTATTAAAAGAACTGTTATTCCTATTCTCATATCTTTGCCTGAGAGCCCCTTAATATCAAATTTATAATAATTCGGAGGGAGGGGATTTACATTTTCCACTTCAAGGGAGGCTCCTGCCTTCCCTAGCAGACACCTGACTTTTTTCAAACCAAGACATCAGGAATCATGCTAACTAAATCCAAGTCAAAATCAACAGCACTCCCAGGTATAACCCCAGGACAGAGTGTTTTCAAACACTTTAAATACTGTTTCAATCACAGCTTTTTTCCCAGCAAAGATTCTTAATGTACCACAGATCTCTGACTTGAAAAGTTACACAGCAACAACTGTCCTGGTTAGAAGAGCGGTGCTATTCTTTTAAAGACACATGGGTTTACAACTGGAAATACAAAAACAACCAGGTGAGGGTGGGATCCAGTCTTGAGGGTCTCAACATTTGCACATTGGTTTAACAATTATTACACCAAGAGTGGCTACTGAAGCATTTAAAGCATCACTGTATAGATTAGCCATAAATAATAAAATTCCAGGTCCATAGGATTTCTCTCCTTGCCTTGCAGAAATCACTGCTATTCTTGTGCTGACACCCCATCCCCTTTGACATTTCTTAGCCAGATCTTTAGATTCCAAGAAAGCAAAAGATATGGCTGGAGGCCTGCAAAGAAAAAAATGTACTTTTTCTGAGATAGATAAATGTGTGTATTTTTAAATACAGAGGATTATACACCAGTCCCAATACAGTGCATCTCCTTTTGGCTACCTTGCACACGTGGCTTTGGGAGCCCAGATTTTGTCATCTATCACCTCCAACAAGATAAAGGTGAGATTTCTGCCTATTCCATGCCTAAATTCACTCTCTGAGATATTTCTTGTACCCTGTGTGTTCATACCCTTCATCATAAAGAAACATGGACACTGGAAATTGGAACATGCTCCACAGTTCCTAGAAGGTGGAATTCAAAACACTTGTGATACTCCCAGCTGTGCTGGGTTTCTAGCCAGGGGCTCACAGGGGTACTAATTAAAAAGTGCTGATTAATTCCAGTGCTCTGTCTGTATCTGGATGCCAATCTGGGTCCCTGTGCTCACTGAAAGCATCTTCACACACAGTGTATAGACAGGCCGTGCTGGTGCGCTTCAGAGACCAGACCAAGCACTTTGGCTTAATGTTGCTGGTACAAATTTATTAACATGAGGGTCAGGAAGACCTGTCCCCTCTCAAACACAGGGCACTGCTCAACCTCACTATGCTTCCAGTTGAGATTAACCCCTTAAAAATGACAATGATGGACTCTGTGCACCCGACATTCCAATTTAATCTCTGCTTGTGACATCCAGTTTCAGATTAGGGACGTCAAAGATGTGAAGAACCCACTACATTCTTACAATTAACATCCATACAATTGCCCAAAGATATTTTCTTTTTTTGCAGAATACTGCCTGCTTAACTTAGTCATGTGTTTTATAGCTGCCATTATGACTACACAGGATAATGATTCTATGATTGTAAATAATACAAGGCTCTATTCTGCTATAGAACATACTGATAGCACAGAACTCCTACTAAATTAATATAAAAATATAATCAACCATCTATATCAATTAATACCTTATTAATACACTTTTTCTGTTAAGGAATACAAACTTCAGAGTTTGGTTCAGTCAATGTGTTGAACATTTACATATTGTGATAAGCCTGTTTGGAAGTAAGATACATGGTTTTGTGTTACATTTGGGACTTTAGATTGGATCACTTTTCTGTAAATAGCTGCTATTTAAGAAGCTTTGGCTTGGATTTTCTTCAAGACAGTTTATTGTAAATGGCACTGTCCAGGCTCAACTTCACTATGCCTTTTGGAGTCAGTGAGATGAAAAGACTCAGCTGTGTCTGGGTTCTGCTGACTCTCCCTCTATTTTTTATTACTCACCTCTCTTGACTGATGTTGGCTGACATACACACATCTGAAGTCACTCCCTGCTGTACAGGAATGCTCTGACATGAGAGGGATATGAACCTCCTAACTCTTCAGATGCCCTCCTCAGCACAGGAGAAGGGAGTAGGAGGAGACTCAAGCCCAACAAAGACAACACTACATCACTTAGCAGCATATCACTGGGGACTCTGGACAAGAAACTTGTCTGCAGTCTTAAAAATTGGGCTTGGTACATGTAAGGATTTATATAGATAAAATTTTCTTGATACTGTATAATGTAAAAATATCCCCTCTGAATCACTGAGGGTAGAAAATGAAGTCATAGCTCTCCATGTCACAGCATCTTGGCTGGATAGAATAACTGTATTTGTGAAAAAAGGAAAAAAAGAAAAAAAGAAAAGAAAAACCACCAAAAAAAACCCCTTTACAAACTGATGTGAACAGGCTAGACAGTAGAACAACATTATATCCACCAGACTATGGTTAGCTATGAATCCCACAGGGAGAAGAAAAGTTTAAGGAGCCAGAAACACAATTAAATACCTCTGTTTAGCAGTATCAGTTTCCTTCTAAGATGTCTCTTACGAGACTCTATTTTAAACCTGAGCCCATTTAATGATGATCTGGGAAAGAAGCCTACAAGAGTTTCTTCCTATCTGATATTGCAGTTCCTCCACTACACTCCAAGTTACATTTGACCAGCAGGTCTCACCCTAACCTCTGGAGGCATCAGGAAGAGGAGAAGTTGAGCTGGATGATTTTTGCCCCAGGACATGCAGCAGGGACTCCATCAGCAGAGTTCAAGTTTGTAAAATAAAACTGGCTGGAAAAAGAAAGCAGCAGCCTGCATCTGAATAGTAACAGCGGTGCTTTTTTTTTGTTAAACAAGCAGTGTAGAAATATTGTTATCATCAGTAGGCATCAAAAAATGAAAAATGGTGAAGAATTCCACACTATTGGTTCTTTGTTCTGGTTTTTCTGCCACAAAAATAGAACAGCAATAATTATGAGATGTGCAAAGGAATTATCAAAACGTGGGGACAAATAAAAATGGAAATGAAGAAAAAAAAACCAAAATGTGTTGAGAATTTTGCTTCCTCTATAAACATTTCCTAATGCAGGTTGTTACAGCTGCTTACCCATTCCACTACTGAAAGTCTAAAACCAGAATATTTACAGCAATATACACTAAAAACATCTGGGTGTTCTGGTAACACTGCGCATGGCTTAGGCTGATTGCTCTTTCAGCATAATGTGTATGAGAAGCACCTGAACACTTCATTAACCATCTGCCACTGAACCGATGCCCCTTGCTGCTACCATTAAAAAAAAAAAGAAAAAAGCCATGAGTTGTAAATTGCTGAGGCAGAGCCAATAGCCTGCAAAAGGTCAGCCATGGGCCAGCATCCCCCATCAGCTGCCTGCTCCTGCAAGGTAAATGCTTTCAACCCAATTAGGTAGTGGGTCGTGCTGCCCATGAAACAGGATTACACAGGCAGGTTGTTCACCTGGAGAAGAGAGCATTCCAAGCAGAGCTCATTGCGGCCTTTCAGTACTTAAGGGGAGCTTATACCAAGGAGAGAGAATAACTCTTTACATGAGCAGATATTCATAGGACAAGGAGAAATAGTTTTAAACTAAAAGAAGAGAGATTTAGATCAGATATGAGGAAGAAATTCTTTATTGTGATGATGGTGTAGCCCTGGAACAGGCTGCCCAGAGAAGTTGTGGATGCTTCATCCTTGGAAGTGTGCAAGGCCAGGTTGGACAGGGTTTCGAACAACCTGGTTTAGTGAAAAGTGTTCCTGCCTGTGGCAGGGGGTTGGAACTGGAAAATCTTTAAGGCCCTGTTCAACCCAAACCACTCTCTGATTCTGTGGTACCTGTGCACCAGCCCACTTGGCAATGACTCAGAGAGGAGTCAGGAGGTGTGATGGGGTGTTTGTCCTCACAGAAGGCAGCTACGACTGCTCAATCCCAACTCGTTCAAAGCACAAAGTGAGAAATCTCCAGCCATTTTCCTCGGGGACAATCATGATCAAGAGCTTCAAGTTCTTAAAACTCCTAGAGCATCCTGTACAAGGGCTGAGCTTGAACTCCAGCTCTGCTGCCCTCTGCACAAGTAGTACACATCCACAGGATGAGAGTCTTGGATGTATTACAACACCCACAGATAACCTCCTGCAGAAAAAGACCCTCAGGAAGAAATCTTGGCCCACGAGAAAGACACTCCTGTTGTCTGACCAGCGCAGTGATGCAGGGAGATGGATGAAAGCAGATGAGGGGTATATTTGTATGAGGTGGGAAACAGAGAAAATTGGCATGGACAGACACTTCCTGATATGCATAGTTGTCCCAAGAAATGCCACTGGGGAGAATTGGCAAAGCAGGCAGAGCCTTGCTGAGGCCTTTTCTGGGAGACAAGATACCACTTCATCCACTGCCAGGGCTGCACGCTGCCAAGAGCTGAGCCCACAGATGAAACAAATACAGTGCTGGATGGAAAGGAGGTGGGAATATCTCCTTGGGAAGCTCAACTCTTCATGAAGAACTACTTCTAATGGTGACAGAAGCTGAAAGCTGATACTAGGATATTAAAAAAAAAAAAAGCCAATAAACCATTTGGAGTGGGTAAGGTACAATTGGAATTAATTAAAAGTGGTGGAAAAGTGCTCACCCAGACATGTGATAATTTTGCTAATATGATTTGGAATGGTGAGATCCAGGATTTGCATACAGTCCCCGACAGCTTCTATTCATAATGAAGCAGACACAGCTGTTTGGGGAAATTACAGCATAATCTCATCTTTGGCAGATCCTGTGGAAACGTTGCTGTCTGTCATGAAGAGGACAGTACTTCAGAGAGACAACTTTCTGCCTGACAAGCAATTAGAACATAGGCAGAGAAGAGATGATAGAGCAAATGTTAAATCTTTACACACTGGAAAGTGGCAGGAAGGCAGTTCTGATTCAAAAGTAAAACTGAAATTATTTGAAGATATTAAAAGCTTTTGTAGAGTGTGGCTCTGTAGCATTTCCAGAATTTCAGTGTTTTAGTGGTTTTAATGCCTTTATAGTCAATAAATTTTAATGATTTCATTATTTACATGATTACCTATTTTATATCTTTATAATTATAAAAACTGAAGATAAAACAGCTTATGGTTTCATAGGCCATGGCAATTTTTTCTGTTATATTTTAATTTTTATTCAATAATAAAACAGATTTTATTTTATCCAAATCAATAATAAATTTATGCTGGTTTATCAAATCCACTTTATAAAAATTATTATGAACAAAAACACTTTAAACGTTTGCCATATTTAGTTTCAAAATTTTCTAAATCAAACATTTCCATTTTCAGTTCCAAATAATATTTCAAGATCAGATTTACTTCATCTTGGCAAGGTTTTTAAATGGCAAATCGGGTGACACAGAAAGATTACTTCCTCTACCCAAATTAGTATTTTTATTTTCCTAAGTAACAGGGTGCTAACAAGCCCAGTGGAGAACTCCTGGTTCTTGCTTCCACTAGACTTAGGATGAGCCCTTTCTTTTTGTCTCTCTTCACTGTATTTCCAGAGGAATTTTCAGGTCAAGCCTGCAATAATACAATTTCCTTATACAACACACCTGAGAGATCTCTTGGAAGCAGCACCACTTCCAGTTTGCTGGAAATCGCCACTACATGCAACACTCCTGAAAGCACAGCCAAAGGTAAAAGTGCTAAAGCAAGGCTGTCCCCCGACCTTCCCATAGGAGGGGAGGTGGCAGCACCTGAAACAACAGAACTGAAAAATAAGCTGCCAGCATGAGACCTTAACCCTGGAAATCACTGTAGCAGCTGGCAGTATTATGATGTGTAATTGGCTTGCAAGTGCAACTTTCCTTTCTGAATAAACTGAAAAAGCTCCCCAAAAAGATGTTCCATGTTAGAAGCATTTGTATGCATCCTTAATTGCCTATGTATGGCAACTGGAGGACATCAACACAATGGATGGAGCAAAGGGAATGCACTGCTTTTCCTTTGGCTGAATACCCCTCTTCAGCACTGGAGTGTTTATAGCAGGCCCTGCTGAGGATGGGAAACAGCCATGACCACGTGCTGCTGGCTAAAGAAACCTCCATCTTCATGCTCTCCCTGGGGAACAAACTCACAATTTTTCCTGCCCTGGCAGTGGCAATGGCAATGCAAGGCAGAAATTTTTGTGCAGCTTTGTAATTTATCTTCAGTTACACTGTTGGGATTGGTCTGTCTTCAATGCAAATATATCAAAAAGCTTCCCAAATAATGTGTATAATTTTCTTTTCATAAGAAATTTTTAAATGTATGGGTTTGGTGGTTGGTTTGTTTTGGGGGGGTTTTTTTTGGTTTTTTTTGGGGCAAAACTGCATTTTGTAATATAATACTCTAATTATTTATTACCTGTGAGGGCTGAATTCCCAAAGTACATTACATGGAAAGTATCCTGCTGACTGCTATTTCAAAGGAGTACAAGATTTGGGATTAAAGATACTCATTATCAAAACTGACAAATTATTTTAATTATTAACATCAATCAAGTCTCCACCAGGCATAAGCCTTGTAATTTTCAAGACTTATTTATTTTTACATTTCTACTTGCTTTCAGATATTCACTGTTAGATAAGATAACATACTCTGATATAAGCAATCCTGTTAATTAGTTATCCCCCAAAAGGCAGAAGTCTCTGATTGTCTTAGCAATGGAAACCAGGAGGCTGGTTGATAACCCCGACAACTAACCTTTGAACAAATGTCTGGTTTTATTTTAATTCCAGATAAGCACACCTGGCTAAATGTATAGGAGCAGCTCATACTTTCTGGGGCACATTTCTGTTCAATTTGAGGACTTGAAAGAAATGCAAACAGCAGAACCCCAGGGAAAGCCACTGTGAAGGAAAACGGTATTAGATAATGGCATCCGGGCTATTTAAGTAGTAAGAGCTGGTAAACCGAGCAAGGCAGGACCTCAGCCCAAGCCATGTATATCTTTATTGCCACAGCCATGAGCAAAACACAGACAGTACCAGAAGAGCTCGAATCAAAAGCCCAAAGGAGAGAAAATTATCACTTATCACCCCAAGGACCATAGAGCAAATGAAAATGGCAAGAAAGAAAGGAGTAAAGAAGTTACCTTGGAGAAAAACTATGGTGAAGGCAAAAACTGATTGCTCCCAAACAAGTGCAAACAAATGGAAGAAAAATCATGTCTGAAACCACTTCTGTGTTGCCACAGCTCAGCCCATCTGTTACACATTGAGATGTTACCCTGGGGTCAACCCCAAACACGAGGGCATGGGGACAGCCCTCTGCACTCGTTTTCTTGCCCAGATGCCAGCAGTGGCACTACACATGCCCTGCTGCACCACTGAGCACTCTTACACAGTGCCACTGATGTAAACAGGAGATTGCAGTGAGGGTGAGAGAGGCACCACCAGGTCCTGCTGTTCTCTTTCAGAAGGGAGGAAGCAGCAAAGGGATTCTGCCCATCCTGTCTGAGCACTTTCACCTCAGAGAGTCCAGCCAGAAACTTACTGTGTCCCTCTCTATCTAGAAACATGAACTGCAGCTCATCACAAAATCTGCAACAGCTGGACGGTGGATGCGTGGGGCCCCAAAACACTGCTTAATTTATTTCTGCACAGCACAAAATCTTGACGCAGAAAGGGGATCGTTAAATGCTTCCAAAATGATCATTGTTTTTTTTGCTAAGACTGCTAAATCTTTCCTGGCTTCCAAAAAACATCTGGGAGACAGAAATAAATAGATTTAGTTATAACACTCAAACATGAAAAAAAGTTCATAAATTTGCTTCCTATTGAGCAAAAAACCCAGAAACTCAGAAGCTTTGTCTACTCCAGCAAATTTACCCACTACTGATAAAGCAGTTACAGCTGACGCTGAACTCAGTTTAACTTCAAGTGTAGCCAAGGGTAAACTGACTTTCCACATCATTTTTTGAATTCTACTGAATTCAACGGCAGGTAAATGAATACCTAAATACGAATTTAGAACCCTAATTTTAGATTGCTAAGTTTGCACATTTCAGTTTGAACTATGATCAGTTCTGTAATGCTGTCAAATTTCAGAAATGCTACTGCAGTCAAACTTTCTAAACATTACCGCAATCCATCAGTAAGAGCTGAAACAAATGTGAATCATTATCAGAAATTCTGTTCATTTGCTTTAGCTTCAATAAAAAACATCTTCTAGAATTTGATCTGTATTTCCAAAATGCCACTGCACTTCCAAAATGTAGATCAAACATTGGAGATTTGGAAATCTACATTTCCAAAATGTGGAACAAATTATGACTTATGATTACAGACCTAAGGGAGGAAAAGAACGCTGTTAATTTGTTTTAAAAAGCAGTGTCAGGATGAAAACTCTGTTAAAATCCAGACTGGGCTCTGGACTAGAGGAGCCTGGTTACAACAGTTACTATGACCAACTGAAGGGCATAAATTTTGGTGTGGTTTTGTTCACAGTTTTACTTTCTTATCAGGCTCAGTAAAGTATATGAAGTAGGTTTCCAGGTGTAATTCCAACTATTAGAAAGGTAGGAGGAACATATACAATTATTCCATACAGGCCACCCCGACTGAGAAGCTGGAATTTCAGATGCCACACTGCCCACCTGCACCACATGTCTGTGGAGGCCAAGGGCTCAGCAAGGGAGAACTGGCAAGGGTGCTCTCACTTAAGAGCACAGAAGGCAGAATGCAAAGTCTTAATATTCAGAAAGGTGAAGCACAACTAATGCATTACCCACCTGCTGCTATTGATCTTGAAAATACACTACAAGCACACCACAGCCAGCACTGCTCTGTAAACAATTACATTTTTTCCACTTAAAAAATGTTGTATACATTGCTCAAAAACACTTGCAACAACTTGTCTGTCAAAAGATTGCACCCCCATTTTCATAAATTAAGAGAAATTTGATTCAGCTACAGCACTCTTATCATCATGCATTCCTGACATGTGTAAATAAAACAGAAAGAGTCGTGAACTTAGGGATTGCTTTCCCTATAGTATTTTTCAACATCAAATTTATATACAATAAAATGACAGGATTTAATAGCTTTTTGCTTATGTTTATTTTTTTAATGCTGTTAATTAGCTCCCACAGTTATGCCCCAGGCATCTCCTGCACCTATCAGATACAGAACAGCTGAAAACTAGCAATCCCCCTTCTCCTCAGCCCAAAGAGAAAGGGATGTTTTCATTTCAATATTTCAACTTGTAGTAGTCCCACTCTCCACTTACCCCAACCATACAATTGTTTTCCCTCCCTCCTTCTGAAGCTGGGAAGAGGTTCAGGCTTTGAAGCATGTGCCAAAGAGCTGGGCTTTCAAGGCAAAACACTGAAATCAGGTAAAAAAAAAATACCAAAACGGAGTGCTGTAAAAGAAGCACCTGCAAATTCCCTTCCTACTTCCTCCAGTTGACTGCATCTGCAAACTGAAGGAAGAAGGATGTAGTCTCCCAAGAAACTGCTCAAGACTTTCCAGCTTTGCTGGTGGAGCTGGCTGGGGGATGAGTGCTAGTGGAGGACAAGCTGAATGTGAGTCAGCAGTGTGTCCTTGCAGCAACAAAGGTTAACCATGTACTGGGCTGCTTTAGCCAGAGAGGGGCCAGTAGGTCAAGGAAGTGACCCTTCACTCTGCCTGGCATGCATGAGGCATCTGGAGCACCGTGTCCAAGTGTGGGGCCTCAGGCTGCTGAGACTGAAGAGGATCCAGAGAAGGGCCACCAAGAGGGTTACAGATCTGGGGCATAAAAGAGTTTGAATATAGGCAAAGGGGTTGGAGTTGTGTTAGCCTGAGAGATTGGAGTATGGGGGTGACCTAATAGCTGTTCTCAACTACGTAAAAAGGGGAATAATAGAGAAGATGAAGACAGACTCATCTCTTAGGTGTCCAGGCAAAGGTAAAGAAGCAAAAAGAAAATCAAGTGCAATAAGGAACATAAGAGGAATGGTGCTGCGATAGGTGTACGGCAACAAATGTAAGGAATGTAAGAAGGAAAAAAATGTCATAATGACAGAAGTGAAGCACTGGTACAGATCACCCAAAGGTGTTACACAGTCTTCAACCTTGGAGGACTCAAAAGGGTTCTGAGCAACCTGACCTAAAATTGGTCCAGTTGTGAGCACGGCTTGGAGTAGGTGCAGTCAGACAGAAGTCCTTTTTTTTTAATCAATTTTTTTACATGATTCTAGTAGCAGGAACTTCAAAGGGAGAGAAATTCCTTTGGCAAGCCCACACTGCTGGAAATGCCTCTGAACAAGACACAGAGCAGCCTGAAATTATTTTTATCTGCAACAAAGTGAATTTTGCCCAAAAAGAGTACCTAGAAAATGTAGCAGTCATTATTTGCTCAGCATTCCAGGAATGGAGAAGAATCACCTGTAGTGTAAAGCTACTTTGCAGTTAAAAGCCCTGGTTTTGGGTCAGAAGAAGCAATAATGCTGGAGCCACCAAGGATGTGGCAGAGACAGGATACGAAGCATTTAACAGTGAGTTACAGTAGCTCAGGTAAAACTGGCAGGCACAAGTCCTCAGCAAACAGGATAATACAATCCTTCCTCGTGCCACAATATCTATTTTTAAATCTATTGAGTGTTAGGCTGCCTCTCTCTCTTCTGGCCAAGGCATTTCATAGTGTGGCCATGGTCAGATTATATAAAGTAAGGAGACAAAATGAATGTGACCCCTATAGGAATCTAGTAAGTGCAGGTAAATCATTGCTACTTTGTTAGTGAGTTTTTCTGCTAAAAGTCAGAAGATAATTCAAAACACGAGTTTCATATACCTAAACACTAAACTATTCATTGTAAAAGCACTTAGACATGGCTAACTGTCCCAGGATTCTGCCAGCTCCCCTAGGGAAAAAACTTAAGGTAAAAATCTCTCCTTACTCTAAATACTGTCTCTGCTGAACCTAGTATGTGAGTGCTACACTGAGATCCTTTTTCACTCAAAAGTGTCAGAGAAACAGGACAAGAAATTTCCTCTGTTTGACATCTGTGACATTTTTGTCAGTGAATTATTACTGCCAGAAAATTATGGTGCCTATTTCATGCATTATGTCAAATTAATTGTTCTCCTAGTGACATACAGACAAGAATAGATTCAGTTGCTCAAATTCACCTTTGTGGAGCAAGTAAAAGTTTTAGGCTACTCACTGGCACGATGGTGTTAGACAGAAAAATGCAAGTACTGCTCAGCAATAAAGAAAACATCCAAAATTAAGAACAGTTTCCAGCAAAAATCTGAAACATAGTCCCACATTAGCTGCTGTAAAGAAAAATCACTCTAGTCAAACCAAAAGCAGCACACAAAATTATGTAAAATTTCTTTTATTCCACCTGAATCAGCAGCCTATTTCTTCAATTAAACCCTACATTCTATTAGAGTAACAAATTCCCAGTTATAAGGGTAATTACACAAGTTACTGCAACTCAAGTTTTTCTAACAGGAATATAAGCAGAAAATCAAAAAGAACTGAAGAAATAAGGCAGACCATTTCAATCTGTAAGAAGGAGAAAAAATTATACTACAACTAACTCTACCACTTGCAAAATGTGTATCTTAATCTGAATAAATATATAATGATGACTAATAACTAATACTGAAAGAATGCATAGCTGGACATGGCCAAGCTTTGGTCTGAGCTGCAGCAGGGCAGTCATTCCACCTGACCTTACCTCCTTCACTTATATGCATACCATTAAAACTACAGGATCTTCAAAACAGAGAACTTTCCTATGATGCCAATACAGCATCATCTACTTTCATGAAGTCTGTGGGACTGTGCCTTTCATTGTCCCAAAGTAAAGAAGTCTCAGTGATCCAAAGCTGCAATTTTTCTTCTTCCTTACTTACTTCAGCAACTAGGAAAAAAATTTCTAATTAAAATGTCTACTGTTAGTTGGCTTCCTTCAATCTCATAATCCACAGTGCACCAGTAGCCAACTAGTCAGTAATATTCACTCATTGTGTCTTTAATTGAAAAGATACTGTAGATGTTTGGAAACAGCTATAAAGAAGACAGCACTGGAAAACAGCAGACATCAATTTACCTACGAGCTCTCAAAGAACTACAGAAGGATTATATATGGACTAACTACTGTATTTTCAAATTCATTCTGAGTACTTTTAATATACATAAAAGTTGTTAAGAGTGTTAGGCAGATCACAATACAACCTTCAGAAGTAGGAATGTTACACTAATGGAAAAACTAAAGATTGCTTTCCCTTGAAACTGCAGAGATCTGTACTTCACATACAGCTCTGAGCATGTCAATGTTCCAGTAAGAAATTGCAGGTCATCAAGAAAAATGCAAGATATATGCTAAATAGGATAGCAGTGTCCCATAATTAACCTCTGCATACCAGCAAGGTAGTTCATCAAACCTTGTACTTAAATTTCATAAGGAGACGTGGAACTATCATTAGATGCTTTTAAGAACATTTTAGGCAAACCTTAGAAATTATGTGATTCTAGATTATCTTGTCTTGAAGAAGAGGAATGGATAATGTGACCTCCCTCCCAATCTTATTCTGTAACTTACCTCTGAAACTTTGGGAAAAAACAATAAAAGAAACTAATATATGCAACATGGATAAATAATGACTATGGGAACTATAAACTCCTGTCCAGTAAATGCTTCCATACATACTGAACTTTACTATCTTATGTCATCTTACAGATATCAAGGGGATGACTCAGAGCAGTAAAATTATGGACATGCCACAGTGTTTGCACTGTGAGTACAATAATGCTCACTTCTGTACAGCATGAGGAAAGACGACTGTTCACACTTCCATGCTGCTTCTTTGAGAGCTTCCAACTAAAAATAATTAATGTCTGGAAACGTCTGGCTAGCGAAGAGATCTGGTATTTTGTACAAGAAACAGTTGTAGCATTCTGGACATAGAAAAAGTGACAGGGCAATGAATCAATAAGTTTGTAATGCGTTTGTACACTCATTTGGAGGGTATGGAGATGGAATAAAAATGATCCAGTGTCAGAAGCTCCACTTTTGAAGTCAGCATGTCTTGACACCAAATGTTTTAGGATACTGGCACATTCTTACCATGATCTATAAAGAGACCTTAATGTTGTCAGTCACAAAGTGAAGTAAGGTGGTTTTGTTCAATATTACAGGATACAATTTACACAGTTAACAAGTGGATGAGTCAGTGATGATCTGTGGATATAAATCCAATCATATACTAGTTTTGTGGGGGAGTATTTCTCAGGATGGGATCTCTGAGAGCTGTTACGGCTCTGGCCAAAGCACAGATAGTAGGCCTGATCCCTAGACAGAGTGCTAGGGATCTTCTTGGAATGCTTACACAAAAGGAGTGATAAAGGCTGTTAAGTCACACCTGGTTTGACTTTACTGGAGTAATATACATTATGTCAGATAACCACTTTAATAACTTGGATGTAACTGCTTAGAGGGTTGGACCTGCAAAAGAAATAGTTAAGTTGGTCTGTCTAACATACTCCTAAAATAACACTATTCGTGGTAACAGAAAGAAAATGAGAAAAGGACAATTGAAATGAACATTTCTCCTGCTGTGACTCAGTACTGCACCATGAGCTTTACTAGGGGCATTTTTACTGCCTTGAAAGGTGCAGGACCAAGCCTATTGCTATAATCATTAAAAAGTGATTAAAAGAGAGCACTGAAAAATAAACGTAATGAAATTATTGCCCTCATGCTACAAAATGGATTATATATGGAGCTTGTTGATTTAGTCTCACTGTTTACTTACAGTAACTTACATGAGGCAATAAGGGAATATAAATATCCAAAAGCACAATGGAGGAATGAAAATATCCCCTTGCCAGGAGTAATGCTAAAGAAGCAGGGTGCCTCTTGGGTATTCCACCCTTCTGAAAGTGAATTAACTTTCAAGAAAATTTCCACTGGTTAACTGTGGAGGTCTGCAAGAACCAAGCCCCCAGTTTGTGGTGATAGGAAAGGCCTCTCCTAGGATGCCCTGCAGTTCTAAATGGACCCCAGTTCTATTTCCCTGATTGGTTTGCCTACCTCCCTGCCCCTTTCCCGGAGAGAGCTGCTGGGCTGGAGTTCATCCTTGCCGGAGCCGTGGTGCCGCGGTGGCGGTTGGGGAGACAGAGCGGGAGCTCCCTTCCTCGGTTCCCCGTGGGTCCCTGTCCCCTAGCCACACCCTCCCTATCACCTCGTTGGCCGACACACCTCGGCCCCTTCTGTGTGCTGCCCCGGAGCCCTCAGACCATTGGACCCCGATGCTTCCCCTGCCCCTTGCCTCCCTGAGAAAAACCCCGGTACATTCCCAGTTCTGGGTTCTCTGTTTCTGGTCCCCTTCACATGTGGCGGCAATAAACCACGTGGAACTCTATAAGAGAGCCCTTCCCATTTCTCTTTGTCAGAGGATTACTGTCCTAGGCTGAGTGTATCATGCTTTTATCCCCATTTC
>WEKY01005612.1:0-65239 GCA_013390045.1 Picathartes gymnocephalus
AGCCTGGAAAGGAGAAGGCTTTTTAGGGGTGACCTAATGGTAGTCTTCTTGTGCCTGAAGGAAGCTTGCAAGAAAGGCAGAGAGACAATAGTTAAAAGAGCATGTAGTGACAGGACAAGGGGGAATGGCGTTCAACTGAACAGGTTTAGATTAGAGATTAGGAAGAAATTCCTGATACAATGAAACATGTCCCTGCCCATGGCAGAACAGTTGGAACTAGATGATCTCTAAGGACCCTTCCAGCCCAAACTACTCTATGATTCTATGATCAAATTCCTGAGTTTGTTTAAACAGAGCATTAACTAACAAGACATCATTTCCAACCTACTCGCTGTGTTTATCTCTATGCAACAGTATGATATTATTCTTATCTGCATCAGAAAATAAAACATACACAGATTTGAATATAATAATTTTATGGAATTTCATATAAAAGATTCTCAGATGTTTTCAAATGCTATATCTTGGTTTATTGAATAATCTACTGAATGACTTTATTTGCCCCCAATTTCTGGCTGCTACTTTCATATGAAAAGCCTTGTCTTGTGAAGAAAAATGCATATTTGACATTATAGTTGTGTTTAAATATTTATGACTGAACGTGTTTTGGGGGTTCAATTAAGAAATTATCTGCTGGTAGTGTGTGCGATACCTGTAATTTCTTCTTTCTCAACATAATTTAGTACTAACAGATTTATCCAGCACTTCTACCTAATTATACTTGAGCTGTTTCAGTCTTGACTGATCGTTTGGGTAATATTAATATATGAATGGTGAAGAATTTTTATGAAGATAAATCCCACTAAGGCTGGCATTTTATTAACTAGTTCTAGAAACTTGTTGGATATTGCTTCTTCTCTGACAGAGCTAATTAATTTTGATAAATATTACCATACAAGCATTCTTGAATGTAAACACTTCAGGCATTATCATACATTAATTTATAGTTTGATCAACATTTACAATTGTTAGCAAGTTTTATTTGTATTTTCTGCTTAGTATCATCATGCTGAGTTCCATGATCAATAGAAGCTTACAAGGTGTTAAAATTTGCTTTTATTATCTGACATGTTAATTATAACAGTACTACATTTTGCCAGCCTGTGCTCTTCTGAAGTTATTCTCAATATATCATGTTGCTTTCAGATTTCTACTAACTAGATTTTTTTATCCTCTCATTTGACTTATCAGTTCTGCCCCTTGATTATCTGAAAAGTTGTACACTGAAGATATTTTGGGGGTGGTGTAAGGCCATTAAAAGATGTCTCAAGTTATTTTTTCCAATTTACTTTTATTTATGTCTCTTGATTATTTCCTATTTGAAGAAATTGCCTGCTTCATGATTTGGTTTTATGTTGATATAAATTTGAATCTGGAATTGAACTGGATTAGGTTCATGACCTGTGTTTGTGAAATGAGGTTGTTACTTATATCCAGAGAACTTCATCTCTTTCAGTCCTTTGTCCAAACTGACAAAGCATATGCTTGATAATGAGATTAATCCTGCATGAATTATAAACTGGCTCTGTATTACTGCATGCATTATTTCGTCCAGTATGTATAAAGTGTTCCCAAAGGAAACATTGGACTATTTGCTATAGCAAATATTCAATAATCAATAAAATTATGGATGCAACAATTAAACTCTGTGTTTTTCAACAAGTGGTTCCAATGAAGAAATTACTCCTCAGAAAAGCTGTTTTGATGGCATTCCACTACTGGATGCTCACCAAACTGACAAACATAGGTCCCATGCATTAGCCCACAGATGTCATCCTTTATCATTAGCTAACCCATTTAGTTAGCTTGGTATAAAACCAATGACATTAAAATGCAGAGATACTACCATGTTGCAATGAAAGAAACTGAGAGTAATATGTGGCCCTGTCTCTCCTTTTTAGTCTCCAGTAGTATTACAGAATAAATCTATTCTATTCTAGATACTGTCTTCTAGTTAAAACTGAAGTAAGATAGAAGAAGTTTCTCTTTAACTCTAGTAAATCTTCAGTTTATTTTCCATTGTGTCTAAGGCTATCCATTCACACTGTTCTTGGAAATCTCTTTCCTGAGAGTTTTAACCAGCCCCTTAACAGTATCTCCTTGAAGAGTTTTAAATTTCTACAAATCCTTAAGCATTTATCACACTCTTCACTCTTTTTGAGAAAGATGCTAAACATTTTTAGCTATTTGGTACTCAGCTAAATCAAAATTTGTTCTTCATACATCAATCTGTCCCAGTCTATTTGACTGATTTCTGTGCTGATAACTGTTTATAGCTCTTTGAGTGCAAAAGCAGCTGCTAATTTTACTGACACATCCACTGTTCTTTCTTACTCACTATACCATTGATGAGAAACTGCTATTTTAGATTAGGGTCTTTGTGGCCCAGGAAGATTAAATGAATTTTCTTAAAAAAAAAAAAAAAAAAAAAATCAAAGATGTTAAAAAATAATTTTGCCAAATAAATTGTTCATGTAATCAGAATGGGTAATACAGTCTCTGAAATTGTATTGACAATCTATGTAAAATGAATTGTTATGATTATTTTCCAAATGTCGTGTTGAAACTCTCTCTCGTTTGCTACTCAATACGTCACCTTATCTAACTTTATTTAGGTGAGACAGATTAAGATAATCTAAGATCAGCAAATCTTTAAATTATCACTTAAGAAAGATTAAGCCCTTTATTTTCTGATAAAATCTAACAGATCTTATAACTTTCAATGTACTGCTGTAGTTCAGAAGGGTCACTTCCCTTAAACAAAGCTCATTGAAGAAATTCAAAATCATGAATAGCCATACTGTGTTTTACATTATATTAAAATTATCCTTAAGAACAGGTCTGCTTTCTATTTCCTACTATACTACAGAGAAATGCAAAATGAAAAAATGTTATAATTTATTGAGATGGCTAATGTAAACTGTGCCTCCGTAGCAAATATAAGATGTACCTTGAAAACCCAATTTTCAAAATGTGAAAAATTATGAAATTCAACCTAAAATTTAGGATGAGTATATATTCTCATATACATTTAATATCTTTCAAAGAGAGAAAACAGAACATATAATTTATGAATACTTGCTATGAGTAACACGGGAATGTATTTCAGATGTGATAAAGAATAAATTCATGCAATATGAGGGAGCAAGGTTAAGAGAACAAAGTCTGGGGTTTGTGACATAACTCCTATTTCATAAATTAAATAATATCAATTATAATATCTCATGGGATCTATACTGGTTTTAGTCTGCGTTACAGGCAAGAAAATTATACAAGTAATTGTGAGAGCCTGCTATTAGCTTTCCCAGTTTTATTATTCTTTCCGCATTTCTAATATGAATAGTACAACATATTTTCAGAAAAGGACATTTAATGTACATAGAGTTTATTTCACATCATGTGCCTGAAATATAAACCTAGATTAAAAATTTAAGTAACATTTTAAACATTAAATAGGTCTTAAAAGATATAGAAATTTAAGGAATGTCTCTGCAAATTTTATCTATCTTCCTTTGGTTTCAACTGTATTTCTCGCTGATATGTTTATAACCATGATCAATTTGACTTTATAAATATAATCTAGAAATCGTGTTCTATAAACAAATCGATAAACTTCCACTCTTCTGTTGTCTATTCACCTGCATATGTAACTGTAATAGTCAAGATTCCATTTTACAGAATTTGTCCCTCTACATACAGATGGGTAAGAAACTTGAAGAGCAGTCTCATTCGAACATGTAAGTTAGTGATTTTTTTTATAAGAGGTATTTCCCTTGATGAAATGTTCCTAAATACTTATGGGAGAAGGTAAGTTACTCCATAGTACTCTTTTATTGATCTTACAGAGCAAAGATCTTTTCCTGTTGAAATATACAGCTAGAAAGAAAGAACTCATATCTTTGGGTTTGTACGTATTTAGATGTGATATGCATAATCAAATTTAATTTTAAAAATTTAATTACTCCCTGAGACAGGTACAAAGAGTACTGGAAGCATGCAAAGTCAAGTACAGGGAAATTATGAAGCAGAATTATTATGTTCTGCATATTCAAACCAGGTATTTTTCTAACCATTTTCATTATGGTAGATGGATATCTGTTCTGTATTGAGTGGCCTGGTCTCATTTCTTAGCTCAGATGGATTTTTAGACACTGTGTCTCAACTCAGAAAAAACCTGACCAATAAGTTCTAAGCAATGTGTCCACAGTCACCCACTGGAAGTGTAGAAAATATCAATTCTGATTCCAAAGTTATTATTTCAGTGTTAGGGGAAAATAACAACCACATTCACAGCCACAGCAACAATATAACATCGACATAATCAATAATAACAGTAATTATAAATAATGTATTCAAGCTTTAGATAAGAAATTCCTTTCTGTAAATATGCACGACATTCTCCAAGTAAGTCAGCGAGAGTGTCTGCATGATGAAAAGCAAACATGACTCTCCAGAATTCAAAATCACTACAACACAAGTGATGAATCTCAACATAAAAATCCACTCCATCAGCACCCAAGAGATCCACAGAAACTTTGAGAGTTAGAAATTTTGGCATGATTAATGAAACTATGAGCCATGACTTTGTGAAAGACAAATTACAGACATGATAGAGCAGATGTAAATTAGAATTGATTCAATGAGGGACACTGAGAGTTGACACAGGCATGTGTTGGCAAAAGTCAGTTTAGACAAGGTAATATTTTATTAAAACGCCAACGACACACAAAAAAAAAAAAAAAAGAAAAATCTTTCAACAATCACTGTCAAGTAAAATCAAAACAAGCCAAATACAAACCCCAAACTTAAACCCCTTAATGTAGGTATTTTTTATATTGGTAATAGTCACATTGGAAGCAATTACCTCTGTTCTGAAATTTCAGACATGCATATAAATTCTGACTTACGACTTACTTTCCCCTAGAACAGGCTAAACTCTTTCTTAATATTTACAGAATTCAAAGCATCATAATGAAGACAAGCACATAGGCATGGAAACTGGCTGTGTAGATTACCTCCACAATATCTGTAGGAATAATTTGCAAAGTAAAAAGATTCAGACACTAGGAACATCGGGGCAAAATAAGACCTGCTTCCTGACACCCTGATATAAAATCAAGTTTCCTCTCAAGTGTAGTTCCATCTCAGTTTTCAGTTGTTTTGGCTTACAGAAATCTTTGTCTAAGGATAAATAATTTTTAAGATCTGTCCAGGTTCATATATAGCATTGTGCAGAAATGTGGAAAAGACTAAGTGCAGACAATGTACTGAACCACTCAGAAAAAGTCCTTGTTAACAAAAGTGATACTTCTTTGTTATGAAATTTTCCTACAGCCAAAGAACCAATGTAGGATTTCCCATCGAGCTTCTATCCATTCTCCTGCTTTCACAGTTCCCAGTGGTTGAATGTTTACATACTCTTTCCTTCTCCTTTATACAGGCTTTCCTTCCAGATTAGTCTCTATAGTATCCTTCTGTCAGGACTTAAAGAACTGTCAACTTGTCTCAAAACACTGTCATAGGAGGAAGATAAGCCACCACAACAGGCACAGATGGCAAACAGGAAGGCATTAATTTCAGGCCCACAAGAAAGTGAAATGTTTGGAATTAGCACACTGGACAAGATTCCACTGTGCAGACTGTGGGAAAAGCATGGACACAACAACAAGAAGGTGCAAAGCATGATGAGGCAGATCTGGAGAACCTATTTGGACAAAAGTTCCCATTATGTCAAACTGTGGGAAAGGAAGCAACTTCTTACACACAAGCCACCCCAAGTTGTGGGAACAGCATATATGCATCTGGAGTAACCATTCCTGGAGATGTTTAAGAAAAGACTGGATGTGGCATTCAGTGCCACAGTTTAGTTGACATGGTGGTGTTAAGTCATAGGTTGGACTCAATGATCTCAAAAGTCTTTTTAAACATAGTTGATTCTGTGATTCTGTGACTTGGACTGTATAAAAGTGGTTTCTCCAGGGGAACACTCTGGGGATCCTACCACTGAGAAGACCAGAAGAAGAAGGGCCAGGGGAGACATGGTGGTGACTATAACCTGTCTCTCTCTCTCTTTCTCCCCACCCCTCTCCTATTTCTACCCCTCTCTCACATTTACTGTTAAATGCAATCCATACTATTGACTTTAGCATAAAGTCTCCTAATATTTTAATAACTGAATCCTAATATAATGCCAGAAGATCATAATCTTAATTGATGTCAGGAGTGGGATCCTACCATTATCCCAGTGGAACATAATGCCTTCCCAGAATGGCTTCTCTCTACTGCCAAAGAAAATGCTGCATAGTTGGCATGACAAGCTGCACTCACACAACATATTCTAATGTTGTCCTTCAAAAATATGCAAAGCTACCAACAGTTCTAACCCAAAATGATAAAACTCGATTTTCTTCATTAATTTCATAGGATTGCAAGCACAAACACCTTTTTCAATAATGGCTGCAGCCCTGCATGGGCTCCTCCATAAGCAGCAGGGGAACCTGTGCTCCCACACCTGCAGCACCTTCTCCCCTCCTTCATCTCTCACCTCTGTGTCAGCAAAGATGTTTTTCTCACTTTCTTTTTTCCTCACTCTCCTCTGCCATGCTGCATTTTGCCCTTTCTGAATGTTTTTCCCCCAGTGCCGCCCAGGCCGTGGGCTCAGCCGCGTCCTGCAGTGGGCGGTTGTATCCGGCTGGATCCGGCTGTGTCCTCCACAGAGCCCCCGCAGCTCCACCTGTGACACTGCCTTGACAAGTAAGCACAATGAATTTGAAAACTGTAGTCCTCTTTCTTTTGGAGAGTGTCTGGATTAGAAATAATAATGAAAAAAAACCCAAAAAAACCAAACCCCAACTTCCCTCCACCCCCTCCTTTTTTGTGCTAGTTGTTCTTGCAAAATATTTATGAAATAATTGCTATTTTGAAGCTCTGTGTATAAGTCAGAGTTGACCCATGATGCCGTTATGCTTTGCAGAACCTTTGAAGCACAACTACTCCCAATGTATTCACTATGTCGAAATATTGATCTGGGTTATCAGAAGTGAACTTTTTCACTCCTCGTAACTCGTATTTCACTGTAGTTGGGACAGGAACACCTCAAAATCCTGAAGTAATTTTGTTTAAACAGAATTGTTTGTACTTGTGACAAAGAATTCAAATATCTTCTCAGACCACAAACTGAGAAGGGATGTTTGAAGCATATAGAACTCATCTTCATATAACTTGTTTATTTTTCCTTTTTTTTTTTTTTTATTAATAGCTCCTTTTAAGCCACACACATACAAGAGTATGCTTTATTATAATTTGAGTAGAATTGCAAACTATTTAATGCAGTAAATAATGCATAGTCCTTGTGGCATTGTGCTAATATTGTATCACCAAAATTATTTCCTAGTGATGAAATCATGTAATACATCAGTAAAATGCCCCTATTGTGATTATATGTTTATCATTAATATAGTATCATTAGCATAAGCAGGTTCTGAGGGCTCAAGTTTAAACAGAAATAATTGATAGCATAATACAAATAAGTAATATACGTATATATATATTTCATTTAAATGAGTTTCATTTTGATTCATTTAAGTAGAACATTTGGAAGAGAACAGATTTGTGTGCAAGGGGATATTGCCTTCATAATAACAGCATAACAGCAATAAGGAGAGAAGGGGTAGAAGGAGAAGGAGAGAACCGTGTATGTCAGTAAGAAAGGTGGTGAGAAGAAAGTGGGAAGAGGTGTTAAAGGATGATGGCAGAAGGGAAGAGGAAAGGAGAGGAGGTAAGGGCAGGACAATGTAGGGCAGGGAAGGGAAGGACGAGTTTGTGGAACTGAACAATTTTTTGTACTAGATAAAACAAATCAGTTTCTTGTTTTAGACCATTTTCTTAGGTACTGCTCTGGCCAAAACTCTGAGTTGACAGTCATGAAAATCTTCCCCACTATTAATTATTATCTTTGTATTTGCAGTGACTATTCATCATTTCACAATCTGAAAATAACAGAAAAATATTTATATCTCACTAAGGACTTTGAAACCTGAAATTATTAAAAGTAATGTCTGCTCTGCCTTTTGTATTTTATGCAACTGAGTCTCAGCCTTGGTAGAACATTACACCTTGCAGGCAGGCTTTTAGGCTAGAAGTCTAGCTCCTATGTGAGGAGTCTAGAAGTGGTACCATTTTGAATACCCACTTCCTACCTTCTTGCCTTTATTATTGCATTTCGAGCCAAGATATTTCACCTGAGATTTCTTTTGCTACATATTACTTTAAATCCATGCAAGAACTATTTTTTTTTCCCCCATCTGTGGAAGCCTGTGGGCATATTAGGATGCCCTGGAAGGATGAAGGATGCCCCCTAGGCTTTGGCTTCTCCCATGGAAGCCCAAGGATCACATGTCAGTTACCCCAGTTCCAACCCCTCTCCCTGTGTGCCGTATGGCCATGTTCTGTATCCTGCAGCCCCTTTGGCAGTCGGCCCGTTGGCCGGCTCACCCCCCATTTTGCCAGGTGAGGTTACCTTCCAGTAAGTTCCCCTCTCTCTGTACTCGCGTTGGTTTGTTCCCCTGTTCGTCTCCCCTGGCCGCTCTCCCCGTTGGTGAATGTGTCTGTCTCCCCGCCTACCCTCTCCGTTCACTGGTCCCTGCCGCTTGGCTCCGCCCGCTCCGTACCTGCATATAACCCTGCACTCTCCATTGCACGTGGTTCTTGTTACTGGCTTCTTCAGCGCATGGATACAATAAACCGCGGCTGGAATACCATACACAGGAACCCCTCCTGCCTCCGTAGCCTTATTTCCACGGGCCGCGCGTGCGAGTGTGGTGAGCCCCCTCCACCCGACCGGAGCGTATTGCCCCATGGAGACGCTTCCAGGAAGGTAGCGGTGCTACACCCACCTGGATTGCTTCTGGTTAGAGCACAGATTATGTAAGGCATGGCATGCTCAGGACAGGATTTTACAGCAGCCTCGTATGGTCTTAAGGACATTTGAAGTGATTCTTTTTTTAATTCACTTTCAGACATAGTTCTATCTCACTTGAAATTGTATTTCTTCATCATAGGTATAGAGAGTTAACTTATTAGCTGTTTTTCCAGTGACTGTAGTTTGTTGGAATGCTAATTTGGCTAGCCAAGAACTTGATTTCTTTCAAAATGCTTTTTTTTCCACTAAAGAAGTTTAAATAATTAGAATTCTTACTTCATATCTTGGAAAATATGTTCAAGATTTTAGGGAGTAAAATGCAGAATGCCATAGCAGAGCCTTCTCCTTCATAGCCTGCGAAGGATGAAAATTGTGGAATTACAGAACTGTAATGTCTTTTATGAGCTCCATAAAAGGGAGCAGCACTGCCCAAAGTGCCAGTCAGAAATGAGGCCTAACTCAGGAAGAATATATGGATAAAATAACCCATAATAGGGTTTCTGTGACCAGTGGTAGTAAAGATAAGATGCTAAAATTGTGGATAAAATTTTGTACTGCTACCAGTGCCAATGACTTTCACTCAACCTCAAAGAAATAATAAATATTCACCCATGTGCCCTAAAAAAATACTTTTTTTCTTCAGAAACTAAGCTAAACAAAAGCAAGTGGCCTTGGAGGGAACTGTGTTTCTTCAACTTCTTTGTTTTCTGATTCTTGTTAAATTTTTCCCTTTTTTCACTCAATTGTATCATTGTGCCAAATATCATAAGCAACTTGACTACTTTTCAAAACGGTCCAGAACAGAAGTTACTCATCCTTTTCAGATTTAGACATGGAAAAAATATCTCTATTGGGGCAATCCATTCCAGCCTAAAAATAAAGCCTTTTGTAGAAGATGGTGTGTGCCTCTGTTGATCTAGTATCAAGTAAACAGTACAGAAAAGACACCTGAATTTTAGAAGGCTGTAAGTTAGACCATAGATGCATAATAAAATCCAGAGTGGAAGTTAATTATCTTCTCAGCTGGTAAAGTGCTGTGGTTTGGATTTAGTATGATTCTAGTGTTGATACCACAGACATGTTTTAGTTGTTATTAATAGTGTTTATTGTAAATCAAAGACTTTTCAGTGTCCCATGCTCTGCCAGAAAACAGGTGTACAAGAAGCTGGGAGGAAGCACGGCCAGGACAGCTGATATTCCATTCCTCTGAACATCACACTCATCATAAACTGGGAGGAGTGGTCCGGAAGGACCTGATCACTGCTTGGGGATGAGCTGGGCATCAGCCAGTGTGTGAGGAGCAGTTGTATTGTATGTCACTTGATTCTTATGGGTTTTCTTTCTCATTCTCTCTCTCTCTCCTTCTCCACCCCCCACCCCCACCAGTAGCAGTAATAGTAGCAGTAGTAAAATTTGTATTTTTATCATTCATAGTATTACTATCATATTTTATATCAATTACCATGAGTTTAAAATTTTCTTTATGATTTTCCTCCTCATTCCAGCACAATGGAGGATTGCATGGTACTTAGTTGCTGACTGGAGTTAAACCATGACAGAAGTGTTGAAGGTCAGGTTGGATGGGGCTTTGTGCAACCTTATCTAGTGAAAGATGTCTCTGTCTATGGTAGAAGGCCTGGAACCAAATCAGCTTCAAAGGTCCCTTCCAACACAAACCGTTACATGATTCTAAACAAAACACCTTCAGTATCATTTATCAGTGTCCAAAAGAGTCTGCAAAATCTAGATAACACTACCAGATGTTATTTTTTTACTATGTATTTTGTGAAGAAGTTTCTTTTTCTCTTTGTTTTGAATATACAGTCTGGTGATTTTATTTGATACATTCTGTTCTGTTACTTAATAGAGACAGCTGTTGTCTGTTGACCTTAATATGAGGATATTAAAAACTTCTATAATATCCCTTGCTACTCTGTACTTGTCTCTTTTCCAGATTAGCAGTACTGATTATATTCTCATGAAAACTAAGCTCTACCTTTGATCACCTGTGAGGTCTCTTTGTTTTCAGTTTCTACTATGTGTCTTTTAAACTGGAATTCCAGAGCTGCATCGGGTTCACAATGTTCATACTGTGAATTAACAGAGATAACGTCTTACTTTGACATCTAGCCTGCTGTCTTTCTAACCTGCAACCAAAGATACCAACATATTTTGCAAATCTTGTCTTGAAGTACCCAACTGTCTCTGAAACTTAGATTACAGAATGTCAGAATTGATTTTTGAAATGGAATTAAAAATACTGGGCAATTCTAAAACTGTTTCCTCACTTCCTCTAGATGTCAGAAATAGTGTAGTATATTAACTAGCTTATTTGAGGAATTAATGCCCAGAGCATTAGGAGTTATCCATTTACCTTGTTCTGTAAGAAATTAACTTTTTATAAAGGCACTCAGTGTGTCCTAGGTGTGAAGTGATTCTCTGCATTTTCAGGGTCAAGTGCTTCATGCTGAGGAATCCACACAGTATCCGCACAGGGAGTTACTGGGAAATAACGTCTGTACTGTTAAAGAACAGTTCAGCTTACTGAGCAATTTCCTCACACTTTGGCAGGCCCTTTGATACTCGAGCAGTATGGTAGACAAAGAATAACAATTCTTGTTCATTCTAAACAGAATATCAGATAAGCCACTGTGATCACAGGTGACTTTTCTGACTGTGCCTTTCACAAAGACTGTTTCTCGTAACTTGATGACATTTTTAGCAAGTTCTTGACTTCTTAAACAGCTATTTTTGACAAACCCTGCATAAGGCTTTAACATTAATAGGTACCTTTAGCCCTGCACTGTATGTACTAGTAGTTTCTCTTTTTGTCCTTATTTCTGTGTAGTATTAGTTTAAGTCTTATGTCTGTTAGTTTTCTGTCTATTAAATAAATAACTCTTTCTATAATAGACCGAATCAGCCATTATTAAACAACTTACAAATGAGAGTGGATTTTGGAGTGCTGGCCACCTCAGTAAAGCTACTGCCTGCTGCCAGAGGCCTGGGCAAAAGGCAAGGACTTTTCTGAACCCCCCCATCTATTTGTAACACTTGTGTACATGGCTTTTGCCTTACCTATTAAGTTGACTGTATCTCAATGCACAGGTTTTCTCACTTTTAGTCTTTCAATTCTCTCCCTGATACTGCTGGTGGGGAAATGAGCTGTTGTGGGGTGCTTTGTTGCTGACTGTGGTTGCTCGCTGGAGGGTTAAACCATGACAAAGTTCCTAACAGTTCTAGGCCTTCTTTCATGCATAAACACATTATCTTTAAATTGCATTACTTGTACCTAGTTAATAACATTTTTCTTACCAAGTTTCTCTCCGAAACTTTAAAAGTATTCAGGACCTCTTTTTATATGTCAGGAAGTGCATCCTGAATGTTACTACTTTTTTCTAACTTACTTTCAAACCTTTCTGGAATTGGATGAATAAATCAAACATTGTATGTACTAGAATATAAAAAAACCCCAACTAATAAAGGCAAAGGCTTGGCAGCTGAAATAACATAAACATCCCCTGAAAAAATCTGGCATTATATAGACAAGTTTCAATAAGTAAAAAATTCTCTTTAATCACTACTGTACAGCCATCTCAATGCACTTGATCATGAACACTCCAATGAACAACAAAGATCACAGGAAATTTTCTGAAAAAAATCAAGGTCAAATTTGTCCCTTTAGGATCTGAATTGAAAATTCCTATTAATCCAAAAGGAAACATTTCATATTCATGCATTTTTAAGAAAAAAACCATGTTCACATTCATTGCAGGGCCATGGTGTGTATTTCGTCTTTTCCACCAATAAGCCAGAATGAGATATTTGAGTTCAATCATTTTTCTAAATAAATTTAATCTATTTAGTCCTTAAAAAAGGAGTAAATTATATTTTGTTCTATTTTTTTGCTTTGTCTTCTTTTGATGCTCTTCAGCTTTGAAAGCCTGATTAGCTAAAGCAAAGTCCAAAATATAACTGTGCCATATATTGGAAATATTGTACACCCGCCAAGCTACAGAATCAGTCCCATGACTGATTATTTCTTCAATAAAAAGGAAACTTTTTTGTAAAATGTTAGACAGATGTAGCAAAGAATACAAACAAACAAATGAAATGAATGAAAACAAAGTTTTAAATAAACCATTAAGTAAACCTCTCTTCTAAGAAATGGAAAATAAGCTGAACTCCTTTGATGCAAAGACATACGGCAAAGTCTTCCTTTGTTTTCATGAGTCCCAGTATTTTTGCTAGCAATTGAAATAATATTTTTATTCAAAGTATCTTTGCACACAATTCCCAGGATGGCCAAAATAATGTTGTTTTGTTATTTTTCTTATATTGTTATAGGCCTTCTTTAGGATTGCTTACATCCTGCAGATGCTTTAAAATACATAAACACTATTGGAAGGGAAAGAGTGAATGTTTCAAAAAGTGGAACTAAAAGCTTAAATTTACTAAGCTGAAGAGATTTTGTCAATTAAAGAAAATCTGTGAGGGGAAAAAAAGAATTACATTCTTCTACCTGTAAAACTTGAACTGGAATTCCTTCTGGTAGTGACACAAGCTTGTAGCTTCATATGAAGTAACTTATTTCATCGTAGTGATGATATTTATCAGTATTTTTATTCATTCCCTTGTCTTTCAGGTGCACAAATTATCTCCTAGAAGGCTGTTTCTATTACTTTGTAGGATGCACTGTCATCTTTAAACATACCTAGAAAATTTGTAAGGAATAGAGGATTTGCACCCGGAGTACCCTTAGGGACTACTCAATTGCAATTAATTTAAGTAGACACTGGATGTCAGTGTTGCCATTTTATAGTTAAAAAAAAAGAAAAAAAAGGGGAAACATCAAGAACACCAAGAAAATCCAAGGTGTAACCAGAAGTAGGATATAGAAGAAGTCTAATCGAATCATTCCGAACAGCTTAGGAGCTAATTAGCATTTTATATCTTCATGGTAGGAAGAACATGTTGACTTCAAAGAAGCAGCACTCCATAAAGGTTTTGATTTCTATTAAGAACAAACTAACAGATGAAGAAACACTTCAAATAAATGGACATTTTAGGAATCTGTCACAGAGCTTTTACATGGCAATTAACATTAACATTACATTTAATTAGAACGAGGAACAGTGCACAGTGTGAGTGATGGTATTTGCTTGTGGTTAATTTTGTACCTGCCTTTCAAAAAAATGCCTGGATTTAACTCACTTCTAATCTCATGACCTTAATGGAGCTGTTTACTTTTACACCAGAATTTTATTTTTCTACAAGTTTTAAAAGGGATTTGTAAAAGAGTGAGTTTGGAAAAATATGAAGGAGGTTTCACAAAAGTCTACGCACTAAACACAACCGTCCATCATCTACTGGCACTTTGAAGCAAATTTTACCAAAGACCATATTTAATGTCCTAGTTTTCACAGTCAGGTATACACACAATCTCCTTTGAGAGAAAGTCTTCTTCATCAGAAATACTAATTCACCTATGGCTTCAAGCCATCCTGCAAAATAAAACCCAGTATTAGAATCTCAAAGAAACAACACCCAATTTCACTAGCAACACCTTTCAAGCTATGCTATTTCAAAATCAAATCTGGTAGTCTCCAATATATTGGAGAAGGACATCCTTGGAAACCTTCATCAAATTCAAAAATTCCTTATAATGCTAATAAATATTGTTCTACTACCATTATAAATGTATTTGGCTGATGGATGGAAACATCTAAGATGAACAGCTGAAACAGAATGAAAAATGAGTCTTCCTTTTTTTTTAAAGTTCTTACTTGGACAACCAAAATAGCTCTGAGCACCCAGAATTATTTTTTTACTGTGAAAATACAATTAATATAATTTGTGTATTCATGAGAATGTTTCAGAACATGGTGACCTGCAACCAACATAAAGCATATGGATTTGCTATCAGACTGGTACGGATGGAAAATATCGAAAAATTCTCTTAAGTTTCTAAATAACATTCCAGAAAATTTGTAGGGAACATTAGATATGTCATAAATGAAAAATTTCAGTCAAGAATATTTCAGTAAAAATTCATTGTGTTCTAGAAGAAAAAAAAATTAAAAGCAGTCAAAATCATTAAAAGGAGCTGAAATCACTCTAAGCTTTTATCAACCCAGAAATGCTAATTACCATCGTGTGTGGTCTCAGACAAAGGCTAGTAATGAGCTACACATGCTTATCCCTTTAAATGCCTATATCATGTATTTGAACAACATCAAGTTTTATAAGAAATATACTTCAGATTGAACAGTGAAGGCAAAGTTAAAAAATATAAGGGAGTGTCTTTCCTTTTTGAGACACCAAGGTACAAATCAACATATCTAACAGAAAAAAATGATCTATGATCTGATATTTTATCTCCAAAAAATAAGATTAAGATTGTTGAATTGGGGTGTCTAATAACATCTCCCAAATAAATTAGAAATGTTTAAATTTAAAGAAGTGGTGAAAAAAGATGGACATTAGAGAGATGAAAACAGTTTGGCCTTCTTGAAAGATCCAAGAAAAGAGATTACTTATAGAAGACAACATGCTTCACACACAGGGGATTTTCTCTGATAACTGCAACCTAAGATGAATGCAATCTAAGACATAAAATATATCAGATTTTTATATAAAGAACACTTCAACATGCAGTTAGATTATGTATACAAGAGAAAGAAAAGAGTAGTATTTCAAATTTACTGTTGATGTAAATTGGTTTATTTTTAAATTAATGTCAGTATTTATTAGCATTTTGAATTATAGTGTATATTTTGGATATTCTAAATATTTATTGGCATTTTTCTTCAACAAGAACTAAATCAGTGTAATCAGGGAACTGATTACTGTAAGTGACTGACAGTTAGCTCCTCATTCAACAGACTGAGAAGACTAGAAACTGGCATACTCAGACAACCTTGGTTGAATTCAAGTACCTTAACAGAGGCCTCTAGTGCCACAGTTTTCTTCCTGGCATCTAATCACACTCAAGTAAAGAACAAGTGTCCCATATTTTCTTGATCATATCTGACAGCTCCCTGTTGGTATCAAGTGATACAAGAGATCTCATCAAGAAGAGACGTAAGTAATCAGAAGCATATCAGACATGACTGAGTACCTCAGGTGGTAAAACACAAGAAGAAAAAAAAGAAAAAGAAAAAGCTTTTCATATAGATCAAATTTTGGCTTTTCTGGGTTCTGATGCAATTCAAAAATCTACTGAAAGTTTACAAAATGAGAGTGGCACTAAGAGTGAATTTATAGAGCTGCTTTGGTGTTTATTCAATCATGGTTAGGAATGCTGTGCAACTAGACCAAGTTCAAAAATTTAAATCAGTCTAAACACTATTTGTGTTGATGTCTAGAACATGTGGCCGGTTTGATTTGGGGTATTTCATCGCATTTTTCTTTTTACCAAAATCCTAATTTCACACTCTTTTTGCCCTTACTGTTTATATTTCTGTGGATGAATAAGAATGCAGAGTGTCTATACCTTATGCTTCCCTATGCTGAGATGAATCCAAAAAATATGACATACCTGTGCATCACTACTAATTGAATTTCTAATAAACGTATTACAGCTACAATCACTGCTAGAATTCTTTGTCTGGTAGCTTATATGCCTCATTAAAGTATGATGATATTTTCACAAATTACCTCTGTGATGAGAGTATGACAGATGAAACTAGACTAGGAGGGGTTTCAAAAGCATGGCAAAATGTGATCAGAGCGCAAAAGAGTCTTAAGAAGTTGAAGAAATAATCTTAAAATAGCAAGTGATCTGATAAGAACAGCTGCAAGTTTCCTTACTGTAAGGAGGAGTAATTAACTGCACCAATATATGTCAACTGCAGTCAAGGAGGTTATAGGGGATCACAAGCTAAAGTTAGGGTAAGTATGATGTCTGTGTACTGTATTTATGTACAGTACTATCAAAAAAATGGCACTCTTACCAAAGTGAATAAAAAGAGCATGGTTTGCAAGTTGTTGCACTTTCTTCTAGCTTTATTAAGTTTGTAATCAGGTGCAGGTATTGCTTTTCATGAAAGCTATAAATGAGGTAAGGGTTGATCAGATGTCTAAAGTTTCTCAATCCTTGATTTTCATTGAAAGTCTAAAAAAGTAAGACTTTGGAAAAAAGAAAGGCATAGATAGCCTGAAGGAGAAAGGACTGAGGGCAGATAGTATTTAATGAACTATGTTGCAAGGAAAAAAAAAAAGTAAAATTGCAGAAAAGGCATCACATTAGGAGGTATTTCCAATTGTGAGGACTGTAAAGCATGGAAATAGATTGCCTAGGGAGGTCTACCATAAAATTCTTTAAGAAAAGGTTAAACAAAAATATCTGTCAGGAGGAGTGCTAATACTGCCTTGGAGCAGACTGAAGGACAAAATGATCTCCTAAGATCCATGCTATGGTATTTCTCAGATCTTTTTCAACTTATGCCTTCCATAATGATTGATTAGTGCAACAATTCCCAGACCAAATAAAAACCAACTGAAAAATACACAGAAGGAAGACACTCAAAAAAGAATCAGTGCCATATATAGGGCTTTTTTAAAATAAAGGCATACATTGAATACTTAAAATTGTTTCCTTATTTTTCCAATTTAATACTCTCATCTTTTTTCCTATTTCACTTACTCTCATGGAAATAATTTTCTTTTTACTAATGAATTACAGGGCTAGATTAGAAAATTGAGGAGTTATATATATATATATCTATCAGAAATGATTGCTGAAAATTTTGGATCTACACATTGTTTCTAAACTTATTTCTTTATGTTCTAACTTAATATGAACACATAGTAGAAGAGATTACTGATTGACAATGTAATAGAAGTCTAAACATTTGTAGAGTGTATTAACCTCCATCATAAAATTATCATCTCTCTTATAGCTTATTATGTTCAGCTATACTTGTATAAAATGTATGTTCTTACCAGAAGCTTCTAGTGTTCTTATGCCTATTCTCCAGTCACCTTGGTCACAAAAAGAAGTCCCAGTTCTTGCTGCAACATTATTAGATGGGATAGCTGCTAAAGGTATATGCCCAATGATGTTGTTCTAAGTTGCTGCGGCACGGGCACAGGCTGCTCGACACCGCAACCTTCCTGCAAGTGTCTCCAGTGGGGAAGGCGCTCCAGTCTAGGTGGAGAAGGCACTCCACTTCCGCACGCACAGCTGGTGGAAATAAGGCTACGGAGGCAGGAGGGGTCTTCGTATGAGTTCCCAGCGGCGTTTATTAGTGGCGGAGGTTGACACCTACACAGTGGTGGAGCTCAACGCCCATCCACACACTGGAAGGTGCAAGGACAAAGACAAGGTAGAGGGTCCAGGTTTAAGTATGGATGCAAATGGGGGAGGGGTCAAGCAGCAGGGATCAATCAACAGAAAGGACAGATGGGAGAACAAGTACAGACAGCAATGGGGAAGCAGACTGGGGAGAGCAGACAGAGGGGCAAACCAATGGGGAAACACAGAACCAAGAACTCACTAGAAACCAATCTTGTATGGCAAACTGGGGTGTGAGCCGGCCAACGGGCCGACTGCCAATGGGGTTACGGGATACAGAACATGGCCATAAAAGGCAAACAAGGGCAGTGTAACTGGGGTAACTGACAACTGGTCCTTGGTGTTCCATGGGAGAAGCCAAAGCCTAGGGGGCACCCTCCCAGGGCATCCTAACATGCCCACAGGCTTCCACACTAAGTGCTCATAGACAATTTCTGTGGTTGCAGAGCATAATAAGAACTAAACTAAGACAGAAGAAAACCTCTCTCTCAAGAAGAAAAGTTAAAATTTAGTTTATTTTCACAAAGAAAACAAGTAGAAAGAATTCTGCCTACCACTGCATTGCAGCAGAGCTGGGGCAATGTCAGTTTTTGGTGAAAGCTGCCTAGTTGTCTTCCTCCACAGGCTCCTTCTACAGGGCTTGTGACAGTCCTCATGCTCCTCTCACTGTGCTCAGATTTAACAGCAGAGCTAAACTAGCAGAAAGCAGAGCCCTTTAGAGACCTAGCTGTTTACTAATGCTTTACCTCCCTGAACTAGCTCATTAAAATGCTGGGATAATAGTATATTAAGAATAAAAATGTACGAAGGGGTAATTCCTTGAGCAACAGACTTCAGTTAATATGTTCTCAGAAAACACAAATGACTTATTTTAATGTAATGCACAGGTTTATATTCAAGTGATAAATTTATTTTTTTGTTTTATTTCTTATATTTTCCCCAAATTGTGGGAGATACCTAGATACTTTTTTTTATGCCAAACATGCGCAATTTGATTCTTAACTCAGTATAAGTAGTTAAGAGGAGACTGAGTAGTCTGTAGTCTAGTAGAACTGATGCTCTGCAGTTGTGTCCCCCAGGTCTAACCAGGAGTGAGGCTGAGCGTGTATTATCTGTAGGTCCATACACAAACATATGTATGTAACACGTGTGTATCCGCAGAGCTGGCCACACAGAACAACACCAACAGACATGATCAGGGTTCACATCAACACAAAGAACACCAATGCCTCATCTTTTCTCTGGCTGATTGTGATGAAGGTCTGGTAGTGGGAAATGTATGGAGATACAGTGTGGATCCCTGCAGAAGCTTGGCTCAGAGACTCAGTACACCCAGAAGCTGCCCCTGTATCCCAATCTCTGCAATTATTGGCATCTGGGCATGTGAGCCCCCGTGGCTGCAGGTTCACATCAGCTACTGTTAGAGACCCCCTTGCTCACTCCCCCATCCTCCTCCATTCTGCCCCAATCCTCCCCTCTCACCCACAGTATAGATCCTCTAGTATCTGTCCTTGGACACACAGGCCATCTATGGTGTGGTCCTGAATCCTCACTCTCCCCAAATTCCTCACCCCTAGAGACATCTATGCACAGAGAAATACACATGCACATACCAGCAGCAGGTGGTTGTTCCCCAGACCCTGTGATCTCTCCAGAAGATATCTGAGACTCTCCAGCCCTCAAAAAGCCAGCTCCTCATGCAGTGTTGCTGTGAAATATACAGTCCCCTCCTGGCTCCTTGGCCATGTCTCCTACTCACCAGCCCATGTATCTGGATCTTCCCAAACACTCACCCTCACTCACACACACACATTAGGTTCAGTGGCTGCCCCACACACACACAGGCTTTGGCCCTGCTCCCACTCCAGGGCTGGCACACCAATCCACACACACACTCATTTGCACACCAAATAGAGAGCCCCTCGTACAACAAAAGGTAGGACTGGAGTTTCAGCAGAAGACAGTGCAGAATGAACTGATCAGACACAAAGCATGGCCAGAGAACAACACTGACCACCTCTGTCTACGAGTTACTCATCCTTTTTATACCTCTATTTTGCTATACTTATTTCTCCCCCAAAGAGCCTTTAAGCCTTTCCCCATTTTGGTTCCTCCTCTAAGTCTTGTGCAGTTCCAAAATGTATGGAATACAAATTCCATAATGTATTCCTAGGACCATCCCCTCAGTCCCAAAGGTCATCCAGAGCCTTTCTCCTTCTGACTGATTTTGTATGTTGCATTGCAAGCACCTTGGAGCTGAGACTGTCCTGAGACAAGCCTGGTGAGGACCTGGATAGGATGAGCCTCCTTGCAAGTCCTTAATTCACATTCCCCACGACCTTTGTGCCTCTGTTCTTCTCATCTTGCGTAGATGGTCCTTTAATGGTTTGATGGCTCCTGAGATGGGCGCGGGGGCAAACAGGGTAGAGTGTTTGTGTCCCACACCCACCATCACCTCTCCCTATTCCTTGTGGGTGTGCAGACAAGGTGGGGATTTTTGCCTAGTGTAATTAATTACTGCCAGACTGCGGTAGTTACAATGCTACACTAGTTTCATGTGATGCTGCCAAGGAATAAGGTGATTGGCACAAAATTTTACACTTTGCTTGGCAATTATAAGATTACAGCTTTTTTCACTAGTTTTCCAAGTTTGGGGCTAGCAAACTGCGCACTGCATGTTACGTGTTATGCAATAGCAGCTCCCCCATTTTGGAACATTCCAGTGAAAACAAAATTACTATGAGCTGGTAGTCTCTCAAAATGAAATCTGTGTTGAAGTATTTGTTTAATTATTTTATTTTGTATTTTTTGGTAGGCCAAGGATTTGTATGGGTTTATGGCCATTTTTATAGGATTACTGGGAAATCTTAGCAACACTAAGATAAACCAGAGGAGGTTTTTTTCTTAAGTACAAAGCACAGATCATATATGTGCCAAAAGATCATATAAAGAGCATGTTCAATGACAAAATAAACTCAGTAACGCAGTTGACCATGGAGTACAAAGATCTACAAGGTGGCACTGTCTTAAATCAGAAAAGCAGACAACATAGCATCACGTATAGGCTTTCTGCCAATCAGTTTCTAGAAAATCGACTTCCATCTCACACCTTTTAAAGCAAGATTAAGTTACTACCTAGATTAACCAAACGAGATAGCAAAAAGTTGCCTTACATATTAGTATACTTATGTGTAAAACCAGACAAAAAATTAAAAATGAAATACTGAAGATATCATACTGTTTATTTTTTTTCCCAGAAATTAAAGAGAGAAATTTAAAAAAATAAAAAATGCAGTCTCCTGTCTGCTAGAAGTTGAGAGACAAAGCAAAAGGCATCTGGCCAGCCCCATTCCCACCTGCACAGCAGAGAAATGGGAAGACAAATGAAAAATGTTTCCAACTGAAGTGCTGTGTTGGAGACATAACTGTCCTTCCCCCGAATAGAGTCACAGGTCTGACCCATCCTTGATTTCTTCTTTTACTGGTCTTGCATTTGCAGCACCAAAGTAATATTTTTGTGAGGACTTTGCTACTACTTTAACAAACCTCCCTTCCAACAACTGTGGAATGGAAACAGTGGATATTATTTTCCATGCCACTAAAAAGAATAAAAATATTTTCTGCTGTTGCACTCTTCAGGACAGAAAATAGAAAAAGGCAGCTTAAGTAAAAAATAAAGGGGTTAGATTTCCAATTAACACATGAAAGTCTTCATACCATGGGCCTCCAGACAAGAAGGGAAAAGGACTTATAAAACAGCCTGTGAACTGTGTTCTGCTTAGAAAATAACTCACTCTACTTAATGGGTCAAAAATATAGAAGAGATATCAAAGCTTTTTAAATTACAGTTAACAAAATCAGTTACCAAACTGTTTCTTCAGTAATAACCACTCTACAACAAAGCCAGATTCTCTTTTCGTTAATGGTATTTAGCCTTGATTTATAAAAGGGAATTTCTCTGCTGAATTTTACATTCATGTTCTTGGTTTAAACATCTGTTAAATTCTTGGAGCATGTTAAGAAGGCTACAGAAAGACTGAAGAACAGGTTTTTCCAGCATTTCTTGCTACTAACTTTCCTGACAGCTATAGACAGTAACATATTCCAAGTGAGAAATTTCACCATGTTTAATTCAGAAATATGTAGAAAACTTTGGGGTTTTTTTCCTAAAAGCTGCCTTCTGCAAAGACTTTGATAGTAGAATGAAGAAAAAGAAGGAAAAATAGCATTTGTTGTTTACTTTCATGATCCTTTGAAAGCAAATTAAGATTCTCAATGTGCTTTTCTAGGATCACTTTAAAGCAACTGAAGTATGGATTTTCAATGAATGGGAGGTTCTGTATTTTCTGCCTCCCATCCCTGATGTTGTTTCTTATGTTTTGGAAGTAAAAGTTGTTTAGAATTTATTTTGGTAGTAAATGACATGGATAAGGGACCTGAGAAGAAAACTGAGAAGTTGGAATGAGAAAACAGGAAGAAAATAATTGAGACAAAAACCACATTATAACAGATAACTGGAGAGGCTGTGTGGGTTTAAAAAGTACATTTGTCAGTAGAACTCAATTTTTTACAGCCATTTGAATGTGAGTTTTAATGAGGCAAACACTATCAAAAGAGAAAAGGGGCCTACCTTTTAGTATGGTAGGAGGTTGCCTGTGGGTTGAAAGATAATTTCTGTCTTTCCTCATTAGATCATATCTGGTATCAATAAAACCTTTTAATGGGGACTTTTAGTAGTTGATCACTAATTATATGTGTTTCATTTTTAGAGTACCTGACTTTATACTTTGGCTTCTGAGCAAAGCAAGTGGTGCACACTCAAAAGATGCATCTGAAATCAGTGAAAGGTGGGCATTGAATATATAAAGTGCTTAAATAAACTGAGATCCTGTAAGAATCATGTTCTTTCATTTCTCAATTTGGAAATCCCAAACACACAAATTCCATGGGAACTTGAGACAAAAATCTTGCTGTGATTTTATTGTCTTCTTCTAAAAGTATACTTTAGTATTAAGTACATGACTATTTCTGACTCAGACACTATACACTGACTATTTCACACTCAGACATTATACAGATAAGCAATAAGAAAAAATGAAAACACGAGAAAATTAGTAATTTCATTTTCAAAGTAGATCTTATACTGTGCTGTAATACAGAATTGGAAAAAATCAAAACACTATTATTTACGTGCATTGAACACAGGTTCCACAGAATAATATTATATTGCTGTGGAATGAGAAACTTTTTCTTAAACATGTTGACAGTGGAGTGTGGATGCCCTGGAAGGGCAGCCCCTAGGTTCTGGCTTCTCTCATAGAGAATCTATTTCAGTTTCACTTTCCACTGTTTGCCTTACATGGCCAGTTTCCAAGTTCTGTAACCCCGCTGATCCCTGCCCCCTAGCCACTCCTTCCCTGCTCTCCCCTTGGCCCTCATACCCTGGCCCCCCTGTGTCCCTGCCCCTGCCTCCCCAATAAAACCCTGAGGTTCTCCACCCCCGGTGTTCCATCCCCGGTGTTGCATCCAGAGGAGGAAAACAAGGCTGGTGAGGAGCCTGGAGCACAAGCCCTGTGAGGAACGACTGAGGGAGCTGGGGATGTTTAGCCTGAGGAAAAGGAGACTCAGAGGTGACCTTATCGCTCTCTACAACTTCCTGAAAGGTGGTTGTAGTCAGGTGGGGGTTGGTCTCTTTCTCCAGGCAGCAACTGACAGAACGAGAGGACACAGTCTTAAGCTGCGCCAATGGAAATTTAGGCTGGATATTAGGAAAAGGATTTTTACAAAAAGGGTGATAAAGTACTGGAATGGTCTGCCTGGGGAGGTGGTGGTTTCGCCATCTCTGGATGTGTTTAAGACAAGACTGGATGTGGCACTCGGTGCCATGGTTTAGTTGAGGTATTAGGGTTGGGTTGGACTCGATGATCTTGGAGGTCTCTTCCAACCTCGTCATTCTGTGATTCTGTAATTCTTCCTCTGCCCTTTCCAGCATGTGCTGGTGTTGGAGGTCCACCGCTGTAGGTGTCAATCTCTGCCAATAAAATGCTGGGAAAACCCTGAAGAACCCCTCCTGACTCGGCGGCCTCATTTCCACCGGCTGCGCGTGTCAATGTGGTCAGCCCCCACCACCCCCACCGGAGCTCTGCCCCCCGTGGGAGATGCTTCTGGGGAAGTTGTGGTGCCAGGCTGCCTGCGCCCGTGTCGCAACAGTGGAGTAAAATAAGGTTGCAAAAGCATCCATATTCCTGGAATTACCTGAAGCCTGATCTTTTGACTTTTAAACTCAAAAATAATCTTCACAGTGTGCACATACTCTCTCTCTCTGTGTCTCTCTCTCATATACTTATATATATGACAAGTAAAAAAGTATCACCATCACAACAAGATATGAAACAAAATAATCTCCTTTATTCCAGATTTTAATGTTTAAAAAATAAAATTATATGATCAGATAAGTGTACCTTAAACTTCATCTATTAGTTTATCTCTTCTGATATTTCATAAAATCTAGCTCAGACAGCCAGTCTCTCCTTGAGTGGATTAAATGTCCCGTACTGTAGAATTTTCCCACAGCCAATTGAGAAGTCAAAGAGAAAATTTTCAAGCGCAAATGGTCACTATATAGACAAGGTTTTCAATAAAATATTTATACATAATGTCTCACCCATAAGACTTTTAGGTCTCTAAACAGTAGGGAATCTCAGAGTTTAGATGGCAAGAGAATATTTGGCGTCCATGTGGTGTTACAAACCTTATTGTAAGTCAAAGGACTGCTTAGATCAAAAAGAATTGTTTTCTGCAATTATGAATATAGATATACCATTGTGTAAATCTAGTTAGAGATATTCTATATTCTTGTTGGGTGACAAGTACCTTTTGAATGTATCTGGTTACTGCCTGTCTGAACATCATTAAGATGAACAATAAACTCTTTAATTAAATAAATCTTTGTGCAATGCTTTAGACAATGCAGTGTTGTCAGTTTTTTCCAACCTAACAGAAACTGAATAAACCAGGAATAGCAAAAAAAAAAAAAAATTATCTCCAACAATAAGGCATTCTTTTTCTGCAGTAAAGTGCTTGAGTTAACAGCTGAGTTATAACATAGTGATCACATTATTTCAATGATAAGTCACCATACAGTGAGTTTTAGTGGTATTAGGTAGTGCACTGTAATACTTCACGATGCGAATGCAAGAGGTAAACAATGCTTTGGAGAAAAACATTCTTGCCCAAATATAACCTTCAGTAAAATGACTAAGTAATATTACTTGTAGTTATTTGGGGAATAGTGAGTGAGTGTATGCTGAGCAGCAGTTTGCACCTGATGAACTGCATTATTAAGCTACAGCAAGTATCATAGAAATATTACACTAATATCATGCATGTAGCAGTAATATTATAGTATTATGCGAGTCATAATAAACTGAAAAACGTTCAGAAATAAAGAAAGGAAGTACAAACTTACTGGTCAAGTGCATGCATTAGGGAAGGTTGAATTCTGATTTTCTTTAAGAGAGATCCAAGGAGCTATGACTTTGGGACTGCTGTCTGAGTTCATGTTTTTCAGTTTTGGTCTAATTCCTCATGCTATTTTCCAGTTCCTACACAGCTGAATCATGTCCCTGCAGCTACCATTCAAAGAAGACAAAGTATTCCTAAGGCTCACTTAGCTGCTGATTCTTGATTATTTGTTGAGCTTTTGTGCTGTGGTCTGATCTTGCCTTTACTGACCTCAGTGCTTCAAAACCACCCTCACTACAAGACAGTTAAAAGGAGCCTCATTACGCTATTTTTCGACTTCCATGTCATGTTTACCCCGTGTTATGTTTATCACATATATCTTTTGTGAGCTGGATTGCATGTTCTTAATGTCTCCCATTTACACTTAAATCTGTTAAGTTCATGCAATTTCCTTTCTGTATTGTTTTGGTCCTCCATTCTTCTTTTCCTTAAATAATTAAGCCTCATATTTTAAATCTTTGATTGTTTCCAAATAATAGAATCTGCTTCAGAAATTTTAAAGGTCTTCTTCAATTGTAATGATTAGAAGAAATATAACAAGCTGTTCATTTAATTGTTCATTTAATTTTGTCATAAATACAAGCAAAGTTAAATCTCAGCTTCAGTCTTGGGACCAAATAAATGAGCAAGACAGTATTGAATTTTATAATATTAATATGCTAATTGTAAAGTCATTGCTTATAAAAATCTAAGTTTTAACCATTAAAATTAATGACTTTAATCCAATATTCAGATATACGCTACTAAGAGATCTTTACAGAGTAATAAACACAGATTAGAAGGAGGCCTTTTGTTCTTCAAAATGAATATTGTAAGTTTTGTAGCATATTATTATACCTTTATTATTCTTCTAATATAGTAAACCACGCCATTAAAAAAATGCTGATTTTTTTCCAATTTTAGTTGTCCTTTTGTCTTGTTTTTTAATATTTTGATTGCTTACATCCTTGATTGTAATGTAAGTTTACTACCAAGAAAAAATCACTGCTCTAGATGGTATAAAATCTTTACATGTGTACTGCCTAAAGCATTTTTCAATGACAACAGTCAGTGTTTTTGAAAGAAACATCGAATGCCATTTTCTCAGATTGTTTTCACTGTTCAGTAAAAAGCAAAGATTATTCATATATCTCTTCTATGTAATGCATGCATAGTCTAGAACAAGACTGCTATAACTCCTGTACAAAATGCTCAACAGGAGTAAATAGCATCTATAACCTGAAAAATATACACATCAGTTATCAAAACCAAATGGCTGAGTGAAATCTGGCTGTGCTAAGACTACGTGCAATTAATACACAGAATCTTTTTTACAGTCTCTTATTTTTTAGTACTAGTGAAAAGTATGTAACAAGGTAGGGAAAAAGTATGCATGGAAATAGGCATAAATTTCAATTTTGAAATTGGAATCAATCATGCATGCCCCAATACATTTTTTCTTGCTCTTCTCCAATTAGTGCCTACACAAGATGGTAGGGTATGTACATATTCCAAGCTGTGCTTTCAAGCAATGTTCAAAGCACCATGTAAATCAGATCCTGTCAGGTCAAACTAGAATCAATCCTGAATGTTCTGCTTCTAGCAAGCTTTGAGAGTTGTTTTGGACTTGAGCATGCCCTCGAGCATCCAACTATTTCTACAGATTAGAAACACTAATATTAATGCAACTTCAAACAAGAAAGAAACTGGTGACAACCAAATGAGCATAACTCTCAAGTAAACAGTCGGCATATAATTACGTTGGTTGAACTTGGAGTACTGAAAACAAATACATGCCAAAACAACCTCTCAGGTGATCAGAATCACATGAGAGATTTACACCCAAACCTTAACAGCAAGATGCAAAAATGACAGAGCCTGAGGTATCCAAAACTTAAAAGTGGAATTACCTTACCATGCTACAAAAAGGCTGCTAAAAAGGCTTTTTCAAATTATATATATGGATTGAGTCAGATTCATTAAACCAATGTACCTCATAGGCAGCCTTACATTGCTGATACAACTGTAGAGTTACAAAACTTGAAAGGAAGGAGGTGGCTAAAAAATTACCAAGTGACAGAATGAGCTGTGAAAGAGTTTGTACTTACAACCATGCAAAATAGGAATAAAAATATTACTGAAGGAATTATTGAGATGCAAACTCATAGTAGCTCAGAAATTCAAGGAGAGAAGCATCAACATGGAAAGGGATAAAATTCTAAAGCAGAAATACAAAGTGCAAGAAGGCAACTCAACAGGGAGAAACAGAATCTTCCCTCCTGACTGATACCTGCCTCACTTTTAGAGATTTTCTGCATTTCTTATTGGCAGTGTTGAAAATTTTAGCCTGGTAAAACCTAAAATTTCAGCTCTTTTTGTGCTTTAGCAGCAGATAATTGCTTTGCACATCTAAGTTGCAAATATCCCCCTCACAGAGTGTCCTCTGGTATGGCAAAAGATCCCCAACCATATGACTTAGAGATGTATCTCTTTTCTAAACAAATTACTGCAGCTGACAAAATATTGAAATGTCACCTTACAATTTAGCATAGAAGAATATTCTATTCAAAACAAAAGAAAAAGTAAAGAAAAATTTCAAAGAAAATTTTTCCAAGGTATTGAAAATCTTACTTTCAGCTTGGTGATATTGACTTAGTTACCTATTTTTATATAAGCAAGTCAAAATTGCATAAGTGCACATATATATATTTATATATTTATATAATTAATAATTAAGTAGTGTACTGTTCAGTCAGTTGAACAGTAGTAGTTTAGATAAAACACTACAAAGACATAAGCATGTTTGCTTATGCCTGAAGTCCAAGATGGATTTTGTTTGAAGCTGTTAAAGAATGCAGGTATCTCTGCTATAGGTTGAGATGTTTCTGCTGTGTGTTCTGCACAAGAGCCATGGGGCAAAGCGGGTAAACTAGGGGGATACTGGGGTGGTTGTGTGTGTCAAATAAGGATCCTCCTTCTTCTGCACAGGACTTTTTATAATCATGTCAGGGTTACATCAGTGCCTCCTATGCAACTTAAATTGGAACAAAAGTCATTCCATGAGATGCTCAATGTCCAACACATTCAAGAGTTTTTCTGAGAGATCCAGGCTGGTCAAAACCATACAGACTTGTTTTCTTTCCAGTAAAGTAGAAGCAGGCATGGAACCTCCATATTTATTCTGAATTTGATAGAAGGAGTATCATGAGTTTTGACAAGATGTTTTCAATTTGGCTAGGGGGACAAAAGACACAAAACAGGCTGTTATTTGAGCATATCTAACAGTCAACAGAGGAAAATATGAAACTGCTACACAATGAGCTTTAATGAAGAGGACAAAGACCTCTGAATCCACATAAACTGATTTCCTGTTGTATTGTCTAAAATTATCCCTAAATCAACCAAAACAATTAATTATGCCACAATAATTAAATATATGAGAAATTTATTACACAGTTTTTTAATCTTTATATAGCAGGTATAACTTGTATGCAGCTCTGTATATGCGTACATATACATATATATGTTATTAAAAATTCATGTTTCACCATTTAATTCCACATCATATGCATATCCAAGACCAGAAATAAGGCTAAAACCTGCCACTGAGCAAATTTATTTGGTTTTTGCTCTTATTTTTTCTTCCTCTATCATACTTCCTACTCCATGCATTCTCCTTGTGGTCAGACTTGCAAAACAAATATGATGATAAAATTAAATCACACAGATTTCTGATTTCTGACAAAAATAAAAATTACTAACATGAATGTTTTGTACAATCACAGTTACATGCAAGAAAATGAATGAGAATGGCAGCAGAAGAGTTTCTGTTATTTTATCAGTATGCTAAACTAAATAAACACTGACTCTGGACAGAGAATTTCGATCTTATAGCAACCAAAGTAGAACTCCTATGTTTGTGGGTGTGCCTGCAGATGCTGGGGGAAAAATTGCTCTCTTAGGTATTCAGATGTACTTTCTTTGGTGTTTTAAATTGGCATATAATGGACTGACATCATATGTTTTTAACTGTGTGCCATTTTTTTAACTGTCAGTGGGTGAAATTATGCTAATACATGATCATGTCTATCCATCCTTCCAATTCAGGTCTTTATTAGAAACCTGGATTATCAAAAAATCTCTGCATTGACTGTAAAAGAAGCTAAAATATGTCAGTAGAGAATAAGGTAATCTGATTCCATCATCATTACCTTGAACTAAAATGCTAAAGTGATTATACTGCCTTAATTCAGGTCCTAGAAGAAATGGTCTGAAAGAGTATAAGTACAAGGATTAGGAACTAAATATTAATTAAAAATATAAAACTCTTTTGTTTGTTGGTTTGCTCAGGCTATTTAACTGCTATTAAATTGCTGTTTTTAAAGAAAAGACTGTGCAGCATAATTACTAACATTATGGAACAGTACTGAAATAGTTTAGATACTGGTATTTTAATTTTGTCCTCTGTGCAGGTAGAAGGCATAATGTCTGCCTTAAAATAATACTTGGAGGTAATTAGCCTCATTTTCCTGATCACTGTGCAATTGATATTACTGTGAATATCAACAATGTTTATATACTAAGTAAACCTCTGTTTTTCATTATCTTTGAGCACTAGCTGAAGTTGTGAAATAAATTTGCATGTGTAATTTAAATGGAATATTTTTTCTTTGCAGCAAACCTTTTAAAATCTAAATATGTGATGTACAACTATTTCCAGTTTGTTTTTGCCTTTCAAGCTTTTCAGTAAGGTATTTTAAAATTGTATGAGCTTTCTTCATTCATTAACATAACAAAAATGCATAACCCTGACAAGTGAAAACTATCAGAACCACAGAGTCAGAAAACAGAAGACTGAATTCATATTGACTGTATAATAACAGAAATGATGCTGTTAAAATTCTGCAAGACCTTGCAGAAATATAATAGCATAGTCTGACTCAACTTACCCCCACCTCAGTCTTCTGTAGAAATCAACATAAATGCGAACAACTATGATAGTCATCCATTTCATTTTTTTAAAAAGCATCAGTACACCTTGGATATATTTAGCTGTACAGTTACTTACATTTATACGTGCAATTTAAAAAGTTAAACTATTCCCAGGTCATCTGGTTACTGGTATTTTGAAAATAAATACCATAATTGCTGGTTAATTCACCATTCTTTTTATAAATGTATTCAAAAATTAAATTAATCTAGTTGCACACTGCCTTTCAATTGACATGCTTCACTTTGATTTCAAATAGGCATGTAAATTAGCAATGGATAATGGGATAAATATGCAGTGGTGAGATTTGAAGCAGCCTCTATGGAAAGCCCTGTCCATGCTTGGGCTAAGTCGCTGATCCAAATATTGATGAAGTAATGGAAGAAAAATTTGGGATATCACTGAACTTTGGGTCAGTACCTACAGAGGCAAAATGAACAATAATAGATTTTCCATAAGAGCTAGAGTAATAAAACTTTGTAAATTATTTACATAGTTTTATTCTAAATATATTCGCAAATGATTGGACTGGATTTTCAGAAGTGGAGAAGAGGGGAAACGTTTTGATAAACAATCTATCGCATCTGTCATAAAAATTTTCAGCTAACATTATTCATAGTACTTATTTAAAATATTTTTGAACAAGTTTTTGAATGAATTATGGATGAATACAAACACGAGTTATTTGCCCAGCAGCATAAAATGAGTGAATTACAGACATATGTACTTGTCAAACATTTCAAAAGAATTATTTAGAAAATTTGACTCAACTTGTTTCAAGGCCATACTGCTAATGTCCAGAATGTGTCAACATGCCAAGAGAAAGAAATATGATTTATAAAAAGTTGAACATTTTAATTCCATGATTATATTATTCTGCTTAATCTAGGTACTTGAAAATCTTATTCAAAAGTTAAAGAAATATATGTAATTTGTAACATGTGAGGCCATCTGTATACAATACGGGCAGAATAGTCATCCCTTTTTCTGCCAGTGAGAAGACATCAGCCATGAGTCAGATCTAGTCATATGTCCACTCTGTTGTCCAAGTCACAGGACTACACTGTTGTATTTGAGCTTCATTTTCAGTCTCCTTTGACAACCAGTGTAGAGAAAATAAAACAGTATTAGAAGAATAATGTTTCATATGGATATTGAAGTGGTGTTATACATGCTTCAGTCCTTCCTAACTGATCCAGAGATCAAAATTTTCTTGAAAATGATAGTTCAGGTGCCTATTAGCCCCTCTGCCTTCTCTTAGGACTGATGCACAAGTTAACCCAAGATGCTTATCACGGAAATTACCTGTTCTTCACTACCTTGTTATTCAGCATGCACTATTCAAGGAGTCCAGTTCATTGCTGAAAATGAAGGTCTCAACCAGAAATCTGATGAATCAGTCTGACATCATCAGAAAACAAGATTTTTTTTAAGAAATTAATCATCTCCCTTTGATGAATTCGAAGTTTAGCAAGTATATTCTATAAAAATTGACATAATTATTCCTAGCAATGGTTACAAGATAAAGAAATTTTCTGTATTGAATATGCATGGTGCAGTATAGCTATTGTGTGGAATAATGGAATAAAAAGTAGGGTAGTTAATAAAAAGTAGGGTATTTAAATAAATAATTGCATTCAATGTTCACTAAAAGCATATAGTTAAAAAAAAAAATCAACCAAAACTCTTCAGGACTTTGTTCAGAAGCCATATAGTGAGTGACAGGAACTATATTGTACTGGCAATTTGTTATTCAAAAGGGTCAATTTTTTTTCTCTTAAGAAGACTGAATAGATATATATGAAGCTTCTTAATTCAAAATGCCATTATTGGATTAAATAATATAATTGCTTCTTTGTAAATCGAAAATTATAGAACTCCTCTTTGAATTGTTTTTGAAGTACCCTATCTCACCTTCAGAACAGTCTTCAGCTACCAGCTGAACCCAGAAAGACAATAAAAGATCTGATTCTTGTGAATACTTTTCTTTAGATACAAATGGTACTAAGGATACACATAAAGTGTTCTGTCTCATACCTAGACTAATCAGTTAAGTACATTTTTTCGTTTTCTTTTCCCCCTAGAAAAAAATTACTGTTTACAAAAGAGTGAAACAGATGCGTCATATGGACATCTCACGAATCTACCAGTAGTGTAATGATTAGATAGATTCTAATGATAAAATATATCTAATTGTTTCAATATTTTCTTGTGAATTTTGGGCTTGGTTACTATATGCACCAGGTTCTTCTGCTTCAAAGATAATCAAAATAATCAGTGTTGTATATCATTATTAGCTGGCAGCCTATTTCACTACCAAAAATGAAGATTAATTCTACCAGCACATAAACAACATTTTTCGCCCAGTTTCAAAATATATTGCAACCTGAAATCTATGCGGGTAAACCAGTCATGCTTGTCAAGTATCGTATGCTGGATTTAGTTGTCAGATGAGATGCCTGATTCAGGACAGCAGTATTCCAATCTCTCTTAAGCTACTGCAGGTGGCATTCGCACTTCCATCACCCTCAGGGAACACCTGACAGCAATTGTAGTTATCCATATTTTTAATGTTGGTTCTAGGTTAAAATGTAGTAACAAAATGTCAGATCCTTATTTGACTTATTTTAGTAGTTTAACTAATAGTCTGATAGTAGCGTGTGGAGACACATACTCATCTCCTTTTCTTGCAGTCTATTATCTGTACCTTTATTTTATATTGTTATGTCTGAGACTCATCACTGGTAGTCTGAGACTGATCGCAGTTGATGTCCCCACCTCAACCTTCTCATTTATCACCACAAATGATATAAGTTTGAAAGTTTTTTTGGATGACCCACCTTTGGCTGCTTTTTCTGAAATTCTAGGGACAGGAAGTTTAAGAAAACTAGAGAAGGACTAACAGCACAGTAAAGATCAGGGTCAGTGTTGCCTTAATACACTATATTAGTAGACACAGAGTTTGACTTCATCAAGAGAAGAGGCACACAAAAGTACTAGTGAATCACACAGACAATGGTAATTCAATAAACCATGGTATGACAGGATAATGAATCATTCGTTCCATCCAGTTTCCTTGGTGTTAAGTTTTGCAAGTATGTGTAAGCATGAACCTATGTACTTAAATAAGCACAAACACTGCACTGAAAGCATATCATGGCACTAATTGCAAAGCCCTGTTAGCATTCTTCACGTGCTCCCAATGGACAGAACATTTTCATTTAAATTCTCATTTGCAAAATCACCAAGTCAGCTGGTTTTAAAAAGTTAATGTGGAAAGGAAACTTCTTAAAATTACTTTTTAATGTTCTATATTGGCATGGGCTAGCCATATGGGGCAGTTGGGTACTGTTTGTCACTTGCTTCATTTCCATTACTATACAATTGCAACAGCAAATCCGTGCATCTTGCAGTTCAAAAAGATGTCTTTCTTTTTCCTCATAATGACTAGATATGTTTATTAAGTTTTCATTTCACTGCATTATAATAAGCTTCACAAATACACAATCAAGATAGAGTTACCTTAACAACCTTGTCATTTCAATTTTTCACACATTTCCATTGTGTGTGCCTTCTATCTCACTGAAGTTTCAACTCAGTGGCTGACTGCCATAAACTATTAGTCTGTAGCATTGCTCAGTCTTTAAAAAAATATAAAACAGAAGAAAAAAACAGAAAAAGAAAAAACACAAAAGTGAAATTGCCTACAGCCACTTTCAGACTGTTAGTGTCTACAAGTTATGTTCGTTCATTAGTCCAAAGTGCATTCAAAAGGAACCCCTTCCAACAACAGCAACAATAGCAACAACAACATCAACAACAACAAAAAAGCACCCGGCAAGGAAATAATTCAGGAAGGTTCTATTTTCAAAATCCAAATAAAAGGTATCACTAAACAACACAAAAGATGCTATTCATCTCATTACTTTTGACAAAGCCAAGCAAAATACTTTTATGTGTGTAGCATATGCTTCCTCTGCATTTTGGTACCATGAAACTGTCTAATCTAGAGATATCTGAAAGGCAGTGTGTACTAATTGGTTTGGCTTCAGCTAATAATATTAAATCCACAAATTGGTAAGCAGTGTTAACAGTATTAATTTGATAATCACTGCCTGTTGTAAAGATTGGTTTAGGGAAAGCAGTATATAACCAAAACATGTTTACTTTGGATAATCTGATTATACTTCATTGCCTTTTGCAACATTTTACTTTTGTGGATTTTTATGTTTGTTTGGTTGACTTGTTTACATCTTTTTTAGCCAGACTGGCACATTTTATCCTTATTTTAATGAAATGTATATTGATATTCTATATTTTTCTATAAAAATGTAGATCTATGTGTATATTTTTCTATAGATGTGTACATTTCTGTCATGTACACATAACACTGTATTTCATAATAGCATTACATTAGATTAATATTAATTTTTGTTTTCAAACCCATATTTATTTTCATTTATTTCAAAATCATTTTGCTATAAATCATTGAAAATATGATTGTTCCATTGGACTATATTTTTAAGAATAATTATTATTATACAACTAAAAGGTAGCAACACCTCAAAGGATCAAGTAGCTTGGTTTGCTACCTTGTCACCAATTCCCCTCAGTGCATACATACCACTTTGCTCTAAGGTTGTGATTTGGAATGATGCCGATACATCTCCTAGCCAGGAAACCTTTACCCAATAGGAAGAATAAGGTTCTCCAGAGTCTGCACTGTACAGACAGCATAAGCATGGACTGTGACAGATTTCACTTTCTATGCACAAAGCAGTCTTGACATGAACTTCATGTCAAGAACACATGGCAGAAGTTTCTTGATATTTGGGCTTGCTACCAAAATATGAGCTAAGCTGAGGGATGCTGATTCCTGGAAAAATCCACTTACAGCTCAAGGACCTGAGATTACTCAATAGTTAATGTCATGTGCATGCAGTTTCCTTCTCCAGGTGCACTCGGTGAGATAGTGTCCTAAAAGGGTCATTCTATGGAGCAAATTGTTCTCCTCAGAGAGAAGAAAATAACGTGCAAACAGATATGTCACTCTCAAAAAGCATGGCTGTTGGAGACTGACCAGGCACACTGTACTTTTGTTGTTTCCAAGTTGCCTTCTTTTTCATAGAATCATTGAATCATTAAGATTATAAATGTCCTCCAGGATCATAGAATCCAATCCATTGCACTAAGCTATGTCTGGTTGTTTCTTGAACATTTCTAGGGATCGTGACACCACCACATGACTGGGCTGCCTGTTCCAATGCTTAACCTCCTTTTCAATGAAGAAATGCTTCCTGATGCCCAGCCTAAACCTCCCGTGGCACATTCAGGCCACTTCCTCTTGTCTTGTTGCTGGTTGCCTGGGAGAAGCAGCCAACCCCCACCTTGCTACAATGTCCATTCAGGCAGTGCTAGAGTGATAAGGTCACCTCTGAGCCTCCTTTTATCCAGACTAAAGTGCCTCACCTCCCTTAGCTGCTCCTCATATGACTTACTCTCCAGACCCTTCACCAGCTCTGTTGCCCTTCTCTGGACTCACTCCAACCCCTCAATGACTTTCTTGTAATGAGGGGCCCAGAACTGGACGCAGGACTCAAGTTGTGGCCTCACCAGTGCTGAGTACAGAGGGATGATCACTTCCTTAGTCCTGCTGGCCATGCTATGGCTGACACAGATCAGGAGGTCATTGGCCTTCTTGGCCACCTGGGCACACTCTGGCTCACGTTCAGCCACTGTTGACGGGCACGTCCAGGTTGTTTTCCACCGGGCACATTTCCACCCACACCTTCCCCTGCCTGTAGCACTGCCTGCTGTTGTTGTGACCCAACGGCAGGACCCAGCACTTCACTTGGTTGAACCTCATGTCACTGGCCTCAGCCCACCAATCCAGCCCATCCAAATCCCTCTGTAGAGTCTTCTTACTCTCCAGCAGATCAACACTTCAATGTTGTCTGGGAACTGACTAAAGGTGCATGTTCAGATCAGGATGACTGATCTTGTAATTCATGCCCACGTTGGTTTATATTTGATTTTCAGGCTGAGAAATAATTTAATTATTATCAATAGTTGATATTAACTTTGTATTTTGAGGTTGTGTGGAATTATAGGTCCCTTTGTGCTCATTTTTTTCCCCAGGGTAAAGGTTGTCACTGTTCCCTCTGGATGTATGCAAGGGAGGAAGAACATATGAATACTCAAAGCATGCTTGAGCAGAGAAACCTGTGTCTGAGGATGCCTTTCTGAGATAGCTATCAATAGATAACCCAAAACAGTTTCCCAGCATAAACCATTTGCAAAGCAAATTTCTCGAGTTTTTCCAAGTCTGCAGAGAGACCCCAACAATTTAGAGGGATGGCCAATCAACAACTGTATGAAGTTCAGCCAGGGAATGTGCTAGATTCTGCACCCAGGATGGGAAAACCCTGGGGGTACTAGGAAATGAGATGCTGGAAAGCAGTGCTGTGGAAAGGGCCCTGGGGGTCCTGGTGAATGACAAGTTGCATACAAGTCAGCAGTGTCCTGGCAGCCAGGAGGGCCAACCCTGTCCTGGGGGGCTTCAGGCCCAGCACCGCCAGCCGGGCAAGGGAGGGGATTGTCCTGCTCTGCTCTGCACTGGGGCGGCCTCACGTCCAGTGCTGGGGGGCAGGTTTGGGCACTACAGGATAAAAAAGATATGAAACTATTAGAGAGCAGTTGAAATCACTTGGTCCATTCAGCTTGGAGGAGACTGAAGGGAGGCCTCATAGTTGCAACTTTCACATGAGGGGAAGAGGAGGGGCAAACCCTGATCTCTTCTCTGTGCTGACCAGTGACAGGACCCGAGGGAATGGCCTGAAGCTGTGTCTGGGGAGGGTTAAGTTGGATATTAGAAAAAGTTTCTTCCCCCAGAAGGTGGTTGGGCACTGGAACAGGCTCCCCAGGGCAGCGATCACAGCACCAAGCCTGACAAAGTTCAATACAAGAAGTATTTGAATAACACTCTCAGTCACACCATGTGATTCTTGGGGCCATTCTGTGAATGGCCAGGAGTTGGACTCAATGATCCTTGAGGGTCCCTTACAACTCACCTGATTCTGTTATGTTTACTGTCTTTGTATTTACTATTACTTCAGAGTCTTTTCTTTCATAAAATTACCGTTTCATTTTGAAAGCAATTATGCCCCATTCATCTATCCTTGCTACTTAGAATCCAAGCATTTGCCCTCAGATAGGTCTTTCCAAGACTGAAATGACTTTTTCGATGTAGTCATTCTGTGTATAGAATCTGTTCTGTAACTTTTATCTTTCTTGTTGCCTTTCTCTGAATTTTGTTCCTTGCTATACTCAGCTAACAGAGGAGGCTGTATCTCTTTCTGCGTTTTCTTTTGGTGTTGCCTGTTTGAAATGCAAGCTCTGTCATTATCACTTCTCACTATATACAGTGTCTAACATTTCCTTTTCTTTCCAAATGCCACTTTAAGAACAGGAGTGAGAGGCTACTTGAGGTACTGTGTAAGAAAAACAAAGATCTAGGCTTTAAATGGTACAGATAAAATTAAATTAAAATTGTACAGATAAAAGGCCACGATCACAGGTAGTCCTACGTAATCAATCCATCAAGCACTGATGGACTTGTAAGATATGGAAATTAATTAGCCTTCTCAAGGTTATCTTTCTCTCTGCACTGAAAGCATGAGAACTCCAGGTGAGAATACAATCTAACTTTTAGATGACAAAAATGAGATGAAATGATCACCAATATAGTTGCCAAGTAAGGTGCCTAAATTAATTAAACTTGGATTCCAGCCAAAATTTATTTTGTCAAGAAGCCTGGGAGTATGCACTACATTTTCAAGGTCTGCAGGGAATACTTCAAAGCTCTGTATTTAGAGATGTGGTTGATACAGTGCCCTTCTTTTTGAAAGGATAATGTAAATATTTACCTTAAAGTTTAAACCTTCCTGTGCTACAGTAGGGTGGAAGATTGATGAAGAAGGAGGGTTTATATTAATCAGATTAGCAACAAAAGAAGCAAAAAGTCATTTTGTGTTGTCTCCTTCTGTGCCATCACTGAGACATGATTGTGTGTGCATACATTTATTTAATATTTATAATGGAAAAGTGCCTAGACACTCATTTTGATCACCATGGTCAAATTGTAGTGAGGTGGGTGGTCCACAGAGACACAGATGGTAAATAGACTTCAGTATTGAAAGCTTAAAATAAAAAGACCGTAAGAATTCAGAAAGACAAATATCTATGCTGTACATGAGTATGCTTACATAAAATATAACTTTTTTATTCATACTCCTGGCATTTCAAGTTTTTTTATCTTTTTATTTTATTGAAATATAAGATTCTAATGTTTCAGAGCAAAGAATCTTAGCATGTTTTCTAGACCTATAAAAGGCAATACTAATAAATAATGGAAGTAAATATTTAATTTTCCTTCCTGCTATTAAATTTATCTGTTGAAATATGCAGCACAGATCACTAATAAAAATCCATATTATTAAGTAGAACCACTGTAGGTATTTAAATAGACCACAATATCATAAAATACAGAATAAAATATGCCTAGTGAAGAGTTCTCTCATATATTAATTTCTGGCAAATTTATTCAAGATTTCCAGTAAGTTCAACAAAAGCCATATTTATGAAATCATGTGCTAGAGTTAGTTACTTATTTTCAAACCTTTATTTTAGAGAACTAAATCATTTTGAGGTACAGATGTCTGGAACGTAATAAATTAAATGTGGTGGAATCACCATCCCTGGAATTGTTCAAAAGGGTTGTTCTTGTACCACTTGCAGATATGGTTTAGTGGTGAGCACAGTGTTGCTTGGTCAATGGTTGGACTTGATAATCTTAGAGACCTTTTCCAACTGTAATAATTGCCTAAGTCTATGATTCAAAATCTGTTTTTCTTATTTACATTAGTTAGATCACTTGGAAACAGTTCAGTGTCCAGAGACAAGCATGGACTAAAGTTTGAATATCACTGAAATAAAATATCTACTCTTGGCATAATTCTCCCTTGAAAGAGAAAGTGTAGTGATCATGGCAAGATGCTGCAAAGGTTTAGTTGTGGGTTTCTTGTGTATGATAGGTTTTTCTTTCAAAAAATATAAATCAAAAATGAGTAAAAGTCCTCATACCAAAATAAGTATGAATTCAATTCTATATTTGAATATAATTAAAATGCAGCTTTATTAAGAGCATACTGGAAAGTTCACTTGAATGCAATGATGAGGTAGAACTGCAACACTATTTCACTTTTCACTCACAGTAGCACAGGAGCAGTTCTGCTGTCCTGAGCACAGGAGGAGCACACTCCAAGAGGTTTCATTTCTTTCCCAACCTCATTTCCAGTCGTTCTCAAGACCACATGTATCAATCTTTGCCTTATCCCTTTTGGACCACTGTCACTCATGATTCTTATTTTTGCTTGGCTTTCTGTATACTTTTGCCTCTTTCTTTTGTCTTTCAGATTGTTATTCACAGACATACAGTCCTACGAATCAATAACTACACTCTCTGCATTACTCCAGGCAAACTCTGCTTATTTTCCCTGGCATATTTCTGTTCCAGTCTTTCCAGGTACCTCAGAAAGTAGCCTGTGCTATTTCACTGTTTTTAAACAAAGAGTTTTTAATTGCTTTCCTGTCTGAAAGGAGTGAAAGCTGGCTAACAACCCCCCTGAATTCAATGACCTTGGTGACTGCCTGTAAAGTGACATCATGGCTGCTGGCAGCTGCACAACACCTTTACATAATAAACCCAGGATTGTCCATGTACTCAGTACAATATAAGCTGTCACATCACTTTTGCTGCTGTATTTGTATAATCTCTCTTTCTTCCAGTGTTTGTATTTTTCCTTTGGACTTCTTAATTTCTAAAGACAATTACTCTATACAAGAAAATTTAAATAATTGGACTCTGCTCAATATTTGGCTGAAGAAATTCACACCTAAAAAAGGAGGATGGCATGGTTGTTCCAGGTGTCAGGTTATTAAAAAACATGAAATCATCATATCACAGGGAGACTTAGTGGGAAGGGATCTGTGGAGTCTATCTGGTTCAACATCCACTTCAGTCAAAAAATAAATTGGGCCAAAATCTGATTTCACTTATGAGGATATTGAAGAATATTTGAGTTTCTGAGTCTTTTTCTAAAGCTCTGAATTACCACAGAATGGGTAAAGTCACGTATTTCTCCTATGAGATTCTCTTAAAGCACCACTATTGCTCCATGCCCATCTCCTAATTTTTTGAGATTTGGGCTAATATATGACACTCCTCCCACTGATTTTAATTGTTTCTAGTTATTTTATCAGAGATGTTGCTGGCAGTATGCCTAGAAACAGGTAGCTGTTTCTCTTCCTTTCAAGTTCTTCCTTCTGTTAGCGCATATGTGACCTGCTGCCCATAAGGATCTGTACACTTCATTCTCACATATTCATGAGCTCTTTCTCAGTGTTTATTAGCTTATCTTATATATATTTAAAAGTTATGATTTCCAACATAGATTTCCTACTAACCACCATTTAAGATCTCAGTGCCCTACAGCAATTTTTTTAAACCTCCCCTACAACTCTGCTAGGGGAGTTTTGCCTCTAAAAAAGCAACATGGTTGAGCTTTTAATAACTAGCCATTAGCAAGCAAATTTATATTAAAATATACAAAAAATCTGCTTTATAATATTTATGTTGTCCTTTTACGATTTTAGAAATGCACAGATGTTGGATTTATGAGCATTTGAATGGTTCATTCTGAGATTAGCAGAATTAATAAAAAAAGTAGGTTCAGACTTTGCTTGTTTTTATCCTTCTGTTGTCATTGTAAGGTACTGAGCTGTAGCATGCAGAACTAGGTAGCTTGCTTTCATTAATTTTCAAATATTTCATGGCAATATGATGACACAACAGCTTTACAGATGGAAGGAATTGAAATATCAATAGTGCAGTATATAGTCTGAGTAACTGACTCAGTATAAAATGCAGCAACAATCTTCAGTGATAATTTTGTAAATATACCAGCTTTACACAGCATAGCTATGGTACTATTTTCTCTCTTTAAATATTTTATAGCATATTTCTGATTCATAGGTTACTCATTCTTCCACTCACTCACTCACTCTTTCACTCACTTGCTCACTCTCATTTTTCTCATTTATTGCCCTTTTGGTAGAGTATGAACTCATTTTACAAGTACACATGGGAATTTATTTCTTTAGGAACTGTATTTATTCAGGAAATTTGGACCCCTACATGGACAAGGGTTAAATACACAGTTAAAAAACCTACTCATTTAAATAAGTATTTTCTAATTTCTACATAGTTTACATATTCTGCTCCTGTTCAGTGTCTTTTATAGAATTCAAAGCTATTAGTGTGCTTACCTATCAACAATATTAGGAAATGGCATAGACATTACAGCAGGGAAATATATTAAAGTTTCAAATTTCTAAATATACCCCAATGAACACTGACCAGTCTGCTGTAAATGATCCTATTTTGTCAACATGTTATGGCTTCATGCCTTTTAGATTAATCTATGTTTATAGTTTTAGAAATAGTTTAAATATTTTATTATTATATTTCTCACAGTCATACAAAGTCAGTTTTTTGTTAGTTTAGGGGCAGAGGGGCAGAGGGTTGAGTAACTCAGGTTCTTAAAGCACACTGAATGAACATTGAATATGTCTTTCTAATAAACAAAATTTTCCAGAGGACATAGTTTTTCTTCAGTGCAAGTAGCAAAACATTATTTGTACACATGCAGCTGAGATCTCTTTTCACTCTCCCCTGCTTTTCCCCTTCCAGAAACTGAGAGGATTACCCTTCCACAGGACTGGCAGCAACAGTCCTTGGCTTTGGCTCATCCCAGCCTCAGACTGCTCTAGCCAAAGACAGAACGATGGCAGAGGATCTGCTATTGATTTGGTAGTATAAATGTTTATATGGCAGTATTCAAGTGTTTGCCTTGACACTGTTTAGTTTACTAATCTCGACAAAGCCTCAGGAATTAATTCTGGAGTGTTTTTTAATTCTGGAGTGTGTCACATTTAATTAGACCACAGGAGCACAAGCTTCTGTTATGCTTTTTCCTCTTCCTTTTTTTTTTTTTTAGTATTCCTGCTGTTTAGCACTGATTTTCTATATTCAATTTTCATTTTACCTAATCTTGTCAGGGTTCATTTACATTCTTGCTTTCTGCTTGTTTCCTCTTTTTTTCAGCCTTTCTTCAGTGAGTTTGAACACAAGTTTCACATTTCATCTGAACCTTTAAACCCACAGTGTTCCAGTAAATAGAAAACAGTCACCAAGTTGTGTGCTTATGACTTTGCCTGCTGGGTTTTGCTTCTCAAAATGTGAGTTAGGAATCACATGGAAGTGGTTTGCAAGAACAGATTTACATAATGGTTTTGTTTTTTTTTTTTTGCTCCCATCTTTTTATTGCTACTTTACATAGGAACTTATTTTGTTTGCTTTTTTAATGTCACTGTTGCTTGGTGATCACAGGAGTGTTATTCAGTTGCTAGTCTCATCTTTTCCAAGCAGTTATGAGACGAAAGGTGCTTTTTTTCTAGTGATACCACAGTAGAGAACATTTTAATCTGACTACCAGAGATACAAAGAGGGAAAAAAAAGAACTGCATGTTAATTTCAGAATGGAATAAGATTTGTATTTTAAGACAAACAACTAAAGTTTATAAAAAGAAAAGGCCATAATATGCTTGCTATGGATAGGGATCAGACAGCTTCCATTTCTTATACTTCAAGAACATCCAGTATGGATACGGTTTTAGAATCCCTAAGGAACATGGAGAAAGAAGTAAGAGTGAAATTCAATTTATTTCACATCTATTTTTCAGCAATAAACTAGAAACTATCATGACTGTTAAACAAAAATAAAAGAGCCAATCCTTGAAAAAGCAGGAAATTTCCAAAGCATGAGAAATTCCTACTCTCTGAAAAGTATGATTGATTTATCCTCATGTCTGTGGTAACCTCATAATTTTCACTCACCCTCATGTTCCTAGATACAGTTTTAACGTCTTACTAAATTCCTAGGTTGAAGGGGGAAAAGGCTTTTATACAAAACTGTATGTACTCTGTGGTCTATATCAGTTAGTGTTAAAGCATATCTAATTCTGAATATCTAGAATACAATTAGCTTTAAGTTTATGTAAATCATGTGCAGAATTGATTGCTCTAATGCAAATATTGTGAATTTTGTGAGGTTTTTGTGTGCATTTTATATAGGGGAGGAGACACTACAACACAGAAACAAGAATCTTAATGACTGTATGAAAAATTGTTACAGTTAACAAGAACTCATGCAGTATATAATTTTAATTTTAAACAGTGGGTCACAAATTTTCTCACATTAGTAAATATGAAACTAAAAAATATTTTCACATATATGTGTATCTAACCACTGGAATGATGGTATGACTCAGATGAATGAAAAACAAGTTCAAAAAATAAACACTACAGCATATGTTTTCTGCAAGTTCTTAACTGAGGGGGAAAATCATGTTCACTTCTCTTCCCCCTACATGTTATGGCTCTTGTTCGAAGCGGTCTCTCTTTAACCTCTTCTACTTTCAAGGACTTTAGTAAGATACCTCCTACTTTACAAGTGCTTAATCTTACCTGTCACAGGATTGCAAATCTTATAATATTGGTAAATTTAAAATGCATTTTATTGCAGACACGAAAGAATGTAAACATAGTGCTTGAACACATGTTTCTTCATCGATTTTTTTTGCTAAGAGAACAGAAGCCTGAGGAGTAAGAGTAGGGTAATGTAACTGAACAGAATAGCTTCAGTTGTTGAATTTTGAAACTAGCTGAAAGTCCTAGAAAGGATACAATTAAACTCTCCTCATGAAGTAAGCAGCAAGATTAGCTTACAGCCTCTAGGACAGATAGCTTGATTAACCTACAGAGTTTTGACAGCATTATTAACCAATTCTAGAATTAAGAGAAAATTTGGAATTGGCAAACACCCTTTCTGTGCAGGGACAAAAAGTGCCTGCGGGCCCAGAAAACTCCAAAACAGAATGATGTGACCATGATCTTTTGTCCTAATGATCTCTCTTTTAATTTTAATATTTGTGGGTATCCTTTTGTTGTTGTTGTTGTTGTTGTTGTTGTTGTTGCAGAGGTGGGGAAGGGGGGTAAAGAACAAACAAAAAACCCTAATAAATAAAACTGAAATGAAAAAGCATAGCAATAAGCCCAGAACTCATGTTTGGCTGGGGGTGGGAGGCAATCACATGTAAGCTGTTTTTTCAGTGATAACACCGGAAAGTTTTTGTGATACTTGAAAACAAGAAACTTAAATATAGTCTTTGATCCAAGAACTTTCCAATTCCTTTGATCTCCTCATTACGGTGCTAATATTAAATAGACTTCTGCACCCTAAGTGTGCTAGATAAAATGAAGAGTTCAAGTCCACATCAGCAATTCTGCTGAACTTTGTGAATTTATGAGTAGAAGTTATTTCAAATCTTGTGGTTCATGTATCTAGCCATTGAAAGTTCACATTTTAGCCATTGAAAAGAATTCTTAATTATTTCATTCAGAAGATACTATTAGATTTTATGTATTCGAGTCTTCAACTTGTGGAAAACAATACTGAGGATTTAACTGAAAACAGTTAGAAAGTAGCATTGATAGTATAGCATTTAATTGTAATAAATTCATAATATGGTGAAAACATAAACATTTGCAGTTTAATCAGCTATTATATTGAATGAGTAATGGCAAAAACACTGTGATCTAGATTACTGGGTTTCAACCTTTTCTGATGTGAAAGCACCTAAAACATGTTCTGTAAGTCAACAGATCTCTGTATATTGAATTTGTAATTGGTTTACTTTTGATGTTTACTAGTTTAATATGTAACTTCTGCTCTACTTTTGTCTGGGATAGAGGTAATTTTCTTCATAGTAGCTTCTTCAGTGCTACATTTTGGATTTGTAAGTAAACCAGGGTTGATAATACAAATATATTTCAGCTACTGCTGAGCAGTGCCTGCACTTTGTCAATGCCCTTTCCATTTCTCACTCCATCCAGCAAGTAGGAATTTTTTTGCACAAGAGATTGGTAGGGGACACAGATGGGACAACTGACCCAAAGTGACCCAAGATATGTCCCAATGCATATAGCATCATGTTCATATAGAGCTAGGAGAAAAAGAGGGAAGAGGCAATGTTCAGAGAAATGGTGTTTGTCTTCCCAAGTGACTGTTCCACCTATTGGACCCCTGCTTTCCTGGGGATGGCTGAACACCTACCTACCCATGGGAAATGGTGAATTAATTCCTTGTTTTGCTATGCCTGCACACAGCTTCTGCTTAACCTATTAAAGTGTCTTTACCTAACCCATGATTTTTCTCACCTTTCCAGTTCTCTCTCTCATCTGGCTGCAGAAGACCGAGCGAGCAGTTGTGTGGGGCTGAGCTGCCTGCTGGGGTCAAACCAGAACAGTACCTCACAAAGAGTTCCTGGAGCCCCGGGTATTTGTACACCAAAGGCCAAAACTTTTGAGTTTCAATGTCTGTTGCCAACAGTCTAGAACAATTTGGTGTACTCAGATATTTCCAGTGACCCTGTTCAATATGAACCCATTAAGAAAACAAAGGCACACTAAGTCACTAACTGCAGTGTTGCAAAACACTTCTGGTCTATTAAAGATTTTATGGATGCAAGCAGTTTGAAGCCTGTAATCTTCAGACTTGGCTGTTTGTTCCATTACTGTAGCTAAGACGAACACACTGCAGCATTAAGTAGCTCCTTTGAATAGGGCCACTAACAAAAATATTTTAAAAAAACAGTAAAAAAAAGATGGGAAAGAGAGCAATAGTTTTCTTCACAGAAATAATAAGTGCTGCACAGGTCTAGTTTAAAATGAAATAGATTTATGTCCTAAATTTCAAAAACAGGATTATGTCACACATCTGTGAAATGCCAGGCCTCCTCTTGTAGCTTATTCATAGAAGATAATAAGTACTAACCAATATTGCTATGCAAATATATCCCACAAGGGCACTACTTCTTCTCTTTGGGCCAGTATTCCTGATCTAATCTGGTTAAAGAAACTGATTTTAATACATCCTTTCAAGGGCCTTTAAGAGTTGGTATAATTAATTTTATGTATAACTGACTACGATCACGTATAACAAATGTTTTCCCATCAACATCCATCTAAATACTTATTTTACCAATCTCCATTCATCAATATCAACATCCATCTAAATACATACGTTTTATTAACAATTGAAAGTTAAAATCTTAAACCCTTTCCTATTATAAAAACTTAATTGATGAAGAAGATCAGACATTCACTGTATGAATTAATATATGACCCAGATCCTACCTTGGGAGAGAAAAAAAAGAAGAGGCAGTGCTTTTTATCTCAGGTTTCTAGCCAACACTAATTGGACTGCCTTTTTTATGTTGAGTACTTGTTTTCACAACGTAATACTGGCATTCCTGTAGTGCTAAGGGATTTGCAAACAAAAGTTTCATAATGCCAAAGAAAAAGAGACTTTTCTTAAAGGAGATCTGAGGTGCATCCCAACTTGATAGCTTCAAGTGTGAAAATTATTTTAACCTTCCATTTTGCACTCCTTTGTGCTGTTTATTTGTGCAGAACTGCATATCACTAAAGAAGATAGGGCCTTTGTCCTCAGGTTTCTAGCCCCCACCTCTCAATGCCCATGTCAGCATTAAGTTCACCCTCATTTCATTCTCTCTTTGTTCAATTGATTTGAGTTCCTAGATTCACAACAGCCCAACATTAACAGGCTGAATTTCTACAGAGGTGTTCCCTGTTTATTTAAAGACACTCAGATCCAAAATGACATACTTTAGTTACACAGCTGGTTTTAGACACTTAGTTCTCAAACCTGTGGTAAAAGAGAATATAGGGTTCTTAGGCTCATGAGGAGCTTTGTGCTCCAGCATGACCAACCTGAGGGATCAGACAGCAATTATGAGCAGGTGAACTTGGCATCCACAAGTCCATGGGCCCTGTTTGGAATGCATCCATGACTGCTGAAAGACCTGGTGGACACCAAAGCTAGGCCACTCATGATCATCATTGAAAAGTCTTGGGGATCAAGAGAGTTGCCAGAAGACTGGAAGAAAGCAAATCTCACTCCAGTCTTCAAAAAGGACAAGAAGGAGGGCCTAGGAAATTACTGCTCAGTCAGCCTCACCTCAATCCCTGGACAGGTGACGGAGTGCCTCATCACAGAGGCCATCTCTATCCACATGGGTGACAAAATGGTGATCAGGATTGGTCAAAATGGATTCCCTAAAGGTAAATCATGCTTGACCAACCAGACTGCTTTCTATGATGAAACATGTACCTGGATGGATGAGGGGAGAGCAGTGAATATTGTCTACCTTGGGTTCAGCAAGGGTTTTGACCCGGTCTCTCACAACACCCTCGTAGACAAACTCAGCAAGTGTGGACTCGATGAGTGGAAAGTGAAGTGGATTGACAACTTTCTGAATCCCACAGGGTAAAATCACTGGCTCATGTCTGTCACAAGGAGTGTCCCCCAGGGTTCAATAGTGGGCCCAGTATTAACTTATTCATCAGTGACTCAGATGAAGGGGCAGATGCCTCCTCAGCAAGTTCACTGAAAACACAAAGCTTGGAGGAATGGCCAACGCCTCAGCGAGTTGTGAAGCCCTTTAGACGGACCTCAACAGGTTAGACAGAGTTTGTTTTGTTTTGTTCAAAAGATTTCCAGATTTTCTTACCTTCTTTTACCCCTACCTAAAATTACTAATTACACAGAAATGTTTTTCAAGTTCATATACTCATGCATGTGAAAAATTTTAGTTATCAGATTACAATGTGTCTTTTTCTTCTTTGTTTAAGGGAATGAATCTGGGCTAATTCTACATGTTAGCAGAGCAGCAGGCTGAACATAAAGGTTAAGAAATATGAATACATGAGTTATGATATTTTTTATGTCAGTTGATGATTTTTTTTTTGCCAACCTTCTTTGGATTTGAATGAAATTTGAATAAAAACATTAAAAATGTTAACCATAAAATAAAATTGTAAACACATTTTTCAAATGAAAAAGGGAAAAATTTTACTAAAATTTAATAAAAAATGAAATTTAGGTTCTAGTCTTTTTGAGCTAATTTTATCTCTGTGTTCAAGCTCCTTATTTAGAAAACAATTGTTACTGTTTGCAGAATTCACTCTGTTGTCTTTGATATTTAAGGTAAACAGAGCTAAGAATTACAGAATTTTTTTGTTAATAAACTTCAACAAAACCAACAAAGGGTATAATATCAAGAAGATCAGAAAAGAAACACAGGTAAACACTGTCAGCTAAGAAGAATTGAGAAAAACCATTTTGCTCAATAAAATAAGCTCAGGACTGTATTAGATTTTCAACTATATGAATGTTTAGCTGACTGGTGTAGTAGTTCTGTAGTAAAGACCTAGTTAGTGTAAGAAAATATACTCAACAGAACCTCCAGGAATTTCACAAGGATGGAGAACTGCTTCCGTTGCAGAAACAGCTGACCAAGGAGAAGCAACAACTGAATAGATGTATCTTCCCTGTATAGGAATCCTTTGATTGCAGTTTTCACTGAACAAGAGAAACCAATGTTGAATGAAGGAGCAAGCTTGGCACCTTGTTTCTGTGATAGGCAGTGACCTGATGTTCCCCCATGTTTTAAACTCAGTAGGAATTAGGAAGACATAGTATCATAGAGACCACAATATCAATGATCTGCTGAATGGCACTTGTCATTCCTTAAATTATCATCTCCCTTTTCTTTGGGGTAGATGTGAAAGGCATACTCAAGAAGCTTTAAGAGAAACAAAACACTGAAAGTAAATTAGAGTTCAGCAAATGCTGGCCTTCACAATGTAGCATCAATTACCTGATGGACATAATGCATCTGTCTTGGGGGACTACTTCTAGTTCCCATCATATTCAGAATGATACTCAGCTATTTTTTTTATCAGCACAACTAATGTACATGAAATACATTAGGTAATTTATATACATTTTGATTCACATACACTAATATATATGTGCATAGGAAACAGATAAGAAGTGTCAATGTGTTTTTGTGTGTCTATCTTCATATTCAAAGCTACACATAATAGCTACACATAAATAACATGAACACACTCCCCACAAAATACCAAACAGGGTGTAGAGATCTGGAGGAACAGTTTCTGGTGTTATTCTTAGAATTCACTTCTTTGTTATTTAAACACACCCTATCTGCTTGCTCTGCACAAAAAAAAAAAAAAAGAGGATCAGATCTGTCCATTGTGGACCTGTCTTTCTCACAGAGTTCTTAGGGTGCTTTGGATGCTGCAAAAATACTATTTGCTGGTTCACTGCTAGCGTGTTCAGACTGAAGAATGCTGAAATACCAATCCAAACTAAAGAAAACCAGTGCTTTCAAACCAAACCAACACTTCATAACCAGCATTGTCATGTCTGAGACCTCTGTGTTTAGAAGACCCTCCACTGAAATTTGCAGAACACGAGCACTCTATTAGACATGTGCAAACAAATTCATGCCAGAAGTGATAAGCTGCCACTGCCAATGACCTCTACAAAATATAAGATTGAAATTATGTCTGCAGAAGTAAATAACATGCCTGAGGGAATAGAACTGAAACAGTATGCATAGGCTATGTAAAGTAAAGAATAAACTCTGCATTTGTGACTTAAGAAACTAATAATGCTCTCCTAATGTGTAGATCAAAAACAACTACATATATTTGTCAGGAGACCCAAAAGCATGACTCGTAAAATGGCATTTAAAAGTGTTGATAGTCTTTAAAAATGGATATTGCAATATCTTTGGAGACTTTCAAATCATTGAATGAGTAAATGAAACCAGAAAAACAATGACAATTAATTAATATGTGTACAACACAACTATTTTATAAAAGTGAGCAAGGGAAACCAGTATAGAGAATGGGCCATCCTAAAGCCACTCAGCAGTGCTCTGCACTGCAGGTTGTAAAGATAAGTCCATTTATCAATGCCCCTTTCTGCATTTATGTCATATTTTGGGTTTTTGCTGTACTATATTTGATATCACTAAATGCTCGTTTTGATCAGGGGAAGGAAGAATGAACACAAACTAACACTTGAGCCAGACCTACAGAAGACCAGAAATGTATCTTTATAAGTCAGATTATTTTTCTTAACTCCGTGGAGACTTAAACTTCCAGAATATTTTAATGTGGATCAATTTGAAAATCAAGGTTTATATATCCAAGGAAATATATAACTGTTTTGTTTAAGCATATGCATTTCTTGGGATTTGATTCTATGGATCGGGTTAGACTAATATGAGAAAATACAGCTCTAGTTGTTCTCTAATAAATTTTGGTTATATTTATATAAAATATTACTAGCTGGAATATGACAAATATTTATTATAAAGATTTTTTCTGATTAGACATTGAAAAGACATAAAAATCTATAATTAAAACATTATTTCTGTTTAAGTAAGTGTTATTAGCTTAGTATAATATTGTTTTGAATTAATAATTCTGCCTTATGACATGATGTTAAAAGAACAGTGGGCCAAAATGTTCTACTCTATGGAGTACTGTGCTGTAAGGAAAATAAATTAAAATCTGTAGAAATGTTTCCTAATTCTCTTCTCATATTATGCCCATAATTTTTGTGGTGAAAACACATGTAAGGCCCATTAAAAATTAGCTTTTGATATATGATATCTTTACAAAAGAGAATTCAGTTGCAGAAATAGCAGTAGATAGCACAACTTTTACTTGGTTTTATGTTTAACATGAGTGAAGCCTGCCTATATGGATCCAATTTGTGTTATCTTTAACTTCCATTGCTTCATTAGGAGTTTCACAACCTCAGCTCTTGCTCCTAACCCCACCCCAAATTCATAAGGATATTGCTTCCCCCGTGTGCAATAGAAAAGTCTGGCTTATATAGAAATGTCTTTTATATATATAGTTGAAATGTTTCATGAGGAAAATACAAAGTGTTTGCAGAGTGTTTGGAATTTTTTGAACACTAGTATATTCTATTTACTCAACTACCACTTTTCTGTGGGTATGGAAAGGTAAACTTTTGTTACCTTCTTTTTCCAGACCCTTTCAGTAAGTTTATAACTATTCTCAGCAAAAGTCTTGCTCATGTGTGCTCAAGATAGAGCCACACTTTCATTTGGCTGGTGGCAGTATTGCCCTTTATCTTCAGGGTGATAGCTTTTGCTACATAAAGCCTCTGACAGATCCACTATGTATTCAGAAGTTTTGCTCAATATATTATTAAAATGGTAATAAAAAAGTAGATTCATTTAGCCATTGTACTACTGTCAGCAAAATCCATCATCACTTTCTTTGTTAGAGTGTGATGCTTTAATTTACATATTAAAACCAGTTTGAAATAGAATTAATAATCATAAATAATATTCAGGCATAATGTTAAAGAGCTGATTAACTTTTACAAGTAGAATGGGACATTTTTACTGAAGAACTTTTCTCTATAGATGTAGAAAAAAAAAGGTTATTTAGGTCTCCTTATCCTTTCTCTTCTGTCCTCCCTTTCTTGCCCCTCCAATGTCAGGTCTTCGTGGTAGTTCCTTAAAGTATCAGGTGAAGTGAGAATCTGGAATGGGCAGGTTTTCTCACTGACACTAAAGGTGAGATTTTCAGAAGCACTAAGCCTTGATAAATCTCTGCTCTCATAGATGTCAGTGGTAAAATGAGGTCAGTGGAGTAATTATTTCACAGCTGAATGCCCACAGTAGATCAGTTTTCTTCTTCTTTTTTTCTCTTCCTTTTTTTTTTCTTTTTTTTTTTCCTATTTTTTTTTTTTTTAACTTCAGGCTCTCTAGAATTCCTACAGTTGTAGGATCAGTCCATTTTATGCCTTTGATATATACAGCCCCAGAGGGGCAATTATCTATAAAATATACAAGGTTATCCACATTGCTATTCTTCTCCATTCTGCTTGGGCTTTTTTGTTTCTATTTTTTTGGGGGGTGTCTCTGAGGAAAAAGATGATATAAGCCAGGGTAATTCACAATGCTGTTCACAAAGCAACTCTGAAACATAAAGGCAAAACCAAAGAATTATAACCTTGAAACTACATTTCACATTTATAGCAAAAATATACCTCTTCTCTGAATAAACCTTAACAGATGCAGATTAAAAAAAAGAACATATTTTTCAATCAAAGGCACATATTTCACATAAGAAAAATTAAAAACCTGCATTGTATCATAGCAGAAAGGAAGGGTGAAGGTCAAAGGGCAATAAGCTTGAATGGTGACCTTGCTTGCTGAATTTCACTTTCCAGACCAACAAATGATAAATCACACATCATCATTAAAAAAAAAAAACCAAACCAAAAACATTAACAACCTCATAAAATGAAAGTTCTATGAGGAAAGAAGCTCAAATGACATGAACTATGGGACTGAACTCCTCAAAATAACCTTCACAAGATCTAGTATCCTTCCCACTGCCATAAAGTCTAATCATTTTCATCAACATATAATAATCCAGTAATGATTTTCACCATAGTAACTATAGAAATATTTAAGAACTAAAGAAAACAAACTATAATGTGCTGTTTGTTCATTTTTGTTCACATTTATTTTAATATTTTATACTGGAGTGAATAATGGGAGAATATTACCCCCACAGCATTGTCCCAAGTAGGGTTTTATATGAGTCACTGCATTAGGACCCAAGCACTCCTGTTCGCATGCTGAGACATTGTGGAAAGCAACGGCATTGTAATTCTGCCAAAATGTCATGTGTAGCAGTGAAAGGGGAAGAGAACAGTGTGTACATAGGTCTGCTTAAGCAATTAATATCTCTTTTATGTTTTTGTAGGAAATCTTTGTCCGCAACAGGGACAGTGGAGTCAAGTGCACCCTCAGCAAGTTTGCTGATGACACTGAGTTGCATGGTGCAATTGACACACTGGAAGGAAGGAGTGCCATCCAGAGGGACTGTGACAGGCTTGAGAGGTGGACCTGTGTGAACCTCATGAAGTTCAACAAAGCCAAGTGCCAGATTCTGCACCTGCATCAGGGCAACCTCAGGCACAAATACAGGCTAGATGGAGAATGCATGGAGAGTGGCCCAGAGGAGAATGACTTGGGAGTGAGTGTTGGTGGACAAGAAACATCCTGTGTCTTGGCCATGTATCCTCAAAGCCCAGAAAATCAACTGTATTCTGGGATGTATTCAAAGCAGCGTGGCCAGCAGGGTAAGAGGGGTGATTCTGTCCCTCTACTCTGCTCTGGTGAGACTCCACTGCAAGTATTATGTTTGGCTCTGAGGCCCCCAACAGAAGAAAGATGTGGACCTGTGGGAATTGGTCCAGAGGAGGTCACAAAGATTGCCAGAGGGCTGGAGCACCCCTCTTATGAAGACCAGAGAAACCTGAGAGCAGCCTTCCAGTACTTTACTGGAAGGGAGTAGATTTGTATTAGGTATAAGGAAGAACTTCACTTTGCGAGTGGTGAGGCAGCAGAAGGGGTTGTTGAGACAAGTTGTGGATGCAACATCCCTAGAAGTGTTCAAGGACAGGTTAGAGTAAACTTTAAACAAGTGGAAGGTGTACCTGTCCATGGCAGGGGACTTGAAGGTACTTTCTAACCCAAACCACACCATGATTCTGTGAAATATAACTTAGTTTGGGCATTTTGAGAGCTTTTCTTAAAAAAATGAGAGACATAAATATTTAGAAATTTTTAAAGCCCTTGACACTTCATGTCTATAGAATTTTACCTAGCTCCAGAAATGACAGTGTGTAGATAATGCACGTAGCATCAAGAAAACACTTCTGGAGAGAAAGATCCCCAAGTTAGAATTACAGTTCCTTTTAAAATGGTAGCTATAAGAAAGGTCTTTTTCACAGAATCACGGAATCACAGAATGAACTGGGTTGGAAAAGAGCTTTGAGATCATTAAGTCCAACCTATGACCAAAAACCTCTTCATCAACTAAACCATGGCAATGAGTGCCATGTCTAGTCTTTTCTTAAACATGTCCAGGGACTGTGACTCCACCATCTTCCTGGGCAGACAATTCCAGTGACCAAACACTCTTTCAGTGAAGATGTTGCAATATACAGGCTCGTCTGTGCCCCTGGCTAAACTGTCTGTCAAAGACCTCTACCAATGGGATACGGCATGTGTCACTGGCCAAGGGTCTGCCCAGCCTATAATCCGAGCCAAGCAGGAGGCAAGCTGGGAGCTTTGAATCATCCCCTATAAAAAAAGGATTCCCGGAAAATAAATCTCTCTTGATCTGCCTTTACGCTGAGGCAGCCGTGTCGTTCCTTTCTCCTCCCGGACCCCCTCACATAACATGAAGAATTTTTTCCTGATGTCTAACCTAAACATTCCCTGGCATAGCTTAAGACTGCGTCCTCTCATTCGGTCAGTGGTTGCCTGAGAGAGGAGACCAACCCCCACCTGACTACAGCCTCCTTTCAGGCAATTGTAGAGAATGGTTAGCTCACCCCTAAGCCTCTTTTTTTCCAGGCTAAACAACCCCAGCTCCCTCAGTCGTTCCTCATAGAGTTTGTGTTCCAGGCCCTTCACCAGCCTTGTTGCCTTCCCCTGGATGCTTTTGAGCGTCTCAATGTCCTTCCTAAACTGATGGGCCCAGAACTGGACACAGCAGTCAAGGTGTGGCCTAACCAGTGCTGAGTACAGGACAAGAATGACATCCCTGGTCCTGCTGGCCACACTATTCCTAATATGGGCCAAAATGCTGCCGGCCTTCTTGGCCACCAGGGCACACTGCTGGCTCATGTTTAGTTGGTTGACCAGTACCCCCAGGTCCCCTTCTGCCCTTCCACTGTCCAGCCACTCTGTCTCCAGCCTGTAGCATTGCAGGGGAGGTGTTGTGGCAAACTTCTAACATTCCAGACCCCAACACTTGGGACATAACCCTTTCTTGGAATCTGTATCATAGAAACTAAATTTGGTGGGAAAAGGAGGAGTAAAATATTGTGTGATGGGAATATATTCACTGGTGAATTAAGTAAAGAAGCAGTGTATGTCGTTGTGTAGGGTGTATATTTAAAATGTATAAAAGCAGATGATTTTCTGAACCTCAGTTCAGAAGTGCAGTCAGGGTGTGCAGAAAGGACCACATTTACAATCGGCTATCTGTCACGTTCAATGTGGGGAACATCGAGAAGCTCTTTAAAAATGGATAGTCGGGAATGGAATTAAGCCAAACGAGGAAAACATTGTATCTGAGAACCGTTTATTTGTAACTAAAACAAGAAAAAAAAGGAGTTGTCCAGATGAAAAAGGTCTAAGAGAGACAGAAAAGAAAGAATGAAAAATGGAAAAGGACTGGGGGAGATGGGAGACAGAGAGAGAAGGCAGAGAAGAGAGGGTGTTACCACCAGCGAGTCAAGGAAGTGCTGTCAGTGTCCAGGTGTCGGGGTGTGCGCGCTGCCTGCCTGTGCTCGGGGCCGGCTCTGGCCGGGCCTGCGCGGCTCTCGGAGCGGCGCGGCTGCACAGGTGCGGCTCCCGCGGCCACGGCGCCGGACACGCGGTGAGTGTGTCCTCGGACAGGAGGTCCAGGAGCCTAGGCAGAATCACGGCAAGGGTCGCGGCGACTGGCTGGATCGGGGCGGCAGGGCGGAGTGGACCAGCGCGGCAGGGCCAAACGCGGGCACTCCGGGCAAGGACGCGGGGGGGAAGTGGCAAGGCGGCGGTCAGGGACCCAGCAAGGCAGGACAGGCCCGAGGGCGAGCAAGAGTCAGCGAGGGCAGGAGAGCCAGAAGGCAGGCTGGGGCAAAGGAGGGAGCGAGGCAGCCAAGGGACAACAGCGAGCCCTGGCAAGCAGCCACGCTGAGCCGTGACACAGTCAGTTTTCATACCCGCCTGGCCCCTCCCAAAGTGTGCCCGCGGACAGGAGACCCTTGGTCCGGTCCGAACTTTCTTTGCCGCACATTGGTGGAGACCTTTTCACGACCTGACTGGAGAAGCCTCTCCGCAGCGTCTCCTACTGAGTGCTCCATGTCAGGTGTTGCCAGGCGAAGTCTCCCTAGAGATGAGGCTTCCCCCACTCGGGCTGCCCCCTGCAAGTGGCAGTGTTCACACCCTCCCCTCTAATGACTCTGACAACCCTGACAACCAGGGTTGAGGCAAACTAAAATGGCTGAATCCAAACTAGGTTGGTTCCTCACACTATCCCACATGAAACAAAGGTCCTCCCAAGCATCCTCTCCCAGACTGTATCAGGGATACTGATATTGAATCAGACCCTGAATGAACTCCATCTTGCAATGAGACAACCGGATCATCATGGCATAAAAACAGAAGCCATCTGAAATTTGAGGAAACCTACATATCTATGGATAAGGAAGGACTGGAAGTCCAAACACCAGTAGCCACAATATAAATGGACACTTTATCACAGTACTGTTATCTAGGAGAAAGTGAAGGCTGTTCTACCTCAAAGAAAGAGAGTCTGATAAAAAAATACAGTCATAATGGACTATGTTATTGTCCATAAGTCTGGTTTAGAATTTAAATAAGCATAGATTCACTCTGTCTCTTAGCTGGATCTTAAATTGGCACAGAAGAATCCCCACATTTTTTTAAAACTTTGAAAACAGCAGCAAGGGTGTAGATGATCTGAATAAAAAGGCTAAATGTCCAATGGCAACATAAATTGGCTTATTCACCCTGGATTGATTTCTCTTTGATCAACTAGGAGGTGGTTTTCTGGAACTGTGCAATAAGTCCTGGTAAGTGTACCTTCTCCCAGGTCTGTTCATATCAATGAAGAAAAACAGCAAAGCCTGTTAGCATGGTTACAAGGCAGACAGGGCTGAGGAGGTGTAATGGGATGGATGTTATTTCATTACGATCCTGCTTATATGACATATTCTCAACAATCACAAGGCATTAGCACAATGACTACTGTTTTATAAACATCCTGAATGGAAAAATAAAGTAATGAAAAAGCTCAAAGGACAGAGCATTATGGTAGTATAAAAAATACATGGAGACAATTTAACCAGCAGTTTATTCCATGTCTTGAAGCAGGTGTTTGCCAAAAAGTAGTAAAACTCAGCAGATAATATAGTATCTCACAACAACTAGCCCTGAAACACTTGATGTGTTTAATAGTTTCCAGTCAAATCAAGCAGATGAAGCTAAACTGCAAGAGCATATTACAGAAATTAGAACATTACTGCACTACATTAGGAAATGAAATGCACATAAAAGAAACATTTTTTTATCAGAGAATACAGGAGGAAGGTGATATCATCAAAGTGTTTGTGACTGATCTAAAGCTGAAGAGCAACAAGGGAATGAGGAGAGGGAAGGAGAGAGGAAAGGAGACAGCTTGAGTGTCTGATAAGAGATTAAATTGCATCAGAGTCGAGAGGAGGGAGTGAAACACAAGAGAATCTGAAAATTGACAGTGAAAGATACTTAAAGGTGGCAATCTTATTAGACAAGGAAATCATCAAGTCCAGGCTGAAGTTCTGTATTTAGAATAAATGCTTGAGAAATATTATAAATTAAAAATATTTTGCAGGTTTTAGCAATATTTTAACAAATATACTGGGCAGTAGAGCCAAATGAAGAAAACATTCAGAATGCATTTATGTACTCACCTTCATTTTTTATTTCCTAAAATAAAATTTCTTTTTTTTTTCTACTAAAATAATTTTCTCTGATTGTTCAGAGATATGTGAGGATGTTTACTTTTTTGTATTTTAGACTGAAGCTTCTTTTCATTAGACATCTTCCAAAAATGGAAGGTCAAAAAATTATTATTAAGAAAACAAGCATTGAAGAACTTACTCTATATGAATAATTTTATTTTTAATTATTAAAGACAATCATCCTACATAAGGAAAGAGTTACCATTTCTTAATCTCATTAAAATCTGTGAGAACTCATTTCTTCAATGAAATTGGAGCAGATTGGAAACTCGAGTCTTGCATTGAAAGAAACTTTTACTGGACTGTTCAGGAAGTCACTTGCATGGGATTTATAATATGTTATTGGAAGTTAGCTGTTTAAATAATTTGGAATAATACATAAGGCAAAAGTGTTTGTAACTTAAGTATAATCAAGAAGTCGTTCCATATCATATTTTTTTCAAAAGTTGACTTTTGAAAAGATGATCTAGAAAAACCCATGCTGCTGTGCTTGACTTGAGAAAGGAAACTCCAGTAGTTTTGAAATCCTGTATTTCAGTACAAAACTAATAAGAACATGGGGAAATACCTAATATATATGAATTTTCATAAACGTTAACAAGAAGCCAGTCAGTGCTTCTCTATGGAGTAGCTTCTTTGAGTCATTCATGAATGGGCAGTAGTTCCCTGAGAACTATTACACGGGAGAAGTTTGAATTCCTACCAGATGTCTGTAATTTAGATACTCCCTTTATTTGCATTGTTTCAATTTTTCCGTATAATAGTATTATTGAATGTTGCATTTAAAAAAAAATGCTCAGAAAGGCAATCTGCGTCTCAGGTGAAACTGATATCTAATGGCTAAAGATCATGAAATCATGATCTAAACACTATTATTTTCTTGAATACCACTGCTGATATGAATGAGTAAATGAATATTTTGTGAATTCCAAACAGGCTCAGGTATGAGGAAGATACTTGCCTAATTTGGTATCACAGCATTTAATTTTTGTTTATATGGCCAAAAAAAGGAAGCTGAACACTTAAGAATTTGGAAACATAATTGCAGTTAGACTTGTATATCTTCAGGGTAACTCACACACCTCTTAATGATATAAACCGTGACACACGATTTAGATTTAAATTTATATATAAATCCACCTATGGATCTATTTTGAGAACTTTATGAAGAAAATAAACAATCATATATTAAAATGGGAAAGAAACAGTTACTAAGCAGCCCTTCTAATTGTTTTCTTAGCTAGACATTAGTTTTTAAATAGTGTCAGGCAGCCCCGTAGCCATCTACCAAAAGTGTCTATGCCAAACTCCATTCTGAATCCGATACTATAAAGCAAATCTTGAAGATGCAGAACAGAGCTATGGATCAGAAATGTCCTATACCTGGAACTTCTTTACCCTCGTATGCATTTTCTCTCATGTCTGGGCCTTTAAGCTCATGCACTATGAATGCAGAGTTTTGGTGCTTGGTTCTGCAGCTGGAAGTTTGAGTTGGAGGCATACAATATAAATATTCGAATGCTAAATTTAGAAGTCATTTTACTCTGCCAGTCTCCAGGATAAGAAAGCAATGGGTGATTGTGATTTCATAACGGAAAGTAGACCAGAGAAAAAAACTGATAAATACTGTCTGTGAAAATGAAAGGTCTCAGCACTCTTAAGTACACTGCTCATTACCCTGTAGCAGCTGTATTTTTTGAGAGTAACTATATTAGAGCCAGTTCAGAATAATTCTTTGAATTTCTCTTTATTATTATAACTGTACAACACAAGTGCTGCTTTTCAGTAGAATGTGGATGATACAGTTCTCTCTTAAAAATAAACTAACAAGTTGTAAAACTATATGGTGAGAAATGATTAGTATAGTTTAGAAAATATTTTGAGTTTAGAAAATATTTTGTATATAAGAATTTCTTTATAACACTGAGGAATTAATTTTGCCTCATTAAGATTTAGCTTCAAGACTGATTCAATCACACAGTCACAAAGCAGTGGAAAAGTCATATAGTTCATGTATAATAGCAGGAAAGGATATACCATTTGCAGGAGAAGAAGGAACAAGTGCATTGTAGAGGAAAAATGAATTTGCTTATATGAAGGTGTGGGCTTTTTTCTCCATCTAAATTATAGATCCCTTCTTATATATAGTTAGTTCTGTCAGATTTCTCTACTGCACAAATAGCGAATGTCTTAACATAGGTCCGTGTTCTCAACAGAATAAAAAGAAAATTAAGATAATTAATAAATTCTTCAGTGATTTCTGATAAATCTATTTCTCTTAATGTAAGCGGTCCATGAATCTACATTTAGATCTGTTAGAACCATAACAAACTGACCTAGTGTATATTACTGGACGATGCTATTAAAAATTTTTTTAAAAGAATCTCATGCTGGATTGAAGATGTTCGTATATACTAAAAATGTCTTGACTGTAACAACTGCTGAGAAGATATTTATCCTAACTGAAACCAGGACATGAATAAACCTCATACTGTCAAATTTCGTGATGAGTAAGATACTGCATGTTGTCTTTCTCTGCAAGTGCTGTACTGAATTGTCTATACGTGGACAGAAAAGAGGAAGTTTGATTTTTTTTTTCTTTGATTATCTTCTGATGCTTTTTGGGCATCTTCCTAGAGCCAGTCCCCAGTGCTCTGAATATCACTTATTATCATAAACAACAGAATATGAGGATTCAAGGCAAGAAATAATTTGCTTGGGGAGGAACAAACCTTCTTTTCTTCCTGCATGACAAGAGGCGTTCTCCAAGGCTGCAGATTAATGCACTTTTATTCAGTTTAAATTTATCATCAGAGTATGTCTGAAATATCTCACATAGTAAGCAGATTTGTCTTAATTTCCTTGTTTTAAAATTCTATTCTAATAAGCCTGACTATATGGAAAGAATACAATTATATTTTCACTGTAACTTGAAGAAGTAATCTAATCTGCGTAATAGCAATCACAAAAATCAAGATACATTTCTGTTAGTCATCCTTTTGTGAATACTTCATAGTTTTCAAGGAAAGGCAAGAAGAAAGACAGACTCATTCTACTAATCAGTTTGCATATTAGAACAAATTTCATTTGAATTTGGTTGTAGAAGTACTAAAAATTTATTGCATATCTCATAGTGATCAGAACTTTTTATAGTTCAGGAAGGGCAGTCCAGGCAATGCTGTTTAAGAAACAGTCAAATATGGTGGCAAGTATGCTAAATGTGTATTTTACATACTAGATTTTAATTAAAAAAAAAAATCTGCAGAATGTCTATTAAGGGGTTTTTTAAAATTAATTTAATTAATTTAAAATTCAGGTAAAATACACTAGTGTCTCCCAAAGCAGATTAAAAAATAAAGAAAAACAAACAAAAAAAACCAAGCAAAACCTGCTTGACCCTGGTCTTCTTCATAGAATTACAGAATCATAGAATAGTTTGGGTTGGAAGGGACCCTTAAATGTCCTCTGCTTCTCCTCCATCTGCAATGAGCAGGGACATATTGGACCTGATGAGGTTGCTCAGAGTCCCATCCAAGCTGATCTTGAATATTTCTAGGAGTGGGGCAATCACATCTCTGGGCCATGTCAAACCATTTCAGTTCTTCTCCCCATTCATCATTAAAAATTTCTTTCTGATACCTAGTCTGAAGCTACCGTCTTTTAATTAAAAATGATTACCCCTCGTCCTATTTCTAGAGGTCCTACTAAAAAATCTGTCCCCACCTTTCTTGTATTTCCCTTTAAATATTGAAAGGTTGCAGCAAAGTCTTCCTGGAGCCTTCTTTTCTCCAGGCTGAACAACCCCAACACTTCAGTCTGTCTTCACAGGAGGGATGGTCCATGCCTCCAGTAACTTCTGTGGCCCTTCTCTGGACCTGCTGCAAGAGGTCAAAGACTTTCACGTACTAAGGATTTCAGAGCTTATTCCATTTAACCACAGCTGAAGAGGTCACCATGAGACATTTAACATGGGTTTCTTCAGTACGTCTTTTTTGATTCCTCAGTCTTATTACCTTAATCAATAACAGTTTTCTTAAAAGATGTAATTTTAAGGGATAGATGTGGATACTATGTGTGTGTGGGGGGGTGTCTTTTGTTTGAATTGTTTTGTTTAGCATTCAAAACAAAAAGATAGGAAGAGTATAGCACAAACTTTAAAGAGTTAAATAGGAAGAATCCCCTTCTTTCGTTTTTATGAAGTAAAGATAGAGCCATTAAAAAAACTCACTGAATAACCAATTTCTTGAAACTAAATTAGGCTATTCTTTCTAATTTTTTCCTTTGTTCACAAAGAAGTGAGGGATTCTAGGTATTTGTGATGCAAGTATTCTCATATCTTCATATTTAGGATAATATTTTAATGTTCTTTAAGTGACAGAAATCACTCCATAATTTATACAGATCATATTTTTTATTAATATTGATTTAACAGATTAATTGTTTGTGTGGATAAGTCTAAACACAAAATGGCTGTGGGGTGTAATTCCTGTTTCTGTCACTTGGTGCATTCTCTGTACTGAAGAAGAGTTTTCAGATAAAGGGATCTTTACTATATCAGAAAGAAATATGAAAAGATCCAATGATGGGAGCTGGAGCATGATGATTTCCAACAAGAAAATATGTTCTATAGAAACAGTACTGGAACAATCAATTACTGAAACCGTTACAGGAACAGTGAATATAGGTATGTGTGGTCATATGTGTACCATGAGCTAAGGCCTACGTACAGAGCCTAGAAAGATTATTCAGAAGGCAATATCTGCTAGCAATAAGAAGCTGACTGCGAGGTCTTAGATAGCTGCTAAATTGTCATTTTTGCAAAAGCCCTTCTGTCACAGTAGTAAAGGTGGTCCTTATATTATTTGCTTGGACTTTTTTAAAAACATAAAAAATGGGTAATTTAAACCAGACAAATGAAATCTGGAAAATAAATACATAAGTGAAATAAATTTGAACAAATTAAAATAATGCAGACAAAACCATTCTAAGTCCTCTGTGTAGGAAAATTGGAATACATGAAATGCAGAGGTGGTTTAGAAGCTAAGTGTATAATAAATATGAAAGAAAACAAATGGGACTGAGCAAAGCAAGTTATCATTTAGCAGACTGTTTGTGTACCTTTGTGTATGAGAGACATACAGGCACCAGGAGAATTTGACTAGCATATTTTAAAATGTCCATCTAATGAAGTGTGCAACATGTGAAGGAATTGTGTAGTAGAAATATCCATCTTTTTGTAGCTCCTATGTATTTTAGCAAGATACATGACTCTAGGAGGATAGTGAGTAAGATGTAGAAAGGGTTTATGTCTCTTCATCCTCCATCCTGTATATTAGTTGGGGTTGTGTTTGACTGGGAGCATAGCACAACAAATGCAGCTGTTCTAAGTAACTCTGAGCTGTGCAACAGTCCATAACCAGCACAAATAATAATAATAATAATTAAAAAAAAGCAGATTCTGGCGCCTTAAGTTGTTTTATAGGAGGTACCAACTCCCCAAACAATCTGCAGCTCTATGGCAAAATTGTAGCTTAAAATTATCCTTTCCTGTCATACTGATGGCCTCTTCCTTCCTGTGTCATTTGTACCTCTGAGGTACAAATAGTGAATAAATGCAGTGAAAGTCTGCAATATTGCTCTTAAGACTTTATGGTCAATTAAGACATTGTCACTGCAATTGTAAAATGGCCGGCTGTCTAAGCTGCTGTAGCAAACTAATGTCTGAGATTCCTTTTCTTTTTAGACCTAGTGAAACATCAATTTTTCCTGAGATTTTTCATTCTTTGCCAGAAGATACAGTTTATTCAAAGACACAAGAACATAGTTAAAAAATATATTGCTGTTGCACAAATGTCCCTATTTTGAAATGCAAGATCACTTTTTTTATCTGCAAAACCACATCCATAGCTACTTTTAAAAAATATCTCAAGTTTCAAGTCAAAACGAAAGTGAATGTAAGCAAGAAAATCAAGGTTGCATCTAAATTTTGGAGAACAATGGAAGTTAAGGTATAAATGTAAATTGTTCTGCCACTAGAAAAGTACGGAAGACAGATTTGCTGATTAAGCTGAGGAAATGATACAAGCAGCATTTCTTCCATTACAGAGAATAGGAAGGAATAATATATGCTTCATTGAGCACTCTAGACCCTGGTTAAATTTCAAAGTCATTTGTTGCTTCTCCAAATCAGACAAGTGTTCACCCTGCCAAGAACTTTACTTAGATGAAAAGTAGTCAAGGGCTTGTGAATCACCCTTTCCTCACCAGTGTTTTTATCATCTCTCAGAAGTTAATGCACCTTTTTGCAGACTTTATAGGAGCTTTTGTTCTTCAGATGGATTATAACTATGGGGTCAAATTCAGCTCCAGCATAAATATGGGATAGCATCAGAAGACAAATGAAAACTATCTGTATGTCAAATAATATTTTAATTGACATAGTAAAATGACAAACTAATCACAATTATACACGTTATAATAATTGATTAAATAGAAACTCACAATATACTTAGTTCTTAGCTCTTAAAATATTAAATAATTATTTTAATTCATTTTTCTTGGAACACATATTCTGTGGCCTGTTTTATAATTATTCCATGTTGCTGCATCCTATTCTACACTTTGAAAATGGTTTTTTCCTTTACGCCCCTGTTATTGGTATATCCCTACCCCGAGCCCTTCCCCTGTTAAGGATGTATCCTCCCCTATGAAGTGTCAATCCTACCCTCACCCCACCTCTCCTTCTGGAAAGTTCCCCCTCGGTCCCTCATTGACTCATTCAAATGTTGTCCCTCCCCCAGGTTCTCCCCATT